>CM053584.1:182338459-182369827 GCA_028627135.1 Pseudochirops cupreus | reverse complement strand
GTGCTGATACGGTTCCTCGTAGCCGAGCTGACTTTAGTGGGAAGTATCTTTGTGTGCGTTTTGGAGTTCCAGGATTGGTTTAGAGTCCTATTTTATGGGTATTTTGGGGTGGCTCTGTGAGAGCTGCGATGTGTTGCTGCTTCTACGCTGCCATCTTGGCTCTGCCCCCAGTCTATTTTTTTAAGGTGTTATTTTCTTCAGTATTTTTTGGGGTCTCTTTTAGCAGGCTGTTGACTTGCTTTTCATGATTTTCTTGCATCATTCTTATTTCTCTTCCCAATTTTTCCTCCACTTCTTTTGATTTTCAAAATCCTTCTTGAGCTCCTCCATGGCCTGTGACCAATTCATATTTTTCTTGGAGGATTTGGATGCAGGAGTTTTGACTTTGTTGACTTCTTCTGGTGCAATGTTTTGATTGTCTTTGTTCCCCCACAAAAGATTCTATAGTCTGATTGTGCATCCTCTGTTTGCTAATCTTGCCAGTCAATTACTTGGTTTTTGAGCTCTTTGCCATGGTAGAACTCTGTTTCCAGAGTGGAGAGAGCTGTATCCAAAATTTCTGCGTTTTTCACAGCTGTGTCAGAGCTGTTATCAGAGCTATGAGGAGGGCGCCCTCTCTACAGCCACCACAAGCTCTGGCATGCTATTGTTCCTCACCTCAGGACTACTACCCAAGACTGCGACCCAGATCCAAGCAGGTCAAAGCAAGAGCGATTACCCTCTTAACAGTCACTTGGTCCCCTTACAATCTGTATAGGTCAGGAGCTCCAGAGGCAGCCACATGACAGCAACTGCAGCTGCAGCACTGCCGCCACTTCTGTCCCCCTGGGGGTAGGGGCTGGACCAAGCTCTTCTCTCACCCAGGTGCAACAGAGTTTCCTACTGACCTTTTACTTTCTCTTTGGTATTTATGTGTTGAGAAGTCTGGAAACCACCACAGCTGCTGGTGATTCACTCTCCTGAAGTCTGTTCGGGCCAGTCTGGACCTGGTTTGGGCCAGCCTGGCTCATGCGGGACTGCGCTACCCTTCCAGGTTGGTGTAATAGACCTTCTTATTGACTTGCCAGGCTGCTTTCAGTGGAAGACTTGTTTCTTTCTGTCACTTTGTGGGTTCTGTCACTCTAAAATTTGTTTAGAGTCCTGTTTTTCAGGTATTGGAGGTGGTTGGTGTGGGAGCTCAAGCAAGTTCCTGATTTTACTGCACCATCTTGGTTCTGCCTCCCTTACTCTAGTTTTAAAGATAACAATAGATACACAGCCTTCACGCCTTCTAGCATTTTCGGAACACTGTGATGTAGTTTGCTGCAATCTGATGATCTTAACTTGTCAAGGGCAGCAAAGTATTTTCTTACTACATCCGGCCAAATTGGGTTTCAACCACCTAGCCATTTTTATTCTCCTTGTACTCCAAAGTAATTCTCCTTGGCAGAGAAGACAAACAAAATATGAGGTAACTTGTTCTAGCCATTATTACTGTCTCTTCTATCCCAAGCAATAGTTCTGTTTGTTCTTTGATCTTCTTTCACCTTCCCCCAATAAAGTTGAAACCTCCCATTGCCCTTTTTGTTGTCTTTAGTATTCCTTATGAGTTTCTGTTTGTTCTGCCTTAGTGCCTTTGACATATTTTGTTTTCTGTGTATGGCACAGCTTTTGTCTTCTTCCCCATACACCCTACCTTCCCCCCCCCCTCAAATGACATCTCACAGGAGCCCACAAACATACAGAAACACAAAATGTTCAAAGACCCTGTTAGACATACCTTGGAAGGCCAATACACTTTAGAGGTCCCTGAGCAAGTATTCCCCTCTACATAGATCTGCATTGTGTAAGTAACTTAGAGGACAACAGCATGGTTTGAAAAGTCTCTTGCTATACTACTCCTTCATTATACACTTTTGAATGTATTTAGTTCTTCATCTGTAGCATGATCTTTTTCCTTCCTACTTAATTTTCTTTAATTAATCCAATTGAATTCATCAGGCATTTATTAAGATCCTACTAGTTACTAGGCATTGTACTGAGTTTGTGGGATACAAGGATAAAGATGGAACAGTCCCTGTTCTCAAGAAACTTACGTTCTGTTGAGGGAAACAACACACACAGACACACAAAGTACCTACAAAGTAATTTCGAAGAAAAGGACACTTGAAATTGGGGAAGGGAAGAGATCCTTCAGCTTTGAAGGAAGCTAGAGATCCTATAAGCCAGAAGTGAGAAGGCAGTTCATTTTGGACATGGGGAAAACCTGCGCAAAGACAAAGAGACAAAAGATGGAACGAAATGTATGAAAGTCTGTTATGTATATAATAAGTCAAGGAAGATGGCTTTGGGTCAGATTGTGAAGTCAAACAGTAGAATCTATGTTTTATCTTTTCTTCTACTTCCTTTTTTTTTTTTTTTGCTTTTTGGAGGACAATTGGGGTTAAGTGACTTGCCCAAAGTCACATGGCTAGTAAGTGTGTCAAGTATCTGAGGCCGGATTTGAACTCAGGTCCTCCTGACTCCAGGGCTGATGCTCTGTTCATTGCACCACCTAGCCACCCCTTACTTCCTTCTTGATTAGGGAAATGATATGGTTTGCTTTGTACCTTAGGATATTGATTTGGTAGCTGTGTAAAGGATGGATTATAGAAGAGAAAGCCTGGAAACAAAGAGATCAATTGAGAGGCTACTGCAATAGTCTAGGCTTTAAAAGTCAAATAGTGGAGTTCATAATTTATCCTAGAGGCAATAGGTATCCATTAAATAATTCTGGCATCTTCATGGAGGATGGATTGGGGAGATACTTGAGGCAGTAAGTTAGGAGGTCATTGCAATACTTCGGGCAGAAAAGAATCCACACACGAAAAATGAAATGATTGGAGAATGTCTGTTTTTCAGATTATAATATACAGTCATATACTGATAGTTCATTGAGTTAGTTCATCAGTACATATGTCTTAGATTCTGGAGATGGATGAGCTGGATCCAGAAATGAATAGGAGGAAGAGAGCATTATGAATTCCATTTTGAAAACTGCGCAGCACTTTCTATGCCTCTTGGCCTTCTGACTTTGGGCAGATGATTTTACCTCTATGGATGTTAGCTTCTTTACCTATAAAATTAAGAGTCACCTCTTCCAGTTCTAAATTCTGTGATTCTGAGAAAAAATTTTAGGTTAGACTTAAAAACAAAGGGAAGAGTCAAAGAATGTTTACAAGGTTTTTGGCCTGGGAGATGTTACAAACGCTTATAGACATAAATAGGGCAAATAGGAAGGAAAGTAAGAATTGGCAATTTAAGAAGAGGGGAAAGTTTGGAATCCCATTTTTTCCTTTCCATACCTACTGAAACACTATGCTTGAATCATTACATAAATAGTTATCTTGTCAAAAATTTATGCCCATTCAACCCAACCTACACTATTGTAAGATTAATCTTGATTGAGCACTACTGTCATGTTATTCCACTGCTCAGAAGCTTTTAATTAATTACTTGACAAAGTCTAAAATCCTTAGCCTAACATCCAGGGTTTTCTATAATCTCATCCTAACCAACCTTTCTAATTCCTTCAGCCAACTTGTTCTACTTGCTGTGTCCTGTGACTCATTAGCCTATTCCTTTTTGAATCTTACTTTTTTCATCTCTCTAAGTTTCGCTCTCTCTCTTTTTTTTTTTTGCCTTATTCCTTGACTTTCCTGATTCAGACAATCAAGACTAAGTATATAGGACACAAAGACAAAAGCAAAACAGCCTTTTCCCTCAACAAGCTTATAGTCCAACAGGAGAGACGTTTACATATATGAAACACATATATGAGGACCTACAAATCACTTATAAAGCAGATACAAAGTGTGGGTGGAGGAGAGGCAGCAGTAGCTGAGAAGATTAGGAAAGACATTGTATAAAAGCTGGTGCCTGAGATGAAAAATTTCATGAAATAGAGGGGAGGGGATGTATGAAGGCATGGGGGACAGCTAATATAAAAGCATGACGATGAGAGGTGGAATTTTGTGTGTAATGAGTAAGTAGGCTGATATATTTACTTTTCCAAGTGAACTGAGTGAGATAGTGTGTCAGAAGTTTGGAAAGGTAAGATGGGACCAAGTTGTGAAGCGTTTTAAATGTCAAGGGAATTTATATTTATCCTAGGGGTAATAGAGAGCCACTGGAATTTATTGAATTGTGTGTGTGTGTGTGTGTGTGTATATTATGTATGTGTGACGATGATGATCATTAGGAAGAACTTGGCTGGACTTGTGGAGTATGTTTTGGAACAGAAAGAAACTTGAAGCTGGGACACCAATTGCTCTTTTTGGTATAGCCAATTTCTATTCATTCTTTAAGGTCTAGTTCAAATTTCACTACTTCATGAAGGTTTCTCTGACCCATCCCAACCTGAAAAAATTTTTCCCTCCTTTGAACCCCTATAATTCTTAATTGACACTTGTGTTACACAATCCTCTATTGTTAGTTACCTGTTCACATTTTTATTGTTGAATTTCTTGAGTCTATAGGAGTTATCATAGACTTATCTCTCTCTATGATGTACACCTGTCACATCATAGTACCTCATAGCTCAGGGTCTTTCATATGGTAGATACTAAATAAATATGGAGATAAATGTGAATGTTAGATAACATGGAACTATATATATATATATATATATATATATATATATATACATATATATGTATATATATGTATATATCTATATATATATCTATATATATATCTATATATCTATATATCTGTGTGTGTGTGTGTGTGTGTGTGTGTGTGTGTGTGTGTGTGTATTAGACCAAAGCTCAGTTCTTTGTATTCCTGCAGCAGAATCTGGTGGCTGGGAAGCAGAAATAGTATATAAGTCACCAGTGCCCTAGTAAACAATTATTTTCTTTTGAGTAAAGGGAAAATTCTCTAACTATTGCCAGGAAACCTATTGCTGGAACCCTTCCAGGAAAGGGAAGAATCAGTCTCAATTGATTTCTGGGAAGTAAAAAGGGCATTTATACTTGCAGTACAGAATATATCACTATAAAGCAGAGTAACCACTGTGTTTCTTATTCTGTTGCTGTTTATTTCATATAACAATAAAAGATTATTACTTTAGAGCTCCTGGAACACATCAAATGAATTCAAAGCCTTTATAATGCAAAATGCATAAGGAGAAAAAAAATAAAACTGGGGCTTAGACTCTGCTGATAATTTCTTTCATGATAGATTTAGAAAGAAAAGAACAAGATTATTCCTTAACATATTCTTAAATTGTAATTGGTGTTCACTGCAGACTTTGTGTTAACTTCAGATGGAGTCCTGCTTCTTAGAACTCTTCTTGGTGGATGTTCTTTTGTTCAGCTGCAGAAGGTTATTTCCACAAGGACAAAGACACAATTGTAAATCAAAATGATTGAGTCACATAATCACTCCAGTCAGCAAACTCATTTTTTTGTTCCTTTTTAAGTCTTGAGGGATTTGAAAAAACCGAAGTAGGAGTTGTTTTGTATGTGCTGATTGCAGCTATGGCTTATGACCTTAAGTCTAAGTAAGTAATCATAGCCAATGTGAATAGGACTTTATGGAATTTAAGGTGCTCCATAGAGCCAAACAAGGGGTCTGTCAGCCAGACTTAGATAACTTTTCCCAAATTACAGAAAAAGAATGGCTTTGAGTACATTGTATAGCACCTCTGCTATAGAACAGGAAATTTAAATGAGTTGCTGCTAAATCCACCCCTTCCCATCTTCATTTGTATATAATCTTACACACAGTTTTGCAGAAACTCCCAAATCTGGATGTAACAAGGAAACACCTCATTCGAACATGTCTTTTACTTTCTCCTTAAGATCTGCCTGCTTCATTGACTGTCCTCAACCAACGGCTCCTTCCCTGCAACCTACAAACATATCCAAGGCCCCCTCTGGTATTAGAAAACCTTCACCTAACCTTGCCATCCCTTGAAGCTATCATTTTATATACTTTCTCCTGTATATACTCAAATGCCTAGAAAAAGCCATTTACACTGTATCCACTTTTTTCATATTCCCCTCATTTTTTAACTTGTGCTATCTTCCAGTCCCACGACTTGATTTGAACTACTCTCTCCAAGTTTGCCAGTGATCTCTTGCTAAATCCAATAGCCTTTCTTAGTCTACCTCTATACATTAAAAAAATATTATTTGTCACTTCTTTCCCTGAATGGTTCTTCCATAAAGCTGATTTTTTTCCCCCTGGTTTCCTGTCTCAGTCTCTTTTTCTGAACTATTATGTCATACTCTAAGTGTGGATATACTCTATTACTCTTTCATGAGTTTATCTCTATACACTCTCTCTTGTTCATCTGGGTTCATGTCTTCCAAATCTTCATATACAATACACACATACACACCTCCTGAGTTTCAGGGCCAAATTAGCAGCTGGGCTCCTGGATAGATATCTCAAGCTCAATATGTCACAAACAATACTTGCTATATTTCCCAAGAAACCTGTCCTTCTTCCTAACTTTATTATTTGTTTCAAGGATATCACTCTATCTTATCTTTCAAACTCACTTGGTTATGAAGCCTGTTTCCCTCCCCCTCTCAGACAGTCGTACAATATCCATGTGATATCTTTAAGAAAAAAGGAAAAAGAAAACCAGCAAAGCTAATCAACACATTGAAAAAGTCTGAAAGTACATGCAAGGTACCACCCTCTACATAAGGATGTGTTTAAAACTGAACATATCTTTCTACCCAAAGTCTTCCCTCTTCCTCAATTCCCTATTATGGCTGATGATGTCAACATCTTCCCAGTCAACTAGCCTCAGAACTGACATGTCATCCATGACGCCTCATTCCACATCACTTCCTATATCCAATCAGTTACTGAGTTGGTTTTAACATTGGTAATATCTCTCAGAATGTCCTTCTTCTCTCCTTTGACACTGCAAACACCCTAGTGTTGGTCTTCATCACCTCATGCCTAGACTATTGCAATAACCTGTGGCTTTGTTAGCCATGCCTCAAGTCTGTCCACACTCTCTATTCTGTCTTAGCTCATATTTATTGATTCCATGACACTATCTATCCATCCTATCCTCTGCAATCCCCTTCTCCTTTTGCCTTCAATCTTCCCCAGCACTGGAAGCTATTCCAATGAGTCTTGCCTTCTCATTATGTGGCCAAAGTATTTAAGCTTCAGCTTTAGTATTTGACTTTTCCAATGAATTGTTGTTCAGTCATTTTAGTTATGTCTGAATTTTTGTGACCCCATTTAGGGTTTTGTTGGCAAGGATACTACTATTTGCTATTTCCTTCTCCAATTATTTTACAGATGAGGAAACTGAGGCAAGGAGGGTTAAGTGACTTGCTGAGTGTCACATAGCTAGCATCTGAGGCTGAATTTGAACTCATGAAGAAGAATCTTTCTGATTTCAGGATCAGTGATCTATCCTCTGTGCCATCTCAATGCCTCTTGTAATGAATAGTCAGAGTTAATTTCTTAAAGTATTGATTGATTCCATCCCTTTCCTGTCCAAAGAAATCCCCAAAGTCTTCTTTAGCACCACAATTCAAGAGTGTTGCTTCTATGGTGCTCAGCTTTCATGATAGTCTATCTCCCCACTTTTGTCTGTCTCAAATATAAAATCCTGTTTTGCTTTGTTTTTAAGCTCGTCATGATCTGGCCCCTTCCTACCTTTCTAGTCTTCATCATACTTCCTTCCAAACACTCTAAGATCTGGTGACACCGGCTTCTTTGCTGTTCCTAGCATAGTACATGCCATATCTGACTAGGAATTTTCATTGGCTGTCCTCCATGCCTGGAACTTTCTCCATCTTCATTTCTACCTCCTGACTTCCCTGGCTTCCTTCAAGTCTCAGTAATTCCCACCTTCTGTAAGAAGCCGTTTCCAGTCTTGCTTACTCTTAGTGTCTTCCCTTGAAAGATTATGTCCAATTCATTGGTGGTACAGTGGACAGTGCTGGGTCTGGAGTCAGGAAGACCTGAATTCAAATCTAGTCTCAGATACTAGCTGTATGACTCTAGGCAAGTCACTTAACCCTGCTTACCTCAGTTTCCTCATCTGCAAAATGAGCTGGAGAAGGAAATGGCAAACCATTCCAGTATCTTTGCTAAGAAAACCTCAAATGGGGTCATGAAGAGTCAGCCATGACTGAAACAACTTAACAACAACAAATATTTCATCCATGCATAGTTATTTGCATGTTATCTCCCCTATTGGCCCTCTAGTTGTCAGGTCAGAGAAAAGAATCCTGAGTAGAAAAATAGAAGAACTCTGTGTTCCAGTAGTCATTGCCATCTCCCAATTTATATTCTCTTTGAATTAAGAGCAAACTTTATCTAGAAAAAACAACCGAAGTACTAACAAAATAGTAAGAACATATTAATAAAAGGATACAGAAACTTAGAATTTAAACCTCCACCATTTCAGACAGAAAAGGGAGGAGATAATTTACCAGCCAGCTGGATTTCCTCAGAAAAGACTAATCTCTTATCTTCCCAGCGGGATTTTCATAGGATTAGTAGAGCTAAAAGCTTCCAGCAGTTCAGTGCTTACCATATTTCCCATTCAAGGTACCCTCCTTCAGCTCCTCTGTTTTGCAGCTGCTATTCTTCTTCCCAAATGAGGAGATATTCAAACTTCCTTGGTCTCATAATCTCATTCCCATCTAATCCAAAACTGGAAAACAATCATGTCTCTCCTCTGGCTGGGGAGATCATACAGTCTTCTTGTGACACTGGACTACACTTCCCAAGATCCTAGTGAATCTTTTGAGGATCCCAAGATCCTCAAAGTCCAAAGGCTTGGACTTTGAATTCAACTGGGACACCTCAATGAGTCAAATTAAAGTGACTGAAAACTACTAAATTCCGCTCACCTGGGCAGATGTGCTGTGAAGCTTCTGTAGCCCATTCTCAAGTCTTTCCATTTTAGATGTCAGCTCTTTGCCATTCTTGACCATCAGGTTCTGATAGAGTCTGATCTGCTCCAGGAAGGATTTGGGTGTGGTGTAATTATAACGCCGTTCATTACTCAGGTAAGACTGGGACATTTGGTTGACACTTGTGTGTACATAAGCCATGAATTTACTAATTGACTCCTTTACTGCTGGCTAAAACAAAAGATAAGATTATAAAACAGTTCCCCACACCATGAACACAGATTGCTTCCTCTTTCTAAGTCTCCATGGTTCCCAAAGACTTGTGGATTGACTTCTACTCCACTCTAGGCAAGCTAGGTCCTTATGCTGACAGCATGGGTTGTTACCCTATGCTGGAAGTTCTGGGGAAGATCCTGCTGTCTAGAACCAATAAAAAGCTCTCTTCAAAGGTGGCAAAGTTCTCGGAGAGTGCCAGCTTGGTTTTCTTTCCCCACACTTACCTCAATATTCTCCATGTTTTGTAAGAAGCGCAGGCCAACTGACTCAAGTGCCTGCTGAGGCCACTCATGAAACCAATCAATGGCTGTGCAGTTCACAATGGCGGGAAATTTTCTGCTGCAGATTCTTAGCTTGTTCCCCACAGGGGAGAAGCAGAGTGTAACCTGAGGATTTAAAAGTGTTGGAAAAAGAAGAAAGAAAAAAGAGAAATACTAATCAGAGAAACAGACATGGCCTCAAGCTTCTTTACCACCTGGAAAATGGAAAAACAGACTCTAAGATTACTTTATAGCTTTAAAGACCTGAAAGTCTTTCTGCCCCAGAAACTGAGGGCTTGTCATGTGCTTCCTAGGTAACATGGTTCCCATGTAGTCATAGCACACACATAGTTGAAATAGTAACGTCAACAAGCATTTATCAAGCAACTATTGTGTGCCATGCACTGTGCTAAAAACTTTGTAGGGATACAAAGAAAGGCAAAAGACAGTCCCCACTCTCTTTTTAAATATTAATTTTATTTATTATTCTCTCCCTCTCCCACCCACTAAGAAGGCAAGAGATGCAAAACCCATTACAAATAAACTAATTTCTGTATTAACTCTAATTTCTGTATTAACTCTGTATTAACTGAAAAAAAGCGAGAAAAGGGAAGGAAAAAATGTTTCAATTTGCACTCTGAGAACCTCTATCTGGAGGTGAATAGTATGTTTCAAGATGAGTTTTTTGGAACTGCGAGGTTATTGTGTTGGTCAAAGTTACTAAGTCTTTCACAGGTGATTAAATTGTTTGGTTCTGCTCACTTCGTCAGTTGTGCATCAATTCACACAACTCTTGCCTTATTTTTCTGAAACCATCCCCTTTATCATTTCTTATAGCACAATACTGTTCCATCACATTCATATAACATAACCTGTTCGGTCATTCCCTAACTGATGGTTATCCTCTCAGTTTCAATTCTTTGCCACCACAAAAAGAATTGCTATAAATATTCTCGTATATATGTTTCCCTTCCCCCTTTCTTTGATTTTTTTGGGGTACAGACCTAATAGTAGTGTCGTTGTTTTTTATGTTTAGTAATGTTTACTATGTTTAATAACTTTTGGGATAGAGTTTCAAATTGCTTTCAGAAAAGTTGGATTAGTTCACAGCTCCATCAGCAATGCTTTAGTGAACCCATTTTCCCATACCTAGTGTTTATCCTTTTTCTTATCTGTCATTTTAGTCAATCTGATGAGTGTGAGGTAGAACCTCAGAAGTGTTTTAATTTGCATTTTTCAAATTGCTACTGATTTAAAGTATTTTTTCATATGATTATTGATAGCTTTGATTTTTAAAAATTTATTTGTTTTTTTAATTAACTTTTGTTTATTTTTAGTTTACATCATTCATTTCCACAAGATTTTGAATTACAAGTTTTCTTCCCTTATTTCCCCTACTCACTACCCCAAAATAGCAATCCCAGTGTATGCCCTCTCCCCCAATCTGCTCTCTTCTATATTCTCCCCCCTCACCCTTCTGACTTTGCAGTAGGGCAAGATGGATCTCCCTACCCCAGTGCCTGTATATCTTATTTCCCATTGCATGTATCTAATAATAATAATAATAATAATAATAATAATAATATAATATATATTTTTAAACATTTGATTTTAAAACTTTAAATTTTAGATTCATTCCCTTTCTCCCTTGTCCCCTGGCCCCGCTGAGAAGACAAGCAATTCAATACAGGCTGTATGTGTGTAGTTACACAAAACATCTCCACAATAGACATGTTGTGAAAGACTGACTATATTTCCCTCCATCCTATCCCACCCCTGACTTGTTCTATTCTCTACTTTGTCCCTGTCCCTTTACAAAAATATGTGCTTCTAACAACCCTCCTCCCCCACCCTGTCCTCCCCTCCATCATTCGCCCTCTCATCCCCTTTCCCCCTACTCTCTTGTAGGGCAAGATACCCAATTTAGAGTGTATATCTCTCCCTAAGCCAAATCCAATGAGAGTAAGGTTGATCCACTCCCTTTTGCCTTCCTGTTCTTCCCCTCCATTGTAACAGTTATCCCTTGCCTCTTCTATATGAGATAATTTACCCCATTCTGTCTCTCCCCATCTCCTCTCATTATATTCTTCTCTCACCTCTCAATTTCACCTTTTAAATATCATCCCTTCCACCCATATGTACAAAAATATTCATTGCAGCTCTCTTTGTGGTGGCAAAAAACTGAAATTAAGGGGATGCCCATCAATTGGGGAATGGCTAAACAAGTTGTGGTATATGAATGTAATAGAATACTATTGTGCTATAAGAAATGAGGAGGAGATGGTCTTCATATTCACCTGGAAAGGCCTATATAAACTGATGCTAAATGAGAAGAGAAGAACCAGGAAAAATTTGTACACAATCACAGACACATCATATGTGTGATGACCAACTCTGATAAACTGGACTCTTCTCAGCAACGCACAGGTATAAGACAACTTTACAAGTTTCAGGATGGAAGGAGATATCTACATTCAGAGAAAGATCTAGAAAGACCAGAGTTTAAATAGAGACTGAAGTAATCTACATGCTATCATTCTTTTTCATGTTTGGTTTTCTTTCTTTTTTTCCATTGGTCACTCCATTGGTAACAACCCTTCTATACCACCAGACTATTGTACAATGTGAAAGTATTTGCAGATCCTTTACTTGATTGCATGCCACCATGGGGAGCAGGGGAAGGGAGGTACTTAGCACTTAGTTTCAAGTCAAGTATTAAGACCCAGAACTTGTGAATCCCACAGTGGGATGGACTTGTTTATGTAACAGGAAGAGGCAGAACAGGGAGGAGCTAATACCATCTCTACTTGTGCTTATAGTGAATAAACTGTGCCAATACACTTATTGGCAATCAGCAAAGATAACTGTACCTAAAACTGCACCCACGTTAGTTCTCCTGACATATCTAGTTCCTAATTCTTGTAGGACAGAACAGCCTTTACCTTCAGTTGCCGTTGAACCCTTTCTATGAAGAACTTCCAGCAATTCTCCCTGCTATCAAACAACCCCCGGCTCTTGACTTCATTTCTCACGTTACTTATGATATTTTCAACTTCATCATCAGAGTATAGATCTGGAATCTCTCCTGGGAAGAAACAGATCACAGATTTAAAGTTCTGACTCATTCTCCAGTAGCTACATTCATAGGCAGGTGAGGTATTCTTTTCCATGGAAATGAGCAGATCATTTGATTTCAGGCTCATACTCCAAATACATTTCTCTTGTTGAGGATATGACCTCGAAATCACATCTTCTTATGATACTATTAACATAGGAATGTGATATGACTCTATGGACAAACTTGCTTATGGTTTCAATCTTGTCCTAAAGTAACATACTAGATTATGAGAATGTTCACTCCCTGGGACTGGATGTCCTCCTCTTAAGCCAGGACATTTCCTGGACTATTACTTTTGTCTTTGCTTCACCATCTAAACAGGACCATTGGAGGCCATGCTTGTGAGAAGCTGAGGCTGTGTACTGCCTGGGGACTTGTGTCTTTGTCTTTATTCCTGCCATTTTTTTGCCCCACTTGCCCTCTCTTTGAATTGTAATGAAACCACCACTAGATTGTCCCCTCAAAGGATGTTAGTTGACTGTTTCACTTACTATCTTTGTGGTTTCCCAGATCATAGTTCCCTTCCCCAGCCACTACTACCCTGTATGTTTTATTTTGTCCATTAGAATTTAAGGTCATTGAGGGCAGGAATTGTCTCATTTTTCGTAACTCTAGCACTTAATATAGTGCTTTGCTTGGAACATAGTAGCAAGCACTTAATCATCTTTCCATCCATCCATTCATGCAGATTTCATTTCTTCAGCAAATAATTATCCCCTTATGCTTTTAAAAGCAGCATCTGATAATTGTCCCATCAATACAAAAAGCCTCTCTTGTCCTTTTTCCTTCATCAAAGTAGCAAAAATTAAGAGCAAAACAGATAACTGGGAATTGTTTTTTGCAACAAGTTTATCTGATAAAGGTCTCATTTCTAAGATATATGAGGAAGTGATTATAATATCTAAGAGTAATAACTATTTTCCAATATGTAAATTTTGGTCAAAGAATAAGAATAGGTAGTTTCAAAGGGAAGAAAACAAAGTTATCATCAATAACCTTTAAAAAGTGTTCTAAATCATGAATAATTAGCAAAGTTCAAAGTACAACACACTTATTAGACTGGCAAAAATGACAAATATTGGAGGATAAAGAAATACACTAAGTGCACAGCTGGTGGTGCTGTCCAACCATTTTGGAAAGCAGTTTGGAACCATAACCAGAGAGTTATTAAAATTTGCCTATCCTTTGATCCAGCTATCTGATTAGTAGGCTTATACCCCAAAGAAATCAAAGAAAGAAGAAAAGTATCTTTATATATAAAACTAGTAATTTTTTTTTTTTGTGGTAGCCAATAATTAGAAACTAAAGGGATGTCTTCCTATTGGGGGATATTTCAACCAAGTATGGTATGTAAATGTCATAGAATTTTATTGTACCATAAAAAATGATGAAACAAAGTTTCAGAGTAAAAGACCTACATACATGGATGTAGCACAGCAAGGTGAGTAGAACTGGGAGAACTGTTTACACAACAACAATAATACAAACACAAACAACTGTGAAAGACTTTGGAGCTCCGGTCGGTGCAATGATACAGTTGGTGTCCAAAAGAATGAAGATGAAACATTCTATTCATTTACTGACACACAAGTGATTAACTTGACATGCAGAAAGAGACAGATTTCCAGACACAGCCAATGTCGTCATTTGTTTTGCTGGATTATGAAGGGATGTATCGAGGGATGTTAAAAAATTATTTGATGGAGGTGGGGAGTAGTGAGAGGGAGAGATTTAGTTAAAAATACTTGTTATTTGACATAAAAAAATAATAAACTATTAAAAATAAAAAAAAGAATAGGTTGTAGCATTTTCATGACAATTGCTCAAATCCCTATCTTCTCTCTAAAGAATCTTCATCCAGGCTTCTTTACTATCTTTATTAGCTATGTCTTCTGAATACAGACGAACAAAACACAGAGACATGCAGAATGTTGACAAAACAAGGACTGAACAAGGCTGGGAAAAAACTTCCCATTTCCTGTCATTTAGCCTGGAAAGATCCTAGAGTTCCAAATGAGCTTTAAGATCAACTAGTTAATCCTCATTATTTTTACTGATAATTATACCAAGGACCAAGATATGCATAAGGTCACAGCTCCAGTAAGTTGTGTAACTGGGACTCTAACTTAAGGCTTTGGATTTACATACACAACTCTTATCCTCTATCAACGATCTTGTAATTCCATCAACCCAAAGCACAGGTCTTATATTTAATTCTCCTGTTCAATTAATTCCTATTAATTCTCCTAGTCCTTGTCCAAGAGTGGGTCCATGTCCTTACTAATTTATATTTGAGATATGTGTGACCACTTGCTATCTCTTGGGGATGGGCCCTCTTTACTTTTTTTGCTCCTTCCCAACAAAGGCTTACTAGTAAATATGTCATGAAAGGTGGCTAAAAGATCAATATCCTTGAGACTTGACTGGCATTCAGTTTAAATTTTTTTTAGCTTGCTTCTTGCTTGGGGAGCTCCAAATCAGTCCCTGACTTTTTGTGATTCTCTGACTTTTACTCCCAGAGTGATTATTTCCTTTGTTTCCAAGGGCATGGGAGGAAAAGCCCCTCAGAAGAAAACATTTTTGGGATAAAGAATTCTCTTGTACAAATCTTGTCAAAGAATTATAGGATCTCAGAATTGGAAAAGATCTTGGAGGCCATCTCATCCAACCTGTATCTGAACAAAAACCTCAAAAAGTGATTATCCATATTTTGCTAAAAGACTTCCAATCAGGAGAACATGCAACTTCCTAAGACAACCTATTCTTCTTTTAAACAGTTCTGATCATCATTTCTTTTTATACTGGGTGAAATCTATCCTATTGCAGTTACTACTTGTTCTTTCTAGTCTGCCTTTGGGTCAAATGGAACAAAGTGAATCAACTTCTTTCACATTATAAGCCTTTCAAAAGACACTGCCCACAGATGGACAGCGTCTTGGTCCCCCAGGAGTTAAGACAGTGGAGAAATAGTTTTCTTACCAGATGCTAACAGATCATTGATGAGGACAAGGAACCTTTCATCAGCAATTTGGACATCTGTCATGAGAAACACAGTGCTTACATTCTTTACTCCAGCTTTTAGGCACTGGTTGGCCAGGTCCATCTGTGGAGATACACATGAAGAACACTAAGAAATGGTGGGTTTCTGTTTTATCTTCCTGTTTATATTAGTGTGAAATTTTTCAAGACACCAGTAGGTGGCAAGAAGAAACTGCTCATTTTGGACATGGCCAATTTGTTTTGCTTTATGATGTATATTTGTTAGATAGATTTGTTTTTCTTTTTTTCCCCAGGTATTGGGGATAGGGAGTATAAAGGAGGGAAAATCAATTTTTGTTGATTGAAAAAAACTCAAAATTTTATTTTAGAAATAAGCTGCTTAGTACTATACTTCTCTGCAGTAAAAGTTCACTCCCATCTAGCCAATCACACTATAGCTACAAGAACATCATGGTCCTCACTTCCAATTGAAGAATGCAAACTGAAGTAAACAATACTACTCATTTTTAGGCACTACAGTTGTTATTATTCCTGTATAGCCCTTTGGGATCCTTGCTCCTTGGCCTCCTCCAAAGCATGGGAGTACTTCTGTAATGGTAATGAGAATTTGAAGATCTTCCCTGCCCCTTATATTTGCAATCAAACAGTTACTTAGCACTTAGTTTCAAGTCAAGTATTAAGACCCAGAACTTGTGAATCCCACAGTGGGCTGGACTTGTTGATGTAACAGGAAGGGGCAGAACAGGGAGTAGCTAATACCATATATAAGGAAAAGCTCAAGCTGAGAGAGGCCAGAAATTCTGGAAGCAAGCATCTGGACGCTGAGGTGCTACTGCTGGAGAGACAGAAGAGAACTGAGAACCGAACTGAGAATTGAGAACAGAGAAATGATAGGACAGGAGAACTGGGAGGAGGCATAGCTGTAGTGTCAGTACTTTGTCTGTTTTGATGCTACTTTATCAGATTTGTCTGCTGATAGAGGACAGTGCTGTTGTTACAGAAGCCCTGGGATCTTGCTGCTGGCTCAGAAGCCCTGAAAGAGGATTTTCTTGTTGTATGTTTACAGAAATCCTGGAGGAGGGTCTTGCTGACATTTTTAGAGACCAAGGAACTATACCGATGATTTGTACTGATTCCTCAGACCTTGTTGTTGAGTCTATGTTGATTTCACAGGCAGAAAGTGAATTGATGAGGATACCAGCAATGTACATGAATGTTACTATGGCTTTGTTAAACTTTGTCTTCCCAGAAACAGAAATTGTGAAGGACTTGAGGTAGACTAGACACTGTGAGCTTCAGTATGGAATAGGAACTGGACAAGGAGCTGGACAACAAGGAGCTGGTAGGAGTTAGGACCATGGAAGGGGAACCATGGAGGCAGAAAGCCAGCCTTGAGTTAAGATGAAAAGACATTTTCTTGGGTATTTAATGCAAACTGAGAAGATCATGATTTACTAGGAGTGGAGAACTTTGACCTTTACAATTAGATGACTGAGTTAAGGACTTACTAATTAAGGATGATTGGAAACCAATCTCCAGTCAAGAAGAAAGAAGACTTTTTGATTGAAGAGATTAAGACAATGTGACCTAGGGGTGGAGAGCTTTTAACCTCTGTACTTTGTGTCAGTTAAGGAGGCTTGCCTCCTTAAGAATGACTGTGTTACTAAATGAATGTCATCTTTTGTTTAAAACTATGTAACTACTTTGGTGGAAACTATGTGGCCATTTTAGTGATAAGTTGTTATGCCATAACATTGGAATACTGTACTGTGATTTCTGTGAATGTTTTGCCTTAATTTGTTACTGAATAAATAGTTCACTATACTCTGTAATCAGAACCTTGAAAGCTCTTCACAGCAGCAGTCCTCTGGAAAGCTGCTCATGCTTTACAACATCCCTGGTCATTGAAAACATTCATTACAATAACTGGTCATCAAAATTCCACCCTATCCTCCATTCCAGGATCAAAGAAATTCCTCTTGTCCTTTGTTCTAACCTTCATTAGTTAAAACTTCTACTTTCTTCAAAGACTAGCTCAAGTGACACCTCATACGTGAGGTCTTTTCTCCAGGTGTTTGTGATTCCTCAGCAAAATTTCCCTCCTGCCTTTTTTTCCTTCCTCCCTACCTCAGTTCCTTTTTTCCCTCTTTTCATTCTATACATATATGTGGGTACATATGCATAATACATACATATATGTATGTGTGTATGACATCTCCCCCAGTAGAATAAAAGTTCTTTGAGGGCAGGGATTATTTCATTTTTTGTTCTTGCATTCTTGGTACCTGGAACATAATATGCACTTAAAAAATGCTTGTTTATGGAGAGAGGAAACATATTGTTAGGACTACAGGCTGAGGAACTGTGCAAGGAATACTTTGGTTTCCTGTGACTCCTGGCATGGGAAATGCTATTTGCCCAAAAGGTCTTTGTTGAGATGATATATAAAATATCTGAAGTTTCAGATAATCTAAGTGACTATAGGGGCTAGGATGTTGAGCTTAGAATAAATATAACATTAATCAAAGCTACTTTCTTTAATTGGATCTTTCCTCCCTAAAGACTCACGCATATCTATTCCTTTACTGTTCACTTTATTTTTGCTTTAGACAGAAACTTTTCTTAGTGGTTTCACTTCCCTAAACTAAAATTGACTTTCTACCCTTTATGAATCATCAGGGTCATCTTTTAGAATATCAGATTAAATTTTCAGATATTATACCTTTCCTCTTCAATTTCTGTAATATATTACTTTTTTTGAACCTTTGGAAGCTCTGATACCTGACTTACTGAAAAAAAGTCACATTAAAGGGAAATCTGGAATATAAAAGAAAACTATGGAAAGAAGAGTAGTAAAGACTTATGAAGCGTACCAAAAAGTAGGGGACTAGAAAAAAATTGTAGACTATAGGCAATAGGAATTGGATCTATGATTTCACTGATATAGAGAATTACCAGATTAAAGAAGTTCACTCTATCAATACAGATTGGCCCCCTTCTCTGAAATGTAAGAGTGTTCAAGAGTTGCTTAAAGCACTGAGAAATTAAATGACTTGACCAAGGTCTCACAACTAGTGTGTGTCAGGGGAGGGACTTGAACTCTGATACCTGCATTCAGTGTTGGCTCTCAGGCCATGTCTCTGTTCACTACTTCATGCTGCCTTTTGTTATAGAATGTAGACATTTTTAAATCAGATACTCTGAACAAAGGGAGATGGTAGGAAGAAGAATGTCTATGCTCCTCCTGGCTTGGCTTTGCTCTTACCTTAAGATCAGAAATAGAATAACCTTTTCTTAGAGTGATCTGGAAAACATCCATGGAGCTGATAAAAGCTGCAAGTCTTGTCAGACTCTGTTTACCACTTCCACCTACTCCAACCAGCAAA
Source organism: Pseudochirops cupreus (assembly GCA_028627135.1). Classification (NCBI taxonomy): domain Eukaryota; kingdom Metazoa; phylum Chordata; class Mammalia; order Diprotodontia; family Pseudocheiridae; genus Pseudochirops; species Pseudochirops cupreus. The sequence continues at coordinate 182,350,923 of CM053584.1, read as the reverse complement.
GCATTTCCCCTTGGGGATTCTAGGAGGCGACTGATACGGCAACTAAAGAGGAATGCCAAAAAAAGCAAACAGACCAAAAATTCTTTAATTTACCTTAAAATTTTTTTTTCAATTTTTAGAAGATTTTGTTTTTCTTCTACATATTGTTGAGCTATATAAAAGAAAAGGAGATAACCAGCACTAAGATAACAATGGCATAAGAACTTATCTGATTTAAAACTCATTGATTTTTTAAAGTCAGCTGAGCAACAGTGGGAATAACACTGGCCTGAGAGTCATGAGACATTGAAGCTGAATTTCAAGTCTGCCAATAATTTGATTTCATTTAACAAACACTTATTAAGTAACTACTATGTGCAAGGCAGTGAGCTGAAGATTTAAAGACAAAACCAAAACAATATCTGCCATCAAGGAATTTACATTGGGGAGGGGGGGAGAGGATACATAATGTAAATAGGTGAGTAAATACAAGATAATTTGAGAAGAGAGCACAAAAAACTGGGGGGGATCAGAAATGGCAGAATAGGAGATGACATGCACTTTGAGCTTTGAAGGAAACTAAGACATATACAACAAACGTGAACTTGGACAGTCTTCCAGTGATACTGGAGGATAGAAGCGACTGGAGTGCTATGGTGCATGGGATCAAAAAGAGTTGGATACCACTGAATGACTGGACAACAACAAAGTGTTTATGTTGTGGAATTAAAGAAGTGCAACCCAGGCATTAGAGGCAGTATATCCAAAGACATATAGGAGGAAGAAGATATACTAAGTTCAGGGAATAGCAAGAAGGTCAGCTTGACTGGAATATAAAGAGTTCCTGAAAGAGATCAGTGTAAATTACATCTGAAAAATAGGCTGGAGACAGAGTGTGAACTGCTATTTGAACTGTATCAAAAGGAACTGAGGATTACAGTGGTTTTACTTTTTGTTTCCATTTTTCCTACTAGTATGGTGAAGAGACAATCTTGGATTGGATTTTAAGTTCGAGGTTTAAAATTTGAAATCCATTGCATTATCTGCTGATATTTGTGGAAAAGTGAGCTTATTTATCAATTTTAGGATTTGCTTTGTTGTCTCCTATAGGTAGCAGGTCCTCACTGGGATACCCTCTATCATTTGTGTACTCCTACTGATCTACAGAGTCAGAGATGGGGCTGGGGATTCAGTGACCTAATCAGTTCTACCTCAAACAAGATATCTGGGACAACAGGAGTTCTATCCTTGGTGCTCCCAGGAATGGCACTGGAAGTTGCTTCTTATGAATTGCCATGGATTTTGCCCTAGGAATCCAGGCTGCCTTGGCTCTTTGCCATTCCCTCCCCACCCTCCCCTCCCTTCCCACCCCAATTCCTGGTTCCTTGTTCTGGGCTTCAAAGCATTTCTTCACATATTTCCTCCAGTCATGAGGCACCCTAGGTACTTCCTATGATACAACAACTGAGGATATCAGTACTGTCCTCAGAGATGATATGGGCATGTTCAATGGTTTTCATTTCCTTGTGAGTGAAAACTCCTTGATTTTTACCTGTGCCCTTGTAGATAAGAATGAATGATTGCCTGAATGACTCATTATCCATATGAATATGTCCTCTATGCTCTCTTCTCAACCACTAGAAGATTCAGGCTACAAAAGTTCTGTATTACTGACATAAACCCCACTCAGTAGACACTGAACCCTAATCTCTTAGTGTTGAGAAACCCCATGGAGGAAATTAACACAGGATAATCAAATACAGGCATACTAACTAGCTGTGCGACACTGGGCTTCTATTTCCTCCTTTGTAAAAAATTAGAGTTAGACTAAATAATTTCTAAGTTCCTTGTTAGCATAAATCATTGATGATTTCAAATTTATAAAATGTGCATATACCAATTTTTTCCTTTCCTCTATCTCTGTTCATTTATTCTTAATTTATTTTTAAATGAATTTTTATTGTTTTTATCATTTACATTTCTCCTAATGTCCTTTCCATTTCCATTTCCTAGAGAGTCATTCTATGTGAAAAGAATAGTTTTAAGGGAAAAAAAGAGAAAAAGTTGGGAAGAAGAGAAAAAAAAACCTGATCAATACAGTGGAAAAATCTAAAAAATTATGCATTGTTCCATACCTGTATAATTCCTACCTCTGCAAAAAATCAAGGAAGACATCTTTTCATATCTCTTCTGTGGGGGTCATGTTGAACTCTGTAATTTTGCAACATTTACTTACTTATTTATTTTACATTTTAAAAAGCATTTACTTTTTGAAATATTTTAACTGATGTATTTTTCAGATCATCATTATTTTCCCCAATATAATTTCCTATTGCATCCCAAAGAACTATTATATGTATCAAATAGAATTTTTTTAGAGAAAAATGGAAATAATGAGGAAAAAATCAGTCTAATTGATTAACAGATCAAAAAAGTGTGAAAATATATGCAGTGCACATTTGTGCACCTCCCAACTTTGTAAAGGGAATAGCTTCTCATTTCTTTTGAGCCATGCTTGTTCTTTATAATTTTGCAAATTCACTTTTAATTTTTTTGTGATGTCCTTTCTGTTTACATTGTTGTAGCCACTATACATTATTTTCCTGACTTTGCTTACTTCCTCAGCATCAGTTCGTGTAGAATTATCCATGCTTCTCTGTATTTATCACATTCATAATTTTTTTTACAGCACAGTAATATTTCATTACATTCATGTACCACAATTTGTTCAGCCATATCTCAACTGATGAGCATTTACTTTGTTTTTGATTCTTTGCTACCACAAAAAAAATGTTGCTATAAATATTTTATCTTATCTTTCTTCTTATCAATGACTTCCAATAACTCTATTTTACTAGTAATAAAATCTCTGGGTCAAAGGGTATTAATTTTTTAGCCATTTTATTTGCATAATTCCAGGCTGCTTTCCAAAATGATTAACTCAAACCAAAGTACCACCAAAGATGGACCAATGATTGTGTTTTCACAAACATACATGTATATGTGTAAACATGCACATATATATGTGTTTGTGTATGAATACACATACATTTTTTTGTCACCTTTGCTAATTTGCAGGGCCTGAGATGAAACCTAGGATTATTTTGATTTGAATTTCTCTTATTTGTGGTTAGGAGTATTCTTTTATGTGGTTAATAATTTGCAATTCTTATTTTGTGAATTGTTTGTCCATATCCTGTAAGTACTTGGTATGCATATACATACATACATACAAACATATTTATATATTGGATACCAAACTCTTGTAAAAGAAATTTAACACAATTTTTTTCACCCATTCAACTATTTCCCTTCTTATAGTAAGTGCATTACTTATGTTTGTACAAAAGCTTTCCAGTTTCTTTTAATCAAAATGATCTATTTCACCTATAGAAATTGCCTCTATCCATTGTGTGGTTAAGAATACATGCCCTATACAATGTTGCCCTAAGTCATGGTTAGTTTTTTGTATATAAGTGAAGTGAATCACCTTAGTGAGATGGGATTGGGCAGAGCTTGAAGTAAATGGCTAAAAAAAAAAAGGAACTAGAATGGTTCTCTTATCTAGGTATAGTCATTGAAAAGGGGGTGGGTGAAAAGAGATCCTTAGAACTATACCCTCTATGTGGTCACAGATAATAGGTGAAGCTAGAGAGAAAATGCCTCATAGGTATTGTCATTTTCACTTATCACTTCTCTTCTGAGCCTACCAATTACTAGCCAAACAGAAAAAGTGAACAGAAGAGGTAACCCTGTTCCTGGTTATCAGAATCTAGGCTTCTCCCTCTGGCATGCCAGGGGAAGTTATAATATAGTTTCTGTGTACTGGCAGGTAAGACAATGGCTCAGGAATTCAGCCTTAGGGAAATGCTATTAACCAGTCATCCGGGAGTTCCCATCCGCCATGCATATTTGAATGAATTACATATGTTGTTTTGTCCCCAGAACAAGGAAAGATTAGTTCAGGTTTCATTCGTCTCTATTTATCTATGGGAATGGGAGAAAATCCAGGGACTCACCAGAGTTAGTATGATCCCCTGGGTACAAGGTCCCTGTGTATAGATTATAACAGTAAGTCATCTGTCCTGAGAGCCAGCCACCCTACTGCCATGTGTAGGAATTTTAGGTTCCCCTTTCCCCTTCCCCTCCTCCCCTGCCCAATTGTTTCCCCTTGTTCTGGGATTGGGGCTAGATTGTGATTCCACCGGAGTAGGCAACTTCCAGATGAGGAGATGCCTTTTATCAATGAATATCAGCAAGTTAGGGTAGGTGATGTCCAAAGTCACAAAGCTAGTATGTGTCAGGAGTAGAATTTGAACCTAAGTCTTCCTGGCTTTACAGTTGGCTTTCACTATGACATATTTTCTTTCTTTGCTCTGGGAACCATATTCAATTAATACTATGGATGCTTCTGGAAAAATCATCCATCAACCTCTACGGCTCTAATCACCATTTCCATGGCCTCCCAGATGAAAATAATCTTCCTTGGCCATAAATTCTTTACATTTATTGGTTCTTTCATTAAAATGTAGTAATATTCTTTGTGTATCTGAATTAATGCTTAGAAAAGTATTTGACGCACAATAAAAACTTTTTATTCATTCATTCATCTTTTTTTCTTTTGCTAATTCCATTCTACTTCGTATCATATGAATGTATGTACACGTATTCTTCCATTGGGTGTAAACTCCTGGTGGCAGAGATTGTACCATTTCTGCCTTGCAGTTCACAGCGTTGAGCTCAGTCTTTTGCATTTAACAGACAGTTGTTGAAATGAGGCAGAGGAAAGCAGAAGACAAATGAAGGGGAAGAAAGGATGGGAGCTTTGGAATGGATTACAGCTACTAAGTAAGGGACTAGAATTAAAATCACTAAAACAAGAAGCACGAGTGTTTCCCCCCCGTGTTAAGCACTAATGCTGAGAAATTGAGAAACTTATCAACCTCCACGCAGCACTGTTCATGGGAGAAGTTTGGCTGTTAAGACCAAAAACTTCAGTTTTGAGCAAGCAATGGTCGTGAATAGCTCTCAGTGTCCTTAAAACCACAGAGTTTTCTCAACAGGTTGCTACTGAGACTTTAGGGCATGCATGTATAAAGCAATGTCTGAGGAGTAAGGGACCTTAGAGACCACACAATCTATATCCATGTTACAGGTAAGGAAATTGAGGCCCAGAAATAACAATGACAACACATTTTAAATGTAATGCTCAAAGGCTTTTAAGAACTTTACACACGTGATGTTTTACCTTCTAGGTAGGCACTATTGATGCTATTTTATAGATGAAGAAATTGAGACTCTGAGAAATTAAGGGACTTGCTAAAATGCACACAGTTATTGGAAAAGGCATACTTTGAACTCCCTAATAAGAACTGGAGCAATGATTTTAACCTCTGACTCAAAATCAAGAACTCTCTTAACTATATTACGTGAGTAAAATGTGAGCTAGGAGGCTCAATGGATACAGCGCTAGGCCTGAAGTCAGGAAGACCTGAGTTCAAATTTGACCTCAGATACTTACTAGCTGTGTGACCCTAGGTAAGTCACCTAACCTCTGGCTTAATCCACAGGAGAAGGAAATGACAAATCACTTCAATATCTTTGCCAAGAAAACCCTGTGGACAGTGTGGTCCGTGGGATCCTGAAGAGTCAGACATGACTGAATGACAGAACAACAAGAACAATAATCACACCTACTATATCCCCTAAACTTCAGCCACACTGTCAAAATGGCTCTAAGGTATTGTCTTCTGAATTTCCCATAAGGATATGAAATTCATCATGTCCAAAAGGGAACTCATATCTTCCCCTCTTAAACCTGTCTCTCCTCTAAGCTCATCTGTTTCTTTGAAGGCAACCACCATCATCACAGACACCCAGTTTCTCAACTTCAGTCACTGTTGACTCTTTCTGTCTCCCTCACCTTCCCATATCCAGAGTCCAAGTTTTGTTGATTCTGTTTCCAAGTTTCTCTTCTATTACACAGCCATCACTCCTCATCAGGCTCTCAAAACTTCTTGCCTGAACTATTGTAATAGCTCCTATGTTTTCAATCTCTCCCTTCTCCCATCCTCTATACAACTGTCAAAAAAAATCTTCCTAAGGTCTGATCATGCTACATTCATATTCAAAAATTTTCATTGTCTGTTGAATAAAACACTTACAGAATACTTATAAAATAAAATAAAATTTCTTACTGTGGGATTCCAGAAGCTCCATTATAAAGCCCCCACCTAACCTTCCAATCTAATTTCATATTACTTCCTTTTGTGAATTCTACATTCCATCCGAACTGGACTGCTATCTGTTCACTGAATTCAGTACTTCATCTCTTGTCTCCATGCATTTACCACAAAATATCTGTGTGACCTTGGGCAAGTTACTTAACCTGAACCTAAATTTTCTCATCTGCAATCATATTTACACTATCTCAGAACATCTAATTTCTCACCTGGCTGCATTACTCTTGGACATCTCAGATTTAAACATGTGCCAAGAAGTGCATTATTGGGATCCTGCAAGATCCATTAGCCTTGGTACTCCACCTTATCACTGCCATTTGCCCCTCTTATTGAAAAGTGAAAGGTCTCTTTAAGATGGAAACTCAGCTCAAAACATTTCCTCATTTCTCACCTGGCTGTGAAGAGGTATAGGTAGGGTAGATTTCTGTTGAAATCCTTTCTAGGTTCATCATCCGAAAAGAATAACTGGACTCAGCTGTCTTTGGCAGAGTTATAAAAGTTTATTGTTACACAGGGCCAAAGCAGCTAGGAGACCTGCAAGCTGACAGGGATTTAAGGCAGAGTTTTCAGCGGGTGGGGGTGGGGGGGCAGAGAGAAAACCTGCAAAGTTCTAGGAGATTTAGTGTGATGCTCTACAGCGGGCAGATAGCCTGCAAAGTTCGGGGGCTAGAGATGCAGTTTTTAAAGACACAAAACTGTCAGTCATAGGTTCATTATGCTAACTAGGTGTACAAAGGTGGATTTAGGGAGAGGCCTGGGAGGAGCCAAGGAGTGATCTCTGTTTAAAGAAATATGCACCTTGTAAATCAATTGCACATGCATTTTGCCCATAATTCACTGGGAGAAATCTGAGGGGAGGAGAGCGAGAGGTGTGGTTTTTGCCTTGAAACATCATAAAGTCAACCAGTGGTCAAATTTGAGGTCAAATCTAAATGAGAAGTATACATCCAGTTTGCAAATGGATGAGTCTTGTTTACTAGAACAAAAGGAGGTAATGCTTTTAAAAGAATTCATTATCATAGCTATAGAGTAAATGGTTTCAGAGGAAATACCTCTAGGCTGGGGGCAGGGAAGGGACAGAGTTAATGCTTTATAGCTGGGGGGAGAGGGAAGGGACAGAGTTAATGCTTTATGGCTGGGGAGAAATGTGGCTTTTACAACTTAACACAAGACTGAAGTTACAACAATATTACAAAATTATAAAATCACCCCAAAATATTCCTGAGATAACTCATCAGCTGCAGTGGTGATTCTAGAACATCTCTGACTTCTCTACCATGTTCCAGGAAGCTCATTATTGGGGAAACCTCATTATCCTGCAAGATCCCATGAGCCAGGGACTTATGGGTTGTGTGAGGAACAAGATGAAGTACTAGATATTTTCCTCGACCCCTCCACATCCTCTTAAATCTCTCCAAAATAGAAATTATGGGCAAAATAGGAAGCAACTGCAGCTGTTTCTGTGGTCTAGGACACCCAGAATCCAAAACAAGATTAAAAAAACCCAAACCAAACAAAATAAAAAACCAAACAGCAAACTGACCTTGAGCTCATTTAGCACCCTTCCCCAACCTTCCATGCTGAGGCTCTATTAGCAGAACCAGACCCAACACATACATCTACAGAGGCTTTTGAGCAAAACCTAATTCCACACTTGGGTCTTCCCTTCCTCTTTCCAGTGCCAGTCAGAGTGTAAGGCTGCGGGGTACTGTGTGTGTGTGTGTGTGTGTGTGTGTGTGTGTAGATGAACCCATATTAACAGTGTGACAGAGCTACCAACTCTTGGGGCTGGTATGGAAACCCATATTAAAAGAGCAGCAGAACTGAGGAACAGATGAACAGGACATTATGCATGGGGGTGGTACTGTGTAGCATCCCACTAAAACTGAAGGAAAGGACTGAACAACTGGCTGGAGCCAGTTTTGTCCACCTAAAAGCCAGTTGGGGCAGAGACCTATGCTGGTGAATCCTGAATTGCCTAGTGTGGAAGGAGACAGAGAAGCTTTGAGACCTAGCCTCTAAGGAAAGGAAATCACCATGACAGGATACAGAAAGTGAACAAAAACAGAGAAGTAAGGAAAAAGACTGAAATTTTCAAAGAAATTTTCTCCAGGAAGAAGAAAACTCAGACCTTAAACATAAGCAAAGAAATCAACAGGAAACACAGTAACAGTAGAAGGAAATATGACCTCCAGATCTAGAGTTCAGGCATTTATGAATAAATACTGCAAAATGAAGACAAATTATGCAAGAGTTTATTAGAGAAGACCCTGTGGAATTTGGTAAGATGGAACCACAACATTTTGTTCCTGAGTATTTCAAAAGAGAAATGAGAATTATGAGAGCAGAATTTGTGGCCTCCACAGGAAAAATATGTTCATAATAGAAAAATGTAATGCGCAATGGCAAGCCTTACCAAAAAAACAAAAGAAAAAAATAATGGATTGGGAATGAAAATAAAGAGAAGTGAAGGACAATCTGGAAGAAGAGAAACCAAAAAAAAACACCCCAGTAACATTAAAAGAAAATATGCTTGCTACCTAAGCAATACAAACTGATATCAAAGATAGAATGTATATATAAAAAAAGATAGGCTGTGTAGAAAAAACTAAGGGTAATAGGTCTCCCAGAAGAAAATGAGATGATAAAGAACCTCAACACCATAATGAAGGAAATAATAGAAGAGAATTGCTTAGAACTTCTGAAAATAAAAAGTGAAATACCAGTTCAAAGGATTTACAGATAGCAATCAGGAAAAGTACCTTCAAGTACAAAGGAACAGACATTAGAATAACACAAGTCTATTTCACCCTCACTAGAAAATGTGAGGGGATGGAATAAAGTGTTCCAAAGAGTAATGGAGCTTAGACTATAGCTCAAGGTGACCCACCCTCCATATCTAAACTTAACCAGACATGATAAAAGATGAATGCTTAGTAATACAAAAGGATTTGAAATAAAAATTAAAAAGACAAACCAAAGAGATTATTTGTATTTCAAATACCCCAAACAATAGGAGAAGTGACTAAAAGCAGCAACCAAGGATAGTAACAGTGTTGAGGTTTAGAGTTGAGGGGTGATCAAAACCCCAAAATACCAACACGCTGGGTCCTCCCAAATGAATTTGACTCAAGCCTTCTCTCAGCAAAAATAAAACAAAGTTTATTAAAGATTCACCATAATGGGTAGACTCTTAGGGAGCCCAAGTATTTGGGATGCTTGTCAGTGCAAGTGGGCCAGAACAATCTGACTGAGAGTGAGTCTGGGCTAGATTGAATCTCAGTACCTTCATGAAGGCAAGATGGATCTTATACACAGAAAAACTGTGGGAGGGACCTAGGGATGGTCTAGAGGAGAGGTTTGGGGAGGATCTTGACAAGGAGTCTAAGGAGGATCTTGACAGGACTGAGGTCAGACTCCAGGAAGGGGATTAAGGGTGGGAAAAAGCTGAAGGCTACCTGGAGATGACAGACAATGGAGGACTAGGCTAGTTTAAGGTTAATAGATTTGGGTATAAATATTTTGATAGGATCAAGGGTAGGAAGTAGCTAGACAATGGAGGGCTAGGCTAGGTTAAGAGTAACAGAGATTTGGGCCTAGTTATAATGAAAGGCTTATGGTCTCAGCCAAATACTTCATCAAGTGGGAAGATTCAAGGGTGTTCCCAGAGCCTAAACCTCATCAACAGCAATAGAGTAACACTGCAAGGGGACCAATAAGAGACTTCTTCCTAAATGTACACATGCAGATAGAGGTGAAGGGAAAAATTGGGTGGAGGTAACAGTGAAGAGATTTACAAAAGGTATTATGGACACAGTCTGGCATCATTCCACCTAGAAGGAAAGTAAATTTTTTTTATTGGGGGTGGAAGGTGGGGAAAATACATTACAACATGGGAAGGTACATGCAAAGCAAGGAGGTGAACAGGGAGATAGAGAAGAATGTCTGATGTGCTGGGATCAAACCAAGGGTTAGCAATGAGGGTCAGGTAATTCCTGTAGTCTCAGAAAGAAAAGAGTTTGGAGGGGAGTGGGTGAGGAGGGAGAAGAAAGAATTGAAATGGCAGGAAAAGAAGAAGGCCTTACTTTGGTGGTGGGAGTGGGTTTCACTGATGAATTTCTTATAAATGAAGAGAGATGGTCTATGAAAGGAGATGGAAACCTTACAATTACTGTGGTTGAGAGGTTTGAAAAGCACCTAAAACCCACTACTACAGGAGGGGGAGAGTTGGAACCCCTGAAGGCAACTGGCACTTGGCAGAGTAGAAAAGCTTGGGCCCAGGGAGATTTTCAGGCAAATGGGAAAAATAACAAGTAATTAAGGGAAGGTGTAGGTCAGTGGTCTGCCACATAATCAGGGATGTGGTAGGGGAAGAGCTCTGCCATGGGGCAGTGTCCTCTCTGACACCTGCAAAAATCAGCATTATTCTAAAAGGGAAACAAAATGGAAAAGGGGAATCTATGGGACAAGGTTTACAAAGCAGTGGTTAGAAACTGACTAGAAAGGAGAGTCTGGACTGGATACCTTGGAAATTTTTATTATATGAATATAGAGAAAAAAGTCCAAATGATTATACAGGTCATGAGTCAAAGATGAAAGTCTAGAGCAGATAGAAAGAAAAGATGAACAATGAAAAGAGTGAGAGTTTAAAAAGAGCACAAAAATGAAATTTAAGAAGATAATAAACAGGATTAAGTTTTAACAGAACTTGATAAAATACTAATATTCATTTGAAAAATAAAAAATATTGACTATCAAGAAAAATTATGACAAAATGCAAGGGTGGGGTAATAGCACTTCCAGATATCAAACTATGTTATAAAGGAGCAGTCATCAAAATCAACTGATATTGGTTAAAGAATAAAGAGGGAGCAATAAAAGAGATAAGACAAGGTAAAAACAGAAATAATATCCTCTGGCTCAACAAACCAATATTTGATAAACTAGAAAATATTAATTACCTAGGAAAAATTGGTTTGATAAAAACTGCTGGGAAACCCAGAAAGCAGTCTGGCAGATATTAGTCTTAGATCAATGTTTTATATCATATTCCACAATACAGTCTAAATGGATATGGAATCTTAATATTAAGGTCATGCTATAAAAAGCTTAAGAGAGAAACAGATTATATACTTCTCACTGCTATGGGTAGGAAATATATTCTTAACATGAGATGAAGGCAATTACAAAAGAAAATTTTGATTACTTGAAACTGAAAAGTTTTTGCACAGATACATTAATACATTTAGAATAAGAATGGAGGAGTTCAATATGGTGAAAAAAAAATGTCTTGGCAGGGGCAGTTAAGTAGTACAGTGAATAGAGCACCAGCCCTGGAATCAGGAGGACCTGAGTTCAAATCTGGTCTCAGACGCTTAACACTTACTAGCTGTATGACCTTGGTAAAGTCACTTAACCCCAATTGCCTTGTCTTTACTCCCCTCCAAAAAAGCGAAAAAAAAAAAAGAGTTACAAATATCCTCTTCCCATGTATGGGTATAAACAATTTAACCTTACTAAATCCCTTATGATTTCTCTTCCCTGTTTCCCAGTTTATGCTTCACTTGAGTCTTGTATTTGAAAATCAAATTTTCTGTTTAGCTCTGGTCTTTTTGTTAGGAATGCTTGAAATGTCTCTATTTCTCTAAATATCTATTTCTTCACCTGAAGTGTTATACTTAGTTTCTCAGGGTAAGTGATTCATGGTGGCAATCCTAGTCCCTTTGCTTTCTGGAATATCATGTCCCAAGTCTTCCAATCTTTTAATGTATAAACTGCTAAATCCTGTGTAATCCTAACTGTGGCTCCATGATGTTTGAATTGTTTCTTTCTGGCTACTTGCAATATGTTCTTGACTTGGGACCTCTAGAATTTGGCTATCGTATTCCTGGGAATTTTCATTTTGGGACTGCTTTCAGGAGGTGACTGGTAGATTTTTTTCTAGTTTATCCTCTGGTTCTAGGATATTAGGTCAGTTTTCCTTGGAAGATGATGTCTAGGGTCTTTTTTTAAAATCATGGCTTTCAGATAATTCACAATAATTCTTTTTTTTTTTTTTGGAGGCAACAGCCTAACGCCAAAATTTTTTATTAGGTCACTATAGGGGGTGGGGCCTTAGGCCCTTACTGCACAGCTTGCTCATTGGTGCCACTTCCAGAGTCTTGAGGCTTCATGACATCTGGCAGTTCTGGAGGGCTGGAGAAAGACTCAATGCGCAATGTTTCAAATACATCATCGGCTCGA
>CM053584.1:182318722-182337959 GCA_028627135.1 Pseudochirops cupreus | reverse complement strand
GTCACTATAGGGGGTGGGGCCTTAGGCCCTTACTGCACAGCTTGCTCATTGGTGCCACTTCCAGAGTCTTGAGGCTTCATGACATCTGGCAGTTCTGGAGGGCTGGAGAAAGACTCAATGCGCAATGTTTCAAATACATCATCGGCTCGAAAGGCCAGCCCCACTGTGGCTGGTGCTTGAGGCCTGGCTGTCTGACTTGAATTCACAATAATTCTTAAATTATCTCTCCTTGATCTATTATCCAGGTCAGTTTTCCCAATGATTTATTTCACATTTTTGTCTATTTTTTTTCATTCTTTTGATCTTGTTTGATTGTTTCTTGCTATCTCATAGAGACATTAGGTTCCAGTTATTCAATTCTAAATTGTTTTCTTCAGTGAGCTTTTGTACCATTTTTTCTACTTGGCCAATTCTACTTTTTAAGAAGCTTGTTTTCTTCAACGAATTTTGTACATTTTCCCCTACCCATTTTTTGTGCTTCTAGCACCAAGTTCTTGACTCTTTTTTCATGACTCTTTTGCACTGCTCTCATTTCTTTCCCCAATTTTTCTTCTACCTTTTTATATTTGATTCTAAAAATCCTGTTTGAACTCTTCTAGGAGTTCTTTTTGGGCCTGAGATCAATTCACATTCTTCAGTGAGTTTCTTATGTAGCCATTTTGACATTGTTGTCCATTTATGAGTTTGAGTTTTGGTATTCCTGTCACCAAGAATTTTCTATGGTCAGTTCTTTTTTGTTTGTTTTTTGCTCATTTTCCAGCCTATTTCATGACCTTTAATTTTATGTTAAAGTTGGACTCTGTTCTTGGGGTAGAGGAAGCACTGTCCCAACTTCTTGTGTTGTGGGCATAGGGCCTCACTGCTGGCCTGGTGTGTTGTGGGCATGGGGCTTTCCCAGTGACCTGCTGTGGTGAGTGGTATGGGGTCTCACTGCTGACCTGTGTTGGGGCTCAGGGCCTTATCATTGGCATTCTGGATTGCAGTTTGCTGCTGCCTTGACTGTCTGCCACTTGCGCTAAACTGCATTCCCCTTTTAATTCAAGGAGTGAGGTAGACCTTTCCTGCTGACCTTCTAAGTTGCTTTGGGCAAGAAAATTGTTTCACCACATCCTTTTGTTGATTCTGCCACTCCAGGATTTGTTTTTAGGAGTTATTTTATAGTTGTTTGGAAGTGGATTTGGGGGAAGTTTCTGCCATCTTGACTCTGTCTGGAATCTGGGATCTGCCATTTTCTGGTTATATGGCCATGAAGTTTTAGTTTTCTCATTGGTAAAAAGATCATAATAATGCTCGTATTACCTATTTCTTAGGAATGAAATGAATAAGAAGAGATGATGAATATTAAAATGTTTTTAAACCAGAAATATGTTGTAGCCAGCTTGAACTGGCTTGCAAAAGCCTATTGTTAAAATTTCAAAGTGAGAATTTATACTTCATACTGAATTTGACAAATGATACAAATCAGGTCTTGATTTATTGTTTTGTTAATTGTCTAGACTTAAAGTGATGGAAAAATATTAATAATGCAAATTAAACTTAAAATGTATCATGCATGTACTTTTTTTTTTTAGGAGATCTGGTAGTTAAACATGTTACTAGTACACTCCTGCCTGCAACCTCAAAATACTATTAAAATGTAAGCTTCTATTATTACACACAATAATAAGGCCCAAATTCAACTCATCATGCCACAGTCTCCAAAATGTTCAGAATAAGTAATAATTCAGTTCAAAAAGATAAGTCCAATCTACTAAACATTCAGCTATAGACTTGTCATGAACATTTAGCTATACATCTGACTGGATAACCTTTAAGCAGGTAAAAGATGACATTTAAATTATAAATAATATTTTTTTTTAAAAAGCAAGTCATATTTTTTTTTTGGAAATTGAAAGGACGCACATTAACTGGGGAATAGATAAACAAGTTGCTGTATATGATTGTGATGGAATACTATTGTGCTATAGGAAATGACAAGATGGTTGGGAAAACTTGTATGAATTAGTGCAAAGTGACGTGAGCAGAACCAGAAGAACCCTGTACACAGTGACAGCAATAATGTGATACTGGTAACTGTGAGACTTAGTTACTCTATACAATGATCCAAGACAATTCCAAAGGACTCATGATGAAAAATGCTATCTAGTTCCAGAGAGAGAGAGCTCATCAGCTATGAATACAGATTAAGCATACATTTTTCAATTTATTTACTATTTTTATTGCTTTTTAAAAAACATGAGTAATATTGAGATATGTTTTTCATGACTTCCCATGTGTAACTTATATATTGTTTGCCTTCTCAACGGGAGGGGGAAGAGTTGGAGGGAGGAAGAGAATTTGGAGCTCAAAATGGAAAAAAAAAGGGAAATAAACAAAAAAACCAACCAAACAGATAATGGACATTTTTATGAAGTTAGTAATTTTCTTAATGCTTTTTATTGGCTCCTTGACCAACTGAGTTTAAGCCAATTGCAAACTTTCTACAGGATAAATAAGATGATAACCAAAATAGAGCAAGAAAAACTCAAAATGTAACCAGACAACCTTTTCTTTAATTTCTACCTACCCTACCTACTGAAAAAAAAAATCAAATCCCACAAACATAGGAAAAAACAAATAAACAACTGCAGATACATAGGGCACAAGCAGACTCAGATCAGAAGAGTATTTGAAAGGCTCTCCATTCCTGATAACTATAAATTCTGCATACAAAAGGACAAAGAGGTGAGGTTAAGGAATAAAATAAAAAGATAAAGGAAAAGACAGAACAGATGGACAGGATATACATTAGGAAAGGATTAATTGAAAGTACTGAAAAAAATAGAAATGAGAAATCAAATGGTCTGGGATAAAAATGACAAAGTAGAAAAGTACAATTGAGTTTTTGAGGAAAGAATGTACATGCAAATTTTAAAATAATAGCATGAGGTGAAAAAGGGCAGAGAATCGTAAAACCCATTAAGAGCAGAAAGAATACACAGAAAATAAAAAGATGGAGATCTTGAATGGAGAACTATAGAGAGGGCAACAATACAACTTTTTGCTTTTGCTGGTCCATGAATTGCTCCTAAAATCTGGAAAAAAAAATCACTTACCTAAGCCCCTCAATCCTAAGAATTTCTGAGTTATCACTTCAGGGACCTTTTCTTGTTGTGAAGTGGAATCTTTATTGTTTAGATTTTTTTTTAGCTTTAGATTGGTTATTTCATTGATGTGGATATAGACACACTGATGCAGATGAGTAACGTCTATAACCGATAGTCTGAGAAAGTTGCCTGGCTTATTGAGAAGTTACGTCCACAGTAACATAGCTAGTATATGTCAAAGACAGGATTTGAACACATAGGCATAGATCCCTATCCTCTATTTATCATATCATACTGTTTACTCCTCTACTGGCTGATCCAAGATTATCATTATTCCATTAGAACCAATTATCCATTTTCGCCTCCTTTTAATCTTTAAATGGATTTCATTTTTAGGAAAAACAACAACAACAACAACAAAAGAGCCAAGTCTAGTAAATAAACTGAGATGAGTTAGATTATATCAGATTAAATATCTATTTTTGGTAATAAAAGGATTTTTCCTATGTGGTCCCCAAATGGCATGTTAGTCATAGAATCCTAAAATATCTGAGCTAGAAGGGATGTTAGCAAATTCTCAATCTAATCGCATTATTTTACAGATAACAAACTAGGCCTTTAGGTATGAAATGTTTGTTCAAAGTCACACAGATAGTATGTGGCAAGATTGACACCAGAAGATGTGTAAATTCTGGTAAATTTGCTTTAAAATAATAAAAATAACTTTTCAAACACAGTTATTACTACATAGTCATGTCTCACATGACAAGTGCTTAGCTAGCTATCTCTGGTCCTTCTGTTACAAAACCATAATACTTCATTCAATGTATAAACTTATAAATGTATAAATAAATTTACAAATATATAATTAAATACCCATTGAAGCTTCTCAAAGGAAGGAAGGATATTTTCTCTTTCTTTTATATACCTTGAGGGTACAATTTGTATACTCAGTACATGCTGCCTGGCAAATATTTAGTTATTTTAAATTAGTTCACTGGGACAAGGTTAAGAATCTTCTTTCCATGGTTGGGTTATACAAAAGTATAGCAAAAAGTTGTGCAGAGAACACAATAAAAAAGGTACTTGGTGCTTCTTTTTCTTTTTATGCTTCTGAATCTGGTTTTCTGCCCTCCTGCATGATTTCTCCCAGAGACTGTGGAAGAGGTGGGTGGAAAAAGCAATGAATTTAGATAGGATCAGTTCTCCTTACATCCCAGAGCTCTCAAGGATCCAAGAGACAGAGAAATAGAAAAGAGGACCAAGCATTCATCAGTGCCAGAGCTATGGACACAATACAAATAAAACTTTAGCAAACACCAAACTTTCCATTTTACTTCATTTTATATCAATGAGGAGGGGATGTCAACTTCTCCAGGCTTTTTTCTATTATATCATCTATATAACAGTAAAATTCCCCTCAGGACATAAGTTATGGGGGGAAGGTTTCCACAGTGGCAAAGCCAAGAATAACAGTAGGTATCATGACTGTTTTCCTGTACATTCATCAAGCCTTGTCAAACACCCACACAGAAGCTTTGAAATTGCAAGAAGGAAGAAAATAGTACAACAGAAATATACTTACACATGGCACATGGCATCCTCAAAGAGAACCAGGTTCATCACTTGGTTAACCTCATTGTGGTTCTTTAAGGCTTCTACCAGGATTTGAGTTAGAAGTTCCCATGTCTTCACTGGCATGTATTTCAGCTCACCGATACCATTTGCAAAATGGCAGTATATGTTTAGTCTCTTGGTTTCCTCCAGAGTCTTGTCCATATCCTATTAATGAGATACAAGACTCAGGATCCTCTTTCACTTTTTCCCCAAAGAACAGCAGCTCAGAGGCAAGTAACTTGGCTTGCTTTTAGTTGCCAGGATTTCTTTAGAAACACTACATCAGTGCTGACTTCTTCCCTCTCACCTGACTTCCTGAAAAATTGGATGTTGTATAACTAAGGTTCACAATGCTTTTGAAATGGCATGGCATATCTTTATTCATTAATACCCTCAAAAGTGGGAGTGGTGACAGTTCTTTTTTCTAAGTGGGATAGAAAGATATACTTTTGGGCCTTTTTAGATACAGCAGTCATCTACATATATTTGAGGAGTCCCTCTGTTAGTAGAAGTATTGTTAGGGACAACTCTGGAGGATGTGCAACTGTGGGGCAGGTAGGTGGCACAATGGATAGAGAGCTGGTCCTAGAGTCAGGAAGATATGAGTTCAAATCCAAAACCAACTTCAGACATTTTCTAGTTTTGTGATCCTGACCAAGTCACTTAATCTGTTTGCCTCAGTTTCTTCATCTGTAAAATGGGCATAATAACAGAACCTACTTTGCAAGGTTGTTGTGAGGATCAAATGAGATCATTTTAAAGTACTTAGCACAGTACTTGGCATATAAGTGCTACAAAAAATTATTATAATTAATATTTATTATTATTATATACTCTTGGGCTCAGACTTGAGTTCAGCAGTCTGACAAATAGGAGAAGGCATGTAATGGTCTCCCTCAAGTCAACTCTTTTTTCATAGCCTTCAAAAAAGTCCCACTGAAATCACTTTAAATGTAGCAGCTGGGTTTTATGTTTTATGTGGCTACTTTCTGTTCTCATCCTGAAAGTAAAATTTTGACTTCTGAGGAAAGTGCCATCAGTAACTCTTGGGGTGTGTATGGTGGTATAGGAGGAATAATGATGGTTCCCAATAGTCTTAAAATATTTACAGATCATAGAATTATAAAGTGACCTTAGAGACAGCTTAGTCCAAACTCTTCATTTTATAGATGAGGTTTCCTAGAGACCTAGAGAGATGATATGACTTACCCGGTTATATAGGTGCGAATATAGTGAAGCTCCTTTATAACAAAGCTGACTTTACATGGATTCAGGTATACTAAAGGACAGGGTCTAAGCCTTGAAACTTAGTGACCATGTACACTATAAAAGCCTTATAAAATGTAACTAGCCTCTGAAACTAACAGTAACCCTAAATAGTAAAAGAATAAATAGAACTGTTCAAGCCTTAGACAAATGGACAACTGTTGCCATTTTCGGGGATGATAAGATGAAGTAAAATATCTTGTTTGGGTCCACATGCCTGTAGCACCAATGCAATATTTACAGTGCCCACAATCACAATAAAGACTGTGACGTTCGATTGCAAAATATGCCAGATTCTCCAGGTAGAGAACAGAACTCAAACATTTATTTAGACACCAAAAAACCAAATCCCAAAACCGGTAAGCCGATTCCATTATAGTACCAAAGATATTCAGAAGCCATAATAACACTGAGAGCCATGCCATCCTTTAGCCTTCCCACAAACCAATACAAAATCAATATTTACTCACAAACCTCTCTATCTCCTTAATGAGCATCCTCTCCCCCCCGAATCTGGCTAGCTCTCACTACCAGCTTCCTGAGGGCTCTGCTTCCCTTCAGCAAAACTCCTCCCCCCACCCCACCACAGGCTCCATGTGATTACATTCAGCCTATTAGGGGGGAAGAGTTTACTTTCAAAGCAGGAGAGGTCTTCAAACTCGCCCCTAGATCTATTAAGGGGCAGGGAAGATCTTCAAATTCCCACTCATTACAATGCCTTATAGATGAAACATAAAGGTCATAAAGGAAATGATGGAAGATTAGGTTTTTAGATCTTCCAAGATTGAGGAACAGGTTTTCTAAGGAAAAGGAAGATTCACTAATCTAAATAGCTAGGAAAGCATAAACAATCAGACCCACATAAAAGAGGGATGTATGTGGTTTGAACAGAAAACCTTAGGATACAATTAGCTAGGATTTCAACTCCTTCAAACTAAGACATTATATAAAGAGCTGAATTTGGGAGATAAGGAAGACTCTTCAAATTAGCTACAAGAAAAACGAAGATAAAACTTTCTGATAAACTATGCCAGCTACCTGGGACAAAAACACAGTGTATATAGGAAAGAATGGCAATGCAGGAGTAAGCATAAGAGAGGATGAATAGATGGTTAGCTCCAACAGGATTTAAATTTTAGAGAGATAGTCAAGTCTAATGCATAAGAGAGATTAGCCATTTTCTATTTGGGCTTAGGGGGCAAGACTAGGAACAATGGCCACAAGGTATGAAAAGGCAAATTTTGGCTTGATGGAAGGAAAACCTTCTAACAATTCTATCCTAAAGTAGAATAGGCTGCCTACAAAGGTAGTGGGTTTCTCCTCACCAAAAGCTGTCAGACAAACAAGTCTGGACAACTACTTGTCAAATATGATGTAAAGGGGAAAAGATTTCCTGAGCAAGAGCTCAATTTTGGATTGTACCAGATGACCTCTGTAATTATACAGATGGATTAAAAAGCATTGAAATACAAGGAGTATGGAATGCTAGATATCTGGATCAGCTCCAAATTCAGGGCAATAAGAGATGCTATTATCCTGGGAAAAACATGGGAAAGGGAATAAAGGACCCATTTACTCACTTAAAGAATGACATGACACAGAGGACTGATTCTAACAAGTACTAAGTTAATTTATATTAATGAGTCAGCAATGTGAAGCTGAATTCTGCAAATTCTGGACCAGATGCAGTCTGGTCAAAATAATGTCTTCTCAGATTTTAATGTATCAGCTTGGCTATGAAGAAGAAGGGACCAAAAGCAAATAGCCCATAAAATGTAGCTGGCACTCCCTCCACTGATGCAGACTACAATTTGTCCACATAGATGACTTAGTGACTTGCTGAAGCTAAAAAAAAAAAAGTCATGTAGGAGTAAGGATCTAGGGCTTGAAGAGGCCTCAGAGGTCATTATAGTACAATCCCCTTATTCTGAGACTAAGGAAACTGCTTGATGGGTAGGTGCATGGAACTGAACTTAGGTGCATGGTTGGATGATGTCAAGTCTATAGTTAAAACATTACCTTCTTGATATCAGAGATTGCACACTTTGTGCCTTTGAGAACTCAAGGTCATCTCCACATGAGGAGGCATGGAATAGAACTTTAACAAAAGACAGTATACAAAGTGACATTCAGAAGAGCTTGGGAAGAGGGGGGAGGGCGGGATTTCATTTTTAGTCTTTCAAAATAAGTAACTTGATTTTAAAGGTAAAATCAAGGTTGAATGGTTTCCTTTATGCAGATTGGGCAAATTTTCACAGATATTAGGCCATTTCACTAGGTTTTCACATTGAAAAGGGGTTATGGAGAGATAGAACTGAATCTGAAGAGCATAATTTGACTGAAAAGTTTAACCTTTGGAAGGAATTGCTCATTTCAAGCCCAGATTACTTAACATTTCCTGGATTTATGGCTTGGAATTAGTATGTGCTAATTTTACCTTGATTTTTTTTTTTCACTTTTTCTTACTCCTTCCATCTTTCCCTTTCTCAGCTAATTTTAACCAGGAAAATAGTATCTATGATCTTACCTTACCTTAACATTCAGCCTTTTTAACAGAGTTCAATCATCAGCCTTCAGTCTCACCTCCTGTCCTCTCCTTTTAGTTCTTTGTAGCTGTTGTGGCATTTTACCTTGGCATTTTAAGTGTAGTAAGAACAAGATGGCATAAGGTCCAGTTATAAGTCTCATTTATCAGTCATAGGTCCTGTGTTAGTGAATCACTGGGCCTCTTGACATCTTGTTCCTTGAGGGCTACACAGAGCTAAAAGAAGGCAGGAGGTGAGACTGAAGATTCTTCGAGGGTTTTTAGACCAAAGGGAGAGAACATGGTTAAACTGGTGGTGAAAGGGGAATGACTGGAAGCCATTTAGCTTGAAAATGAGGTAGGATACCAGCATGATGCCTCTCTTTAAGGCTAGCCAGATAAATTTTCTATTAATATCCCCCTTTCTGCCACTCAAATGCAAAGCTTCAGGCAGTTTCTCACTCTCATAGAGTGAGAATTTCAAAATAAGACCAAATGACCAGGACAACCTGTTTATGGAACAGTTGTATTTTGGATGAAGCATAATAGTTATTAGGTAACCATCCATTCACCTTCTCTTACTTTTATTCTCTCCATTCTCTATCCTGTCTCTTTACAAATTCCTTCTCTTCTACCCTCCTAATTACTTTCTTGCTGATCCCTTCTTACTTATCAAACCATATTGTAACTAAATATTAAATATTTAATAATTAAATATTCTCTTTAGAATCATATGAGATGATGCAAACTGAAGTGAGCAGAACCAGGAGAACAATTAATATAATAATACTCTTATAAACAACTTGAAAGGACTTAGGAACTTTGATCAACCACAATTTCAAATATTTCACAATAAAATACGCTCTCCGCCTTTAGATTGAGAGCTGATGGTCTCAGTGAGTATGGATCAAAGCAATTTTTTTCTTCCCTTTTTGTGCAAATGGCTAAGGAGGGAATTTGTTTTGCTTGACTATATTTTGAAATACTCATATTTAAAATAGGATATAAATATTGGAAATAAAAATAATTCTCTTTCCTTTGTATTTTTATTTTTGCCATTCTTAAGACTTTATACCTCTTTTTTGCATATGTATTTATGTATGTATATGTTTATATATGTCTATGTATGTGAGGTAATCTGAAAAATTCAGAATAATAAACACTTAAGAGTTAGAGAGGTTATTTATTGTTTTGTTTTGTTTTTTGCTTTTTGGAGGGGAGAAGGCAAGGCAATCAGGGTTAAGTGACTTGCCCAAGGTCACATGGCTAGTAAACTTTAAGTTTCTGAGGCTGAATTTGAACTCAGGTCTTCCTGACTCCAGGGCTCGTGCTCCATTCACTGAGCCACCTAAACACCTCGAGTTAGATAGTTTTTTTAAAGGTCATCTAGTTTAGCCTCCAATCCAATACAGGAATTATTTTTCTTCAGTATCCTTGACAGGTGGTCATCTAGTCCCTGCTTTAACACTTTCAATGATTAATTCATTATTTTGTTAAGCAGTATAGGTAACTGTATAATTGTTAGCAAGCTATCCTTCATTGCTTACCACTCATTCTTGAATTTTATTGTGAGAATATGGTACACAAGACATGGCAACTGCCTCACAAAAAATACCATGAAAGTATAGGGGAAAACACCAAGCTGTCCTCATTGACTTCATTATGGCATTTGACGTTATTCATAAGTTGAGAGTCAACATTTTGTAGTGAATACAGAGAGGGTTGGCCTTGGAGTGAGGATGTCCTTGGTTCGAGGCTTGCTTCTGACACAACCTGGTTCTGGAACTCTGGGCAGGTCACTTATCCTTTTAATACCCTAGGTAACTGTCTAAGACTATAACTTTACTTCAACAACTGCTGATCTACACTGGTAGAGGGTGTCCCCTACACAGAAGAAATCATAGTTTAGGACAAATAAATCCGACTCTGGAACCTATGAAGACAATGTATTAGGGTTAGACTACTAAAGAGTGGTAGGATATGTCAGGGTGAAAGGTAGCTTTTTTATACCATTTTATATGAAATCTTATTCAAATTGTCACAAGAAAATGCTTTTGGACACCTATGAAACTCTTTCAACTCAATGTATTACAAAAGAATTATTCAGGAATTCATAAATTACTATTGTCTCATGGCACACATGCAAGAAAACATTAGGATATCTATGGAATGCTTAGAAAAGAAAGGCTGTGATCAACCTGTGGACTAAATATAAAGGTAAAGAAGACCAAGACCAACTTTTAGTAAGTATAAGGGAAATTCTATATAATTCTTCATTATTAACCCAGGGTTAAATTCTGCCATTCAAGCAGAATAGAAGGAGCTAACTCAGAAAATAGTGAGCCTCTCTTCCTCGTTCTCCCCATCCCTGGAAGTGTTCCAGCCAAAGCTGGATGCACATTTATTAGGCACTTGGCAGAAGAAAGCCTTGCACTGTACAAGGCTCCTTTTTCATTTTAAGATTTGATTCCTGTGATTAATGCAGAGTTTACTTCTTAGCCTTAAAATTTCCAGATGGGCAATAAGATGGCAAATTCCCCTTCTCTTTCACATAGCTTCAGAATTCTCTCTTCAACCTGTGGGCTGGATGTCATTATCTGGTTTCTTTCTCATTTGCAAAGTTATTTGTCACTTGAACATCCAATAGCCCTGGATACTTACATCAAAGAAATTCTTTACCACTTCAATTTGAATTTTATCAAAGATGTCAAGGTCTTTTTCTTCAACCATCTTATCCCGATAAACCCGATTAGACTCATGGAGATAGAGCTTCACAAGGTCTGCTGGTGATTTGATAGTTTCCACTGTGGAAAAGAGAATGCCCTGCAAGAACAGAAAAAATCACTATACAAAGGGACAATTAGTTTTAAAATTGTGTTTCCATTCCACAAGTGCTACCAGTAAAATCTGGATTGTTTCATTTTTCACTAACATTCATTTATTCAGTAGTCATTTATTAAGTGCCAACTAATATGCAAATTATAGAGGCAATATGGCATGGTAGATAGAATGCTGACCTTGGAGGACCTGGATTCAAGTCCTACTCCTGACACATACTGGCTATGTGAGACTAGGTAAATCACTTAACTTCTCAGTGCCCTGGGTGACTTTCTGAGAATATAAATTGCAGAACAATTACTGATCTGAATTGATAGAGGGTATTTTTTACATGAGGAAATCATAGCTTCAGGCCAAAAAAAATGCTGTTTTGTAGCACTGTGCTGGATACTAGGGGAAGAGAGAGATGAAGATAAGTAAGATATAATCCATATTCTCACAGAGTTTACAATCCAGTAAGGGAACTAAGATATCTATACATACAGAATATAAAAATTTCCTAAGAGAAATTCTCAGAAAGTGCTACCGATTCTGCAAAACTTGAATTTTGAAACAATGGTTTAGACTAGATTTTACATACAGTCCTAAATCATGGGCTTTTATATCTAGTCTATAAATTATCCCAAAATATTGATATCTGTATTAAGACATCTGATCTAAGATAGTCTTTGGGAAATATATCAAGTCTAAATTTAGCTATTTTCAATAACAATATTTGTTGAATATGTACAACATGTGAGTTTCTGTGGCTGCTGGAAGTTGTCTGAGAAGCAAGTTCTACTGTGTCATTACTGAAGGAAGGTCCATGGTTATGGTAAAGAGCATGCACTGACACTTTGTGGCGAACTCTTGACACCTGGACAGCAACATCAAAGCAGATAAAGTTCCCAGAGAGGTTAGAATATAGGTAACTGTAGTGTAATTTAAAAGTAATTAAATATATGTCAGAGAGTAATTGTAGTGACCTAAGGGATTCCAGGAGGGTGGCACTGGACTTACATGAAAGGATCAAGGAAGGAGCCTTGGAGAAGTTGCTACTTAACGTAGGACTTGAATGAATAGAGAGATTTCAATAGGATTTAAGAGGTGGGAGGAGTCATAATAGGCCTGGGGTGGGAGAAGCCTTTGAATCTGTAAAGCTATGAGGTACGAGAGGACAGAAATATACTTACAGACATCCAGGAAACATTTTAAACTTAACATAGTAAGAAGCATTACTCAGGAGCTGATGTATGCTGATGATTTTATTCTTGGAGCACATATGCAAGAAGACATTTGAATGACTGTGAAATGCTTGGTAGAATTTGGCACAGAAATGTATGGACTGATGATAAATCTGAAGAATACAGCTCTTCACTGTCAACTTGGAGCTGAAAAGTATCATTGAATTGCACCTTTCAAGCAGAATATAATGGACTCATAAAATAGTAAGACTCCCATCACTGTATGTGTTCAAAGCAAGGTTGAATATATGTATGTGTGTGTTTATACATACACACTTATGCACAATATATGTATATATGCACACGTGTATATATACATACACATGCATATACAAATATAATACATGCACATACAAATATAATACACATATACATATATATGTGAAAATTTTGTAAAAGAGAGACTTGAACTTGATCAGAATGAGATTAAGGAAAGGTAAAATGCATAAAGAAGTATATCATCAATAAATCAACCAATAGACATTTTTAAGTCCCTATTATGTGCAGGCAATATGCTAGAGTGCTAGAGATTCAAAGACTAAACTATAAGAAGCTTACATTCTATCAGAGGGTGTGTGTGTGTGTGTGTGTGTGTGTGTGTGTGTGTGTGTGTGTGTACCATATCTATAGCTATATCTATCTGTACAAAATATATACAGAATAAATACAATAGTGCTTTAGGGGAGGGAGGAGGAAAGTACTAGCATCTTGGGAATCAGGACAGATTTTCACATACCTGAGGTGAGTTTGAAGTAAGTCAGGAGTTCTGCTAGAAGGAAGTACAACCTAGGCATAGGATAAGAGAATCTTGTATTTGTTGGGAGGACAGAATAAGAAAGAAGAGGTTGGAACTAGATTGTGGGGGGTGTTGGATGTCAAATAAGGAATTTGAATTTATTCTGTTTCCATAAGCAATGGGTTGTCATTGAGGAGTTTCTGAGCAGGCTAGTGACGTTGTCAGACCTACTGACTAGAAAAATCACTCAGGCAGCTGCATGAAAGATGGAACAGAAAAGAGGTGAAAGCAAGACTGAGGAATTGAGGCAAGGAGACCACTTAGAAGGGGAGAAATAATGAGGACAAATACTCCAGAATCCTAGTCTTCAGCAACCCTCAGGTCTGAGGGTCATATTCCAAAAAAGATACAGTTGATACATTTTAGGAAGGGCTGGAGTGGGTGCAGTTCTTTAGTGAACTCACTCCAAAAGTAATGAAGGTTTCAGGGATCTACCACCAGAAAAAGACAAATGACTTTGGAATTCTATTTTTCCGCGGTACCACTTTCCTTCCTTGGACAGATATGGAATTATCCTACCATACCCAAGACCTAGAAACTCTCCTTCCTGTACCCTTATACAGGAAAGAAGCCATTAGTACATTTTTATTTTACTGAGACAATTATCTAGAAACAACATGACATAATGAAAAGAGGACTAATTTGGACATTGGGAGATCTGGGTTTAAATTCGACACCTGTTATTAAGTTGCTGTTTGATCTTGGGCAAGTGACTTCTTTCTGTGCCTGATCTTCCTCATTTGTAAAATCCGGTATTTGGGCATTCTGCTAATGTTCCTTCCTATTGCAATGTTTAACAATTATAAATGTTGCCATTGTAGCTCTTGTTTGTATAACCCATAAGATTCCACCTGCTCATTATTGATTATGTGAGGTTCCCTCTGAACCTGTGCACATACCAAGAGCTTTGGCATTAACATTTGCTTTAGTGAAAACAATCCTATACTTCTCCTTTCAAGAGCCTAAGAATCATTACAGAGAAGTAATGTGTATATTAGGACTGGGCTTGGAGTTAGAAACGACTTAAGTTCAAATTTCAACGCCAATATTTATTGGTTGTGTGACGATGGGCAAGTTACTTAACCTCTTTATAGCTCAGTTTATCAGCTGTAGGATAGAGATACCATCAATTTTTACCTCACGGTACTGTCATGATGATTCAACGAGACAAGGTTTGTAAAGCACTTTGAGATTCATACTACATAAACATCAGCTATGATAAATGAAGATGATTATGTTGTACTCACTTGGAAAATGTTGGAGAAGTCCCGGAGGTTGAAGATGTAATGGAATTTTATTGCTGTGGGGAGAAATGTGGCAGCAATCTTCTGGTGGAAGGTAATGGCCAAGTCGATGAGTTGGGGGGTGGACTTCAGCAGCGATGACGGAAAGTTACCAAATTTTAGATGCTGAGTCAAGATGGTGCTATAGATTGAAGACAATGCATCTACTCCCGGGAAGGAGAGCACAAAGATGCTAAAATGACGCTGCAGAAGAAAAGAAAAAGGATTTGAAGGAATTAGATGTTTCTTACAAATACCAGTTGGGGATGAAACATTTTAAGATTTATACCACTGTACTGGGTGCCCTTGCTACACAACAATGCACAAGGAGAAATTTGAGGGTCTTGCATGCTATGTGTGAGCAAGATATACTTTACAACTTCCATAGCCTGAAGTTAAATGACAAAATATCATAAAGGAGAATAGACAGGTTAGTTTATCCTCCAAGTTAACAGATCAGCTGTTTGACAGGAAAACTATATAGCACCTGGTTCCCTTTCCCCTTGCCTTCCTTTTGCACTCTCTCTTGGCTCCATTAGGTATAAATGGCTGGTGAAAAGATACACCAAATCTTGCAATGCATTCCTTGCATTCCTACCCTCAACCATGGGTGCCTAGATCCAGTGGGACAACAGAGGAAGAATAATGACATGGCAATTCACACTATTTGGATGAGCTAGGAGTCAGCAATTCTATTTTTTTCTGGTGAGATGGAGAATCCCTAGGTCTTAGCATTCTGCTATTCTGTGCTAATGTCCTCCTGATCTTACCATTTGCCTTGCCTCCAGACCACTGTCTCTCACCTGACCTTCCACTATTATCTGTACCATCCATCAATGGACCTTTAAGACCCTTGGGTCTTCCCATCCACTTCATAGAACTCTCTTTTATGTATTTTCTTTCCTAATTAGAATGTGAGTTCCTAAAGAGTAGGGACTATTTTGTTGTTCTACTTCTATCTCCAATGCGTTTGGCATATAGTAAATGATTAATAAATCTGTTTTTTTATTCATTCATTCATTCATGTTAGGAAGTTGGACTAAAAGACTTTTGAGATTCCTTGGAACTCAGAGTTCCATGAGATCAGGAAGCAGTCTCTTATGCTTATGAAAATGCCAGTCCTTTCTCCTTCTCTAAGGAGAATCCTGACTAGTTTATTGCCTTTGAGAAATGATGCTGCACAAAAGGCAATGAGAATTGTTGTTCAGGAACAGGTAGCCCCAGAATTGGTAAGACAAGGGCTGATGTGTAAGGCTATCTCTATAGCCAACTGACCATGACTGTAAATACTCCTTCCCTGGCTGATCTCTTTACTTGTGTCTTTGATTCAATTCCCTCTTATCTCCACCAGGAACTTATTCCTTTGATCATCTACTCTCTACACTTAAATTTTAACATCCTTCATTGCTATCTGCATATACATCCAGATCTCCCCCATCCTTAATAAACTTTCATTTGGCTCAACCATCCCTTCAAGTTGTTGCATTTATATTTCCTTTCTTTCAAGCCATGATCGAAAACTTAGACTTACTACTTCCATTTTCTTCTTATTTCTCAGTTCCTTCCAGTCAGGCTTCTGTCCTTATCATTTGACTGAAATTGCTTTTTACAAAGTCGCCAATGACATTTTTATTGCTAAATCCAATCACTTTTTCTCAGTTTTTATCCTTCTTAATTGCTCTGTAGAATTTGAGACTGTTAACTACCCTTTCTTTCTAGCCACTCTCTCCTCCTTGGGTTTTTGTGACCCTGCTCTGCTGTGGTTTTCTTCCTAACTGATCTATCTTTTTGTCTCTTATTTGCAGGGTCATTATTTATGTCCTATTCCATTTGTGAGTTTACTGACTCTTCTGTGCCTACTTCTTTTCTCTAAGTACTCTCAGTGATCTTATTAGGTCCCAGAGATTTAATGATTATTAAATGACTCTTGTACAACTTATACAACCCAACTCTTTCTCCTGAGTTCCAATTCCACATTCCTAACCTCCCCACTAGACATTTCCACCTGAATATCCTATGGGCATCTGGGATTCATTGTCAATTCATTGTCAATCAGGCAATAAACATGCTTAAGAGACTACTCTGTGTGAGGCACTGTGCTAAGAAATGAGGATACCATAAGGTACAAAAAGTGCCCTCCCTCTTAACTTCCTGAGTTGCAGCTCTTTCCTTCCTTCCTTCCTTCCTTCCTTCCCTCATTTCTTCCTTCCACCATTTTCCTCCTTCCTCTCCCTCCACTCCACTCTCTCCCTCTGTCCACACAGGGAATGATACCTTTACCTCTGGGTGCTCTGCCTAAATATAAATATAAAATATAAATTTTGATAACTGAAACACTGCAAGATATCTGAGATTTACAGGCTAGAACTATTTTTAAGGACCATATCTTAAACCTAAATCACTCTGATTCTCACTGATTGCCCAATTATAGGTATCACCCCAAGCCTACCTTGGTCATTGTTTAAGTTCTGACAGCTCAGAGTGTGTCTGTTTTGACCAGAAATCCTGAGGTTCTTCCTCTCCCAGAATGATGTTTTTTTGACTAGGTAAAAGAGGCCATTTCTTGCCTCTTATAACCTAGCTTTAATCACTGAAGGCGCATTGCTTCAGCCAAACTGAGAAACCTGGGAAAGATCTTAGTTTAAAAAACCCAAGGTCTCCCATGCAACTGGGCCCATGTCCAGTCATTCTGATCTATCTTGCCACTGGATCCAGATGGCTCCAGAGGAGAGAGTGAGGCTGATGACTTTGCACAGCCCTCCCTCACTTAAAACCAATACACTTGCAAGTCATAACATCACCTTCCTGATGTCCTGGTCATCTTCTAGAACAAAAGACAAACAAGAAGGAGTCATCTGAGAGTTTTCTTTCTCACCCATCCTCCATACCCAATCAGTTGCCCAAACTCAATGATTCTACCTCCTAAATATCTCCTACTTCCCATTGAATTCTCTCTATTTTTACCATAACTACCTTCCTTCTGGCCCTTCTTACCATTGCTGTAGTTTCCTCGTATATATAGTCTTTTCCTTCTTCAATCCATACTCTACACAGCTGCCAAATTAATACATCTAAAACACAGGTTTGACCATATTACTACCTTGCTCAAAAAGCTCCTTTGGTTCCCCACTACAGTTAGCACAAAATATATACTCATTTCTTGGGCATTTAAAGCCCTTTACAATTTGACTCTGGCTTATTTTTCAGGCTGATTATACATTACTCATTCTACGTATATTTTGTTCCAGTCAAATAAGCCCTGTACACAGCATTCCATCTCCCAACTCAATGCCTTTACACAGGCTATTTCCTGTTTGTGGAATGTTCTCCTTTCTAATCTTTGTCTTTTGGAGCATCTAACTCAATTCAAGTCTCAGGTCAAATGCTAACTCCTCAAAGAGGCTTTTCCTGATTCTGTCATTAGTACTTCCAGCCCCATCATTTTTTTTTATTATTTATTTTATTCATATATATATATATATTTATAAATATAAACATTTATTATTTTTCATATATCTTTATTTACCCAAGAACCTGTATCCACATCCCTCTCCCTTCTCTAGTAGATTATAAACTCCTTTAAGGAAGAGTTTATTTCATTTTGTATTGTAACACCAGATTACTACCTGTAGCCGAGGGTTAATGGTGAAGCTTCCAGCTGTAGGGTTCATACAGGCCACATATTGCACATTCATGACTTCTTTAAGAAACAGTTTATTTCTGTCATACCTATAACATGAAAGCATGACTGTCAATAGAAAGTATGAAGGGGGTATGAACACAGATGGATTTCATTCATTTATTCATTTTCTCTTCAAGGATGTGGAAAGGATAGGTAGTGCTTACTTAAATTTTAGCAAATTTGACAGTTTCTCTTTCAATTCTTGTGGAATAATGGAGAGGTAGATTCATTGATGTGATAGAGTAAATGTTTAATATTCAACAACTTGAAGAAAGGAATAGATCGTATGCATATCAAATTTGCAGATGATACAAAGCTAATATATGGGAGTAAACAGTCGAAGTTAAAAATTATCTTAGACTAGAACACTGGGTAGAATCTGATAAGATGAAATGTAATATAACGTCTTACACTTGAGTTAAAAAGATCAACTTCACGAATATAAATAAGAGGACATGTTTCTGGTTAGCATTTTGTCCAAAACATTTTGGGAGTTATAGTGAACTGCAAGCTCAATATGAATCAACAGTATAAAATGGCAGCCAAAAAAGGAAAATCTAACCTTAGGTGACATTAGGAAAGGCATAGTGTGTGATATGAGGAAAGTAGGAGTCTTGCTCTTCTCAGCTCTATCACATCTGTAGTACTGTGTAATGTTCTGGGCACCATATTTTAAGAAAGATACTGATAGGCTGGAGAGAGTCCACAGGGACATTTGTAAGAATGATGCCACACAAGGATAAGTTGAAGGAACTAGAGGCATTTTATCTGCAGAAGAGCTGACTTAGAAAAGATATTATATCTGACTTCAAGTAGCTGAAAGAATATCAGATGGAAGGTGGATTAGATTTGGCAAACTTGGCATCAGAAATCAGAACCAAGTGCACTGGCTGAAATGGGAGGGGAAAAATGGGTTTAAGTT
>CM053584.1:182266464-182318222 GCA_028627135.1 Pseudochirops cupreus | reverse complement strand
TCTTCAGTATTGATTCCTGTGTTCTTCAAGGATCACAGTGATGGCTTGACTTAGTGAACTGCAAACTTTCAGCATGCCCCAAGTCCATCTATTAAACAGCTGATATCTTTTTTATCCCTTTCTAAAGTCCTATAGAGCTTATGGTCAGTAAATCATTTACTCAATAAAAACATATTAAATAAGTACATAAATGGAAGAGAAATTCTCTTTCTCAGTAGCCCGATTCTAACGATGGGAAGACAGGACAGGAAGAGAAATCACTCCCCCATGGTTTGCCACAACTGTCCGACCTCAAAATTTAAGTCTCTACATCTTCTCTATCTGGCAAGGTCAGCCTTTTTGCTCATTAAGAATCACGCTATCATAATTTGAATACAACCTCTAAAGATATTTCCTTATCTTTTATGCTAACAAAGGATTAATTTTATGTCAGTTTCTAAGTCTTGTGTAGAAACATGTTTTTCAGGAATAGGAAATTAAAAAAGAAACGCAATCAAGCTGTTTAAGGGATTTCTGATTACCAGCAAGTGAGACGAAGTTTATAACCTCAGGTACAAGCTGTCATAACATACTTGTACTTCTTACACTTCACATCCCAACTTTCCCCATAGCGTTTAATGCATTTCAGCATCTCAGTACTTACCAGTGTCCGTAGTCCATATGCTGTCTGATGAGTGTATGGGGTTGCACTGTTCCGTATGCATCTACCTCAGGCATGTTCATGTCATCAATGAAATAGATAAGTTTTTTAGTGCCAGGTGGGCCATAATTTCTGCCAGCCTTCTTGTCCAGAGGTTTCTCTAGGACAGCTATTAAGATACCCAGACAGTGAAAAGAGACAACTAAGACCTCAGATATCATCTGTGAGTCAACTGGGACAACACAAATTCCAGTTATTGGCACCAAATTTGATGGACACTTAGGGAAACAGATGAAAGTGGACACTTGTGAGAATGCTGCTTCATCTTTCTGGGCTTCAGTAATGTAAAACAAAGGGACCAGACCTAGTTTATTTCTTTTTTTAAAAAAATGCAAATATATTATATTTTCAGTTCAGAAGTCTCTCCCTCCCTACTCTTTTATTCATTGAGAAGGCAAGAAAAACAAAATCCATTACAAATAAGCATAGTCATGCAAAACTGACCTAATTAATTTCTAAGAAAACTTCAAATTCTAAAATTCCATCATCTTTTCAACTGTAATCTATCCACTGCTCTCAAATCCCTTGGCCTCTTGCCTTCTTTGTCTTGCCAAACTTGGATTACTCCCACCATATGACTCCTTTGCTTCTATTCATGTACTACTTGATGGAAGTAGAAAAAAAATGTCAAACTGTTCTGATTAGGTTTACTACAAATTTATGTTATCTTCACTAAAAAAGAAAATGATAACATTTGCTGAGTTCTTCCTTCTATATAATCTTGTATTCTCTTAACATTCTCCCTCTCTCTCTCCTCTTTGCCAAGGCCAACCCCTCTACATGAATCCTTGTTCCCATCCCTTCCCATCTTCTCCACTATCATTTCTGCTCTCACTTTAGTTTCTATCTCCCGGCTCCTTTCTTGCTGCCTACAAATATGCCCATGATTCCCCCATTCTTAAAAATCCTCACCTGATCCATCCATCTCCTCTAGCTATCGTCCTATTTCTCCTTTCCCATTTATGGCTAAAGTCCTGTAGAAAGCCATCTATATTATGTGCTTTCACTTCATCTCCTCTTAGTTGATTTCTGCAATATGGTTTCTGACCTCATCACTAAAATGAAACTTTCCTCTTCAAAGTTGTTCGTGGTCTCTTAATTGCCAAGTTGTGTGGCCTTTTCTCAACCCTGATCTTTACTAACCTGTCTATAGCATCTGATTATACTGATCACCTTCTCATAGATAACCTTTCCTCTTCTGGGTTTTCATGATACTTTTCTCTCCTGGTTCACTTACTATCTATCTAATTGGTCCTTTGTTAGATTTTCATCCATGTCAACCAACTAATCATGGATAGACCTCAAAGCTCTCTCCTAGGCTGTCTTCTGTTTCCACCTCTATATTGTTTCACTTGGTGATCTCATCAGGTCCCTGGGTTCAATCATCTATGCTTATGATTCCCAAATCTCATCTCCCTAGCTTTATTCTCTCTCCTGAATTCCAATATCATATCACCAACAGCTTTTTCAATTACATCTTGAACTGGGTATGCTTTAGATATCTCAGACTCAGTTTGTCCAAAACAGACACATTAAGGAAGGTTTCTCCTGATAAAACAAAACAAAAAAACCCCAAACCCTCCCATCTTCCAAACTTCTATACTTTTACTGGGTGTACCACTATCCTCCTACTTACTCAGACTGACAACTTCAGTGTCTTTTTTGACTCCTCCATCTTACTCTCTCCATATATCTA
This sequence comes from Pseudochirops cupreus, assembly GCA_028627135.1. NCBI lineage: Eukaryota > Metazoa > Chordata > Mammalia > Diprotodontia > Pseudocheiridae > Pseudochirops > Pseudochirops cupreus. Next base: position 182,315,826 of record CM053584.1, on the reverse strand, counting down.
ATATTTTGTCAAGTCTTATTTCTGCTTTCAAAATATCTCTTTCTCTTCTCTCCACTGACACAGCCAATGCCCTGGTTTAGGTCCTCATTGACTCTCTCCCAAATTATTACAATAGCCTTCTAACTGGCCTCCCTTTCTCATGTCTCTAACTATTTCAATCCATCTTCTATTTAGCTTTCTAAGAAACTTTCCTAAAGTGTAGACTGGGCCAATAGGGAGGTATAAGTCAACTCTCTATTCAATAAACTCCACTGGCTCCCTTTTATCTCCAAAATCAAATAAAGAGTCCTCTGTTTGACATCTATACTTTTTTACAACCTAGACCAGTGGTTCTCAACGTGTGGGTCGTGACCCCTTTGGGGGTCAAACAACCCTTTCACAGGGGTCACCTAAGACCATCGGAAAACACATATTTCCAATAGTCTTAGGAACTGAGACACCACTCCTCTATCCATCTCCAGGCAGGTCTGCCCACATGCAGATATGCCCACATGCAAGTATTAAAGGGTTGCAGCATTAGGAAGGTTGAGAACCACTGACCTAGACCTTTCCTACCTTTCCTACATTCTTATACTTTAGTCTCTTCCACTTACTCTATAGTCCAGCTACTCTGCCCTATCTTCTGTTCCTTGATTATGCCTTTATATTGACTATCTCCCATAGGAATACTTTCTCTCTCTCTCTCTTTTTCTCATTCTCTCTCAATTCTCCCTCTTGGTTTCCCTGAGTTACTCAATGGTTTAGCACAAGTGCTACCTTCTGAAGGAGCTCTTTTGTGGTGCCCTCATCTAATATACATACAGATATGTGTGTGTATGTACGTATATATAAATATATATGTGTGTATATATAGATATTGATAATCATTTAATATCAATTTAATAACCTCGAATAAGGGCCAGAGACTGAACTAATCAACCAGAAGAAGAGCCTGGACCTAACAACTTCTTTGTTCCCTGAGTAAACTCAGAGAATACCTCTTCCTATGTCAACAAAGCCAGATGTGGCTGACTTTATGGCCATTAAGGATGAGACCCTTAACCTGAGGTACTACCTTGAGTAATGGGACTTTTTCTTATCTTAATATTTTTTGGATATATACTATGTTATGGCATGTTAAAGGTAAAGCAAACACAGATATCCTGGGTCATAATTTCAATTGACACTTTGTTAACTTTCTTTTTTTATTGTATTTACCACTTATTCAATTAAAAAAATTCCTTTCTCATACCATGATTAAACGTTTATGGAGATCATAAATTTGAGTGCTGCAGCCACCCTGAATTGGGATGCTTCTAAAATGCATTTAAGCCTCCTCATTCTTTTGTTCAGGCAGTCAGATTTTATCTGGCTCCATAAATGTAAGTATTTGGTTAGCTTTAAGAGAATAAACAATATGGATTTACATATTACCTAGCCGATTTGCCTCCTTTAACCAAACATTCAGGTTGACAATATGCATACATATATATTTATATATATGTATGTATGTATGTATGTATTTGTGTGCGTTTTTAGCTATTTCCATGTTATCTCCTTTGTCTCTTCCCATTAGAGTATGAACTCCTGTCTTTGTATGCCCAGTTCTTAGCACAGTGACTTGTACTTAGCAAATGTTTAATAAATGCTTGTTTGACTGACTGAGTTCTAACCTCAGGGAAATCTCTAAGTTGGATCTTGATCTCTATCAAGTAAACATAAAGAATAAAAGGCCATTGTGTCTTTTATGAAAATGACTTTAGTTTGTTGGATTGCTTGTAAAACGAAGATCTCAAAGATTCTTCTGGTGCCCCCGGATAAGTGTTGGTTATATTGTACACTGTCAGAGTAATAATCTTATTAGAGTTTTGGACATGGTAGAAGGGTAAACAAACGCCTTTGTGAGTCTCTAGATATTTATCATAAGTTGTATTAAAAAATCACCCATCGTTGTCTTTCTTGCCTCCTCCCCTTTAATTGCCCCCAATCTTCTTAGTCTCCAAACAAAGCAATACTTTGCTACTCTGAGAGAAACACACTATAGTTTTTTAATTAGAGAATCAGAGAATCAACCCAACAAGTAAATGTTGTAACCCAGGCAAAAATTTTTTCTAAGAGAGTACAAGTGTTTTTCTCAGTAAAATAATTAAAGATTTATATAATAAAAGAATTAAAAATTTGTCCACTACCTTTGGAAGTGCTAAAATCCATTTGATTTCTTCTCTTATAAAACCAAAAACCTATACACAAAAGACTGTCAACAGACATATATTTGAAGGTGACAGGTTGGAAAGATAAACTTTTCCAAGAAGCCAAAATATTTTAATATTCTGGTACTGAGTTAAATTAAGTGTTTCAAATATGAATTTAATTAGCATTTAATTACAATAAAATAGCAACCAATTAATCAACCAACACTTTCTGCCAACACCACTTCTAACATATCTAATACATACATAAGAGATTTGTCAAATTGAAATATACTGGCTTGCCAAGAAAATAGGTGTGAATGCAATTCCTCTTTAATTCAGGAAAACATTTTCTTGGAAGGCCTTATTTCTTTCTCAAGGCAGCAGTATTCAAATCAACCTTTGGAATTAAGGAATGATTGTAATTTGATTTGATTAAGCTCTTTATTTTTCTAGAAGACTGAGAAGAAAAAAGCTTTGAGAAATGGCCTTGGAGCGCAATTTTGTTGTTGATGTCCTTTCAGATTCTTCATGACCTCATTTTGGGGTTTTCTTGGCAAAGATACTGGGGTGGTTTGCTATTTCCTTCTTCAATTCATTTTACAGATGAGGAACTGAAGCAAACAGGGTCAAGTGACTTGCCCAGGGTCACTTATCTGAGGCCAGATTTGAACTCAGGAAAATGAGTCTTCCTTACTTCACTGCTCTAACTGATGAGTTCAGGCTTCAGAAACCCCCTTGAACTCTCTCAGAATCTTCCCACTTGATTTGGTATTCACCAGAGGTTATAATCCCTTCAACTGGCCTTTCACTATTGCTATGCCCAATTCTCTGTTACCCAGAACCTAGTCCAGGCCTTCATGGTCTGTTATCTCTGGATTACCTCTGGATACTCTACTTCCCACCCTTGATCCTATCTAAACCTCATTCTCCTGGTTCCTGGACTCCAACTTCTAGTCACCCCAGACTATTGGCTACGGCCTGACCAATCTTAAATCCTTCCCACAGTCTTTCTGTACATAAGATTCAGTTCAACCTCCCTTAAGGAGCTCAGAATCAATCTGGCCTGCTTACATTAGTGTTACAAATGCTCAGATTCCTTAAGAGCCTGGGCAAAATGGCAGATCTTTAATAAACCTTGTTTTTCTTTGGCTAAAAGAAGGCTTGGGTTGAATTCATTTAGGGAGGACTGAAGCATCACTGTTTCAGGGTCTCAGCACTCCTAAACCTCAACATATCCACCAGCTGCCCTATACCATGGAATGCAGTGGATTATCTCAAATAAACAATTTTGGTCTACTAAAGAAATAGGAGGACTCCTGGGAAATTAAAGATTCTAATCCCTCCAAGGTTAACTAAGCTTCTTAAATTGAGGACTGGACATTTAATAAACAGAACAGGTAGAAATAGGCTACAATTTCAGGACTATGGTTGTGGTTTGTCCCTCATTCTCAAAGAGGACCATGACATTGTAGAGATTATGACATTGTTGAGGTTTGGAGTTTAGGGGTGCTTGAGGACTAAGATCAGACTCCAGGAGCCAAGAGAATGGGAATAAGGTGGGGGGGGGGGGAGGAAATAGCTGAAGGCTACACAGAGATAACAGACAATGGAGGATAGGCTAGTTTAAGGGTACAGAGATTCAGTCATGGTGATAACAGAAGGCTTAAGGCTTAACACCAGATCCAGTGGGAAGATTCAAGGAGTTCAAGGGGGTTCCCAGATGGGTATCCCGTCAACATGACTTGCAATTGACTTTGATTTTTGTGAGGGAGGGCTGTGCAAGTCACCAGCCTCACTTTTTCCTCTAGAGCCATCTGACTGCAGTGACCAGATATCATTCAGGATGACCAGAGATGGCCCTGGATGAATTTCAGGGCTAGATATATGTGGAAGACTTTGTATAGATAGGGTTGTTACCAATTTTAAAGGAACACCTCTATTTACCACTCTCACTCCAGTCTTGAGCCCACACCTAGTTCTATAGGTGACCAATGTACCCATCTGCAAAATGGTTTATGAAAATTAGACTGGCAACCTAAAGCTTAGGGGCTAAGCAGAACTTCAAATACGGGGATAAGATTTGCCACTTTGGCCTCACTGACATAAAGATTAACCAACTGAATTAGATTCAAATTAACAATTGAGTTTACCATATGCATAGTTCTTTCTGCTAAAAAGATGAACAAGATAGAGCCTTTGCCCTCAGTAAGCTAATAGACTCCTAGGAGAGCTAAAGTAACAATACCAATTATTTAAATACAACTTAGAACATGATAAGTACTTAGGCTTGAGGTACTAGTCCCCTTATCTTATTGTTTTGTTTTTTGTTTTTTTGCTTTTTTGGAGGGCAGTTGGGGTTAAGTGACTTGCCCAAGGCCACATGGCTAGCTTTTTTTTGTGTTAGGTATCTGAGGCCACATTTGAACTCGGGTCCTCCTGATTCCAGGGCTGGTGCTCTATTCACCGCGCCACCTAGCCGTCCTCCCCTTATCTTATTGTTGATCATGCCTAGCCATGCCTCAACCTTGAACTACTCCCACATTCCTCTGTCTTGGCTTCTCTTCCCATGCTATTGAGACGTGAGAAAGAGCTTAATTTAAAAAGACCAAGTTCTCCCACTGCATCTGGAGCCATCTCCAGTCATCCTGATCTATATTTTGCCACTGTACCCAGATGGCTGGGGAAGAGAGAATGAGGCTATGACTTTGTACAGCCCTGTCTCACTTAAATCCAATTCACTTGCAAGTCATGACATCACTTTCTCCCATGTTGTGGTCCTCTTCCAGAAAGAAGGGCAAACAACAACAATGCTACTGAATGCAGCTGTAAAAATTAGGAAGCCATGTTGACTCTTCCACTAGAAATTTAAGGTACATAATCTCCACTGGATTCTCACTGAAACTATGCAGTCCCTTCATACTTTCCTAACTGTTCAGAATCCCATTCACCATAGTGGCTTTTCTAAACCATTTCATCCCTCCTCAAGCCTCCCACAGCTCTTTGTCCACACACCCTCTCAGATGCAGAACCTTGCCTCATACTTTACTGAAAGAAAATTGAAGCTATTCCCCAATGCTCCAAGAGCTCCTCCTTATCTCATATCACTCAGATGCCTTCATTCACTATCTCTTCCTTCCTTCCCAAGTCTTATGAAAAGGTGTTGCTTCTTACAAGGTCTTACCTAACTCCTCACTCTCTCTCATCCCTAATATCCAAACAGTTGCTAAATCATGTCATTTAATGTTTATAACATTTGTATAGGCTCCCTTTTGTCCTCTGACATTGCCACAACACTGGTATAGGCCCCTTGTCACCTCATTCCTGGACCACTGCAATAGACTGCTGGCAGAATGCTTGTTGATATCTCTGCTTCAAATTTCTCTCCTCTCTACTCTATGGTAAAATAAAAAATCCTGTTTGACTTTTAAAGCCATTGTAACCTGGTCCCTTCCTGCCTTTCAAGTTTTCTTATACCTTACTGACTTCCATATGACACTGGCCTCCTTCACATTCCTCAGATGTGACACTGCATCTCTCAGCTCAGAGAATTTTCACTGGCTGCCCTCTCCCCCACCATCACCATACCTGGAATTCTTTCCCTCTTCTTCTCCACTTCTTGTCTTCCCTGGTTTCCTTCATGTTTCAGCTAAAGTTGTTCTTTCTGCAAGAAGCTATTCCCGGTATTCCTTAAAGACTTCTAGTAGCCAAGAATTCTGAGTTTGCCACTTTTTCACATATATTCTCTACTCATATACCTTTCCATGGTTTTGCCTTAAGTTTGTGCTTCATAAGATCCTGGGTGTATTTGTGGGAGAGTGTGTCCTAAGCTTTTATGAGAGTGTTCTTTGAACTAAATATTCTTATTATACACTAGTAACTACATTTTCTACAAAGCTAATTAAGTTTGGCTGGCTGATAAGATGAGGGCTTATGAGACAGTCCTAGAAAACCCAGTCTCTCAGTATTACTCTTTAAATCCTTAAGAGAGATATAGTCATTTCACTCTGGGAACCAAAGCTTCTAGTCTAGTGCAAGTTAGGAGAATAACCTCTGAAGGAAGACGAGGCAGACACTAATCTTTCGGATAGAATGCTGCACTTGGAATTGGGAAGACCTGGGTCCAAATACTATCTCTGTTTGCCCATGGGCAAGTCAATCTCTCTGAGTCTCAGACCCCTTATCTGTAAGATAGGGGCAATGTTTGCAGTACACATTTCCTAGCATAGGTGTGTGAAGTGGAAATGAGATAATGTGTGTAAAGCAGCATAGGAGTTTTAAATCACTGGTTAAAGGTTTACTGATAAATCCTTGAGAAAATGTCTTTGTTATCCAGTGTCTGGGCAGAGAAGGAGAAGCTAGGGGAGAGTGAAAAGGAGAAACTGAAGATCTGGAGAGAACTGGGGGAGCAATTAATAGAAGAAGTAGAGGGGAACTGAATCAAAAGAACATTTGGAAGATTTAGGTTTAGAAAGATTGAAGGAAACTTTCCCTCTGAAATGGCAGAAATGGAAGAACAGGTGTAGTAACTTAGATCAAAAAATATTTATCTTTTAAGTTAAGTAAAAGGAAGAGGAAAGGGGATAGAACTGAGTTATTGAGAAACCAGAGAGAGTAAGAAGAGCTTCTACTGGGAATCAAGAAGCAATTAATAAAATATAGCCAAGCAACAGAGAGAATCTAGTTAAAGTTAGTTAGCATTAATGTGTAATTGGCTAAATGAGTATAGTTCCTTCATCCTCATTCCTTACTTCATTCTGTTGGTCAATGAGCATTTTTTAATCTCTTAGTATATGCCAGATACTGTTCTAAGTGCTGGGGATACAAAATGTTTTTGAGACAAGGAATGGTATGATCAATGCCATACAAGAGTTTTATGGCAGCGCAGAGAAGGAGAGATCATTTTTGGTTGGTGAAGGTTATCAATTGCATTTCAGCTTTGTTTTTACCATCACAAAGAGGCTAATCTATGACTTGTCTAACTGCTCATATGTATTTGTATTTATCAGCCACAGTTAGGAGAATATCTACCACTGAAGAATGGTGCGAATTATCTCTTCTTCCTTTTCCTTACTTATTTTTGACACGATCTCCTTAGTTTTTATTTTTTAGGCTTCGGGAGGAGATGAAGATAGAGAAAAAGTAAGGATGATAGGAAGAAATGACACTGAGGGACATAGAAGGAAGGGATAGTTGACAAAAAAGAGATAAGAAAGGAAAGAACAACCCTGGAAAATAAAACAAAGTTATTAAATATATATTCTAACTATGTAGTTAATGTAACATATACATTTTAATTAAATGGAAAAGTCAGCACTTTTTACTTCCCTTAGTTATCCATTCATTACCCTGTAGCATTGCAGATGTGGTGTAATAATTGAATGGGACATTCTTCACCATGTATTTATCTGCATTCAGGGAGGACAATTTTGCCCCTACAAGCACAGATTTCCCAGTGCCTGCATTTCCCACCAGCATGATAGGCCGCTGGTGTTCCAGGAGCTGCTCCATGAAATAGCACACTCGAATGGTCTCAACAGTGTGTACCAGGCAGGCCTGAAACATAAGAAAGAAGAAAACCAGAGGTCCATGTGAATTCTTCATTCTATCACTCTACTAAAAGATACCCTTAAAATGCATGGGTGGTGAGGGCTCTCATTGGCTAGGAGAAGAGTCACTTTCTTTCTTGACTTTTAGAGGGATCTCCCTGGAGTCACAGGAACAGGGCTCTATGAAGATGTGATGAAGAAATCCCCAGTTCCTAGGGTATCAAAATTATTAACGTATTAATGATAGCTAAGGCTAGAGTATCTACAATATCCTGGGAGCAATTATATTAATAATGTCTACTTATTCACACTCACCTGCAAGGGTAGGTCTGGATCAAATTCAAATTTGGGGATGAGTTTGGACCAGGACTCAAATTTCTTTGTCTCTGGATCTATGTAAAAGTCAAATATGGTTCCCTGGGAAGGAAACTTGATAGTCTTGAATTCAGTTATCCACCATTTACTGAACTCTGCTCTGTAATCCACAAGCTGTAAAGACAAATGTATCCTTGACAAAATTGAACAGAACCTGACTGAGCTGACATCATACAAATAACCAGGAATAAGGATAGGAGATAATAAAGCCACATTGACTGAAGGATGTTGTCAAACCAATTAAAATGGACAAAGTCACCTGGCCTCAGTCATTTACTAGCTGTGTGACCCTGGGAAAGTCATTTAGCCCTGATAGTCCCTCCTGGCTCCCAGCAAAAAAAATGGACCAAGCTCCTCTAGGAAGGATGATGAGCATTAAATCACACATCTCTCCTTTGCAAAGTCTTGGTCATGGAAAAAAAAAACCAAACCTTGAAGCTAGTCTTTTATTTTTTTAAATTGATTTGTTTATTTACTTTTAGTTTACAAGATTCAGTTCCACAATCCTTTGAGTTTCAAATTTTCTCCCCTCCATCTTCTCCCCTCTCCATGGTGGCATGCAATCAAGTATAGGATCTGCATATACTTTCACATTGGACATTAATTTGGTTGTATAGAAGGGTTGTAAACAATGGAGTGAACGATGGGAAAAAAGAAAGAGAACCAAACATGAAAAAGAATGATAGCATGTGGATTGCTTCAGTCTCCATTTAAACTCTGTTCTTTCTAGATCTCTCTGAATGTAGTTATCTCCTTGAAGCTAGTCTTATTTCTAGAATGAGTGTTAATGTCATTCTCTGAGTTGAAGATTTCAATGGACTAAAAACTTTCTAAAATTTCATTATTTATTTTTATAATTTTTTTCTTTATTTTTATAATTTTTTTCTTTTTAAAATTTTGAATTCTAATTTCTTTCCTTCCCTTTCACCCCTCCCCCACCTACTGATGAGGCAAGTGATATAAAATCAATTATACATGTAAAATCATGTAAGACAATTCCATATTAGCTAAGTTGCAAAAATAAAATAAAAAGAAAGTGAGAAAATTGTACTTCAATTTGCACTTGAAACTGATCAGCATTTCCTCTGGAGGTGGATAGCGTGTTTTTTTCATGAGTCCTTTGGAATTGTCTTGGATCACTGTATTGATCAGAGCAATCCAAGTCTTTCAGAGTTGATTATCTTTACAACATTGCTGCTACTGTGTATAATTACAATGTAATTATATTCCAGTTCTTCTCACTTCATTTTGTGTCAGTTCATATAGATCTTGCCATGTTTTCCTGAAACCATCCCCCTCATAATTTCTTACAGCAGAACACTACTCCATCACAATAATATACTACAACTTGTTCAGCCATTCCCAAACAACTGAACATTGTTGTTCACTCATGTCTGACACTTTATGATCCTGAGACGATACTGTGCATGGGCTTTCTTGGCAAAGATACTGGAGTAGTTTGATATTTCCTTGTCTAGCAGCTTAAGGCAAACAGGTTAATTGACTTACCCAAGGTACTCACTGAAGCTAAATTTGCAATCAGGTCTTTCTGACTTTCAGTTCAGTGCTCTAAATACTAGCTACCTCCTCTGTTTCCTAATTGATGAGTGTTCCCTCAAGTTCCAATTCTTTGCCACAAAAAGAGTCAACATAAGTACTTTTTGTTCATATAGGTCCCTTTCCTTTTATCTTTTTAGGATATAGACCTAGTAGTGGTACTGCTGAATCAAAGGGTATACATACAGTTTTATAGTACTTTGGACATAGTTTTAAGTTGTTCTCCAGAATGGTTGGATGGTGGGGCAGCTAGATGGTGCAGTGAATACAGCAATGGCCCTGGAGTTCAAATCTGACCTTGGACACTTAACACTTACTAGCTGAGTGACCTTGAGCAAGTCACTTAACCCCAATGGCCCTGCCTTCTCTCCTCCAAAAAAGACAAAAAAACAAAACAAAAAAACAGAATGGTTGGATGAGTTCACTTTCCCCCTTATTCCCTCCAGCATTTGTCATTTCTGAAATGAGTGAGGTGGTACCTCAAGGTTGTTTTAATTTGCATTTTTCTAATCAATAATGATCTAGAGCACTTTTTCATATGACTACAGATAGTTTTAATTTCTTCCACTGAAAAGTGCCTATTCATATCTTTTGACCATTTGGGGGAGTGGCTCTTATTTTTATAATTTGACTCAGCTCTCTCTATATTTCTCTTCATTAGAGAAACTTCCTATAAAATTTTTTGATATTACTCCATTGTCTATGATACCTTTTAGCAAAATGTAGTTTCCCTGATTATTTCTTTTAATTAGATCTAGTTTTACTTTTGTTTTCTCTGAGATCATGATTGCTATCCCTGCCTTTTCTACTTCAGCTGAAGCATATTAGATTCTTTTCCTGCTCGTTATCTTAACTCTGTGTGTGTCTTTTTTTCAAGTGTATTTCTTGTAAACAACATATTGTTGGATTATGGTTTCTAATCCCTTCTGCTATCTGCTTCTATTTTCATAGTTGAGGTCGTCCCCTTCACATTCACAGTTATCAATATTAACTGTGTATTTCCTCCATCCCCTTTCTTATGTTTCTTCTCTCTCTTTCCCCCCTTGCACTCCTCAAAAGTCTATTTTGTTTTGCCTCACTTAATCTGCCCTCCCATTTATTTATTTATTAATTATTTTACTAAGTTATTTCCCCTCCTTTTTAAAATTTCTCTGTTGGATAAGATAGATTTCTACGTATAACTTGGGCATTATATGTGTGTGTGTGTGTGTGTGCGTGTGTGTGTATTTTTTTTTCTTCCTTCTGTGAACCAATTCTGATGAGAGTGAGGGTCAAGTTATCTAAACTCCCTCCCTCATTTTCCCTTTACTAGTAAAAACTCTTCCTTGTGTACATCTTTTATGTGAGAAAAATTTCCTCACTCTATTTCTCCCTTCCTCTTTGTCCCATTGCATCCATATTTCCTCACACCCTCACCTTTTCTTTTTTTTTTTTTCCTAATGCTTGCAATATTTTCTCTTTGACTTTGGAGTTTTGAAATCTGGCTATCATATTCTTGGTAGTTTTCATTGGGATCGCTTTAGGAGGTAATTGGTGCATTCTTTTAATTTCTATTTTACCCTCTGGATGTAATATTTAATGCAGTTTTCCTTGATAATTTCTTAAAATATGATGTCTAGGCTCTTTTTTTTTTTAATCATGGCTTTCTGGTAGTCTAGTAATTCTTGAAATATTTCTCATTGATTTATTTTCTATGTCAGTTATTTTATAAGATATTTCACATTTTCTTCTATTTTTAGTCATTCTTTTGACTTTGTCTTATTGTTTCTTGATGTCTCATGCAGTCATGAGTTTCCATTTGTCCAATTCTTTTTCTCCCCTTAATAGTTTAATTACATGTAAAGATAGTTTTTGATATTCATTTTTGTAAAATTTTGAGTTCCAAATTCTTCTCCCTCCTCTCCCCTATCTCCTCCCTTCTCTCCAAGAAAGCAAGTAATCTGATATAGGTGATATATGTACAATCATGTTAAAGATATTTCCACATTGGTCATGTTATGAAAGAAGAATAAGAACAAAAGGGAAAAACCACAAGAAACAAAAAACAAAAAAAAGTGAAAATAGTATACTTCAGTGTGCATTCAGACTCCATAGTTCTTTGTCTAGATGTGGATGGCATTTTCCATCATGAGTTGTTAGAATTGTCTTAGATCACAGTATTGCTGGGAAGAGCTAAGTTTATCATAGGTAATTATTATGCAATGTTGCTGTTATTGTGTACAATGTTCTCCTGATTCTGCTCACTTCACTCAGTATCAGTTCATGTAAGTCTTTCCAGGTTTTTCTGAAATCTGCCTATACCTCATTTTATATAGCACAATAGTATTCCATTACATTAATATACCAAAACTTATTCAACCATCCCCCAGTTGATGGGCATCTCTTCAGTTTCCAATTCTTTTCCACCACAAAAAGAGCTGTAATAAATATTTTTGTACTTATGGGTCCTTTTCCTTTTTTTTAAATGAACTCTTTAAATGCCCTCAGATACAGATCTAGTAAGGGTATTGCTGGATCAAAGAATATGTAGTTTTACAGCCCTTTGAACATAGTTCTCTCTCCACCACCATTTGCCCAATTCTAATTTTTAAGGAATTATTTTCTTTAGTGAGTTTTTGTGCCTCTTTTTCCATTTGGTCAATTCTGCTTTTTAAAGGAGTTTTTCAGTGAATTTTGGTGCCACTAACCATTAGGTCAATTCTGTTTTTTTAAGGTTTTTTGAAAAGTTTTTTTTTTGTGCCTCTCACCTAGCTGTTAATTCTTTTTTCATATTTTTCTCTTATTACTTTCATTTCTTTTTTCATTTTTTTTCTTTACCACTCTTATCTTTTTCTTTAACTCTTCCAGGAATTCTTGTTCAGTTTGGATCCAATTAGAATTTATCTTTGAGGCTTTGCTCATAGGTGTTTTCATCTTATTGTCTTATTCTGAGTTTATGTTGGTCTTCCCTGCCACTGTAATAGCTTTTTTGTGATTAAGTTTTTTTGTTTACTCATTTTCCTAATGTATTTCTTGACTTTGAATTTTATGCTAAAGTGGCCCCTGTTTACCTGAGGGTAGGGAGCTGCTGTCTCAAGCTTAAGGTTTGTTCATGCTGCTATTTTCTGAGCTAATTCTGGCTGTCTGCAAGTTTTCAGTGTTTCAGAGGTTGTGTGATCTAGGGAGAGGCCCAGTCATTGCTCTCCTTCTGTGCTCTGGTTTTTACTCAGGAAGGGTCCCAATCCCCTGAAGACACAAGAACTAGCACTTCTCTTAGACCTAGAACTGTGACCAGGTCCCTTGTTCCCCTGCAGTTCCCTTGCACTAGTGCTTTTCTCTACCTTAGAGCTTTGGATCAGAGCCCCCTCGTGACCAACCACAAGCACTGTGTTCTAAAATTGTGACCTAGAACTCTGTAATCTTTTTTTGATCAGTTGTCTGACTCCTTTGTTGTCTCTGGGCTGAGAGCTCCTGAAGTTGCTGCTGTATGTGCTAACATATATGCTAACATGTTTCTATACTCTGGATAGGTTTCTTCACTGGTGTCACAGACCTCTCCTGCTAGTCTCCCAAGTTTTCTTAGGCCAGAAAAATGTCTCACCCTGATTTTTTTGTTGGCTCTGCCACCTTAAAAATTAGATTTGAGGCATTATTTTAAAATTTTTTAGTGGTGAATATTGAGAGAGTTCAGCTAGGCTGGTGTGTCTAATCTGCCACCTTGGTCCTACCATCTCATAATAAAGTCTTTTAAGGGCAGGAATGGTAATGCTTATGGGTAAGATGAAATCTCAGAGGAAGTAAAAAAATCTATGACTAAAGCATGTATAAATATATTTGATACAACCCTGAAGTGCTTGATCAATTCTTTCCTACTAAGGAATTTGTGCTCTAAAAATTTCCTTAAACTGGGTGGGATGCGTAAGATAATGAAGAATTGAATCACGATCCTCAAAGAATTTAAACAAAAAGAAAAGGGTGGTTGTGGGGTATATTAGAATCTTCCTCTTGGGGCAGCAAGAGTCTTTGTCCTCAGATACAAAGTATTTGAGGGACAGCTTCTTCCTCCTTTCCTGAACCTTCTTCTTTTTATCCATTTAGGTAAAGCAGAAAACCCTGTGCAATTTGGGATGTTTTCTTGCTAATTGCCAAATGATATCTGATGAACTGCCTTCTGGCTACTTGCAAGAGTTAAACTTTGGGGTTTCTTTCAATAAGCATCCTGTAGATTCTATGCTCTGTATTTTGCCCCATTTCCATTAAGTTTGACAGTCTTCTTTCATAATGTTCTGAGTGTGATATTCAGGAGACCAATAATTCTCAGATGATCTCATCACATTCTATCTTCAAAGTCAACTGTTCTCACATGTTCTAATTTTGTTGTCTTGATTTTGCTCTGATGGTTCAAGCTCCTGGGTCAGGGATTCTATTCCTTCTACCTAGAACTGCAAAGAACAAACCTAAGGGGAGGGGGAAATAGCTCTCAAGCTCTTTCCTGATTAATGAATGGCATCACCTGATGTGAGCGAATGGGTCCTTCACACCCAATTGCTGCCAAAAGAAGAAAGAGACTGTCTCAGTCAGATAGTTTTAAAGACGCAGCCAATTACAGCTATATAGTCAATGGAAAGATACTGCCAAAAGGAGCATGCTAGAGCCAACTTCAAAAGGCTTATGATGGATGATTATTACATTTTCAATGTGAGCATTTGTTTCTTAGATATTTGGAAATGCTAAAAATTAGAGCTTGATTCATTGTTTTGTTGATTTATTGACTCAAGAAGTTGGGAGGATCAAATGAAGTAATATTTGTAAAGTGTTTAGTGAAGTGCTTGGTACACAGGTGCTATGTGAATGCTAGTGATTATTATTATTATTATTATCAAAATGATAGATAAAATGTTAATAAATGCATATTATTATGTCATATGCACATTCCCCCTACAGACTGCTGTTAAACATTTACCAGCAAAGCTCTGGGTTGTGATGTCTACTTCTATTCTAGTCCTCATATTTCCCAGAAGCAGGTCTCTCACATCTCCAAATGGGTGTTTTCATCTTAGGTGATATACCCAAACCTGGTACATTTCCATTTCTGCATTTTTGAGTTCTAAAATTGTTGATACTTTTTTTCTAGTGCTAACTGCTTTAGAATGATTTCCTACTGTTTGTTTTAGACAATCTATTATTTTGTCTTTGTAAATTTTTACTAGTAAGCCTTAATTTCCATCTTTTTTTTCCTTATTTTCTTATTTTATTGAACATCAGAAACACTCTGGAAATTTTTGTGGTTGGTTTGGTTTCATTTTCTCCTTTTGAGGGCTAATTGTAATTATGATAGTTTTTTTTTAACTTCTTGGCATTTCTGCATGCTTTCTTTTACTTTATAGTTTTTATCCAATGTATTAGAGCAGCAGTTCTAAACCTGTGGGTTATGTTCAATTTGTAACAATGAAATACATCCTGCATATCAGATATTTACATTATGATTCATAACAGTAGCAAAATTACAGTTATGAAGTAGCAACGAAAATAATTTTATGGTTGGGGGTCCCCACAACATGAGGAACCGTATTAAAGGGTCATGGCATTAGGAAGGTTGAGCACCACTGTATTAGAGTATCTTATTTTGCATACTCATTAATTTTGTTGCTACTCTTTTGGAGGAGTGGTGTTTCCACTGTAAGAATTTCTTCTTTTTCCCCTTTTTGTTGCTGCAGGGCCTAAATATGACTCATTTATCTTGCTGGAAACCTCTTACTGTAGAGTCTATATCACTTTCAGTATAATATGAGAAGAATCATGTCAGAAAAAAAGAATTGGATTCAGTTTATAGACACTGTTCTGCTACTATTTAAGCTCAGGCAAATTCAGTCTCTAAGGTCTCTTCCAGATCTAAAATTATAGCAGAAGTTGAGGACAACCTGGCTAAGAAATATAGAATAGTAAGGGGGTACACACAACTTTTACACACACACACACACACACACACACACACACACACACACACACAAATGACTGTGTCTTCTCTCTCCTCTACTTCTTGACCATTACACTGAGTGAGGATAGGTTGTTTTTTAAAAAAATTGTTCTGCAGCTTTCATAGTGGATACACCAGTGCTAGAGACACAATCAATATTCAGTTCTTATTATGGTACCAATGAAGATAACCCAACAACTAGTGATCAATGCAAAATCATCCTCAGAGAAATTTAATATTGGTTACTGACCAACATAAGAGGTAGTCGTGATTACTGAGTAAGGTACAGTAACCATGTTATTGGATACCAAAGGTAGAATGAAATATTACAAATCACTCTTTATACACATCTGTTAGACCATGAACTCCTTGAGATCATGAGCTGCTATTTACCTTTCTATCTCCAGCACTCAGCACAAGGCCTGGCGTTTAACTTGGGCATTTAATAAATGTTTATGGACTGACTGACACACATGAAGCAGATGCTCTGATTCCCAAGGGCCCTTCCTGCCCCACACTTCCAAAAACGGGCCCATTGACAATGTGTCCTTTTAAAAATATTCACTAATATTTGGAAAGACCATGACAAAGTTCAAAATATTTACTAGGCCATGGAACTTGTAAATTCAATAAAGAATTGAGATTCAGAAGAAATAATTTTGTTTACTTCCTATCTCTGCTGTAGGTATGACTGAAATTCCAATTTTAAAATCAAAATTGACAATAGGTTTGGGCCTTGATAAATTGGACAAAGTATTTAGTGTTATTCTTATTTGGCTGAAGATTTGGCTGAACATGATAACTCCTGAATATTGAAATTTTGAACAAGAATCCTTAGAAATTTCTGTATTTTTAATTCATAGAGAAAGCAATGTAACCCACAAAAACTTCCATTTCTCTTTCAAAATAATAAATTTCACATTTATCTTGCACATCTCAGTTTAAGCCATTTTTGCTCTCTCTTCCTGAGTTTCCTAATTCTTGCAATGATGAATTTAGACTAAATGGTCTTTAAAATGGCTTCTACTATAAACACTAGAGTTGTAAGTGATAATCAGAGTGAAGCCAACTTACTGAACACATATCCTTCCTCACACCAGAATCCTGCTGCTTTGGTCAATTCCTGAACTCAGGTGTTGGTTTGCCTTTGGGTCTACATTTTCTCATCCCTTTAACCATGATTTTTGACATTCCATTAAAACAATTCATTTTAGAACACTACTGTCTGGATTTTTGGATTATGCACCCATATAAGTAAATTTTTTGAGTATATGCCCCAATATTTGCATTTACTTATTTATAGATTATAATATGTATACTAGGGTACTAATAATTTTGTAAATTATAAAACAAAAAATATAAATTTAAAAGGATGAGATAAAGGTAGGCTAATATTTGATCCTATAGTTGATTAGAAACCATTGAAATTTATTCAGCAGGGGAATGACATGGTCAAACCTCTGCTTTAAGAAAATAACTGACAACTAAGTAGAGAATGAACCAGAAAAGTGAGAGATTTGAAGCAGGAGACCAATTAGGAGTCTATTGCAGTAGTCTACAAATTGGAGGGCCTAAACTAGTTATGTCAATACAGAGAAGAAGATGAGTTTTAAAGATAATGTGGAGGTAAAAGTAATAAGATTTGATATCTGACTGAATCTATGGGGGTAGGAGAAAATGAGAAATAAAAGATGACACATGGAGGAGTCTGAGATGGCAGTGCCATAAACAGTAATAGAAAAGTTTCAAAGAAGGCTAAATTTGAAAAGAAAAAGTAATGCTACCCAAGTTGCAGCTCACAAGCCAGTGCTTCCTTATCTGGCACTGCTCACTCTGACAATAAAAAATGAAAAGTGGGAAGGCAATGGTCTTACTTATTGGTAACTTCTCCTAATCTTCAAGGGGACCTGCCACTGCCACTTCATAGTGATCTGAGAGCCAGGGGATGAAGGCAAAATCTTTCCCAAGATATTTGTAGTATCTTCTCTTTGACCTAGGAATTCTGGGTTTTGGCTATAATGTTACTGGCAGTTTTCATTTTTGAGTTTTCAGGAGGTGACTGATAGATTGTTTCTACTTTGCTCTTGGTACTCTGGGCAGTTTTCTTTTATAATTTATTGAAATATGATATCTAGGCTCTTTTTTTTTGTAGGTACTCCAATGATTCTTAAATGATCTCTCCTTAATCTCTTTTCTAGGTTAGCTGTTTTTCTTATGAGATAGTACACTTTTCCCCTATTTTTCAGTTTTTTGACTTGTTTTACTATTTCCTGATGTCTTATGCAGTTATTAGCTTCTATGTGACCAATTCTAATTTTTAAGGAGTTATCCCTTCAGTAAGGTTTTGTATCTCTTTTATCAAGTTGTTAGTTATTTTTTCAGAACTTTCTAGTATAATTTTAATTTCTTTCCCCATTTTTCCCTCTACTACTAACATTAAGTTTTTAAATTGTTTTCCTGTATTAAAAAAAAAATCCCCTTCTCTAATTCTCCTAGGAATTCTTGTTGGATTTGTGCCCAATTTTGAGACTTTGATTGTAGATGTTTTCCAAGATATCATCTTCTGTGTTTGTCTTGAGCTATGCTGTTACCATAATAGCTATGGCTCATTCTTCCAGATTAGATCTTGACTTTGGACTTTGTGTTAGTGCAGGACTCCACACACTTCATGGTAGTGGTGGTGAGATTTCTGACCTGAGCTTCTGTCCCTTTATGTGCTTTTGCTACTTTCACAGGTCATTCTGGGAGCCTGCAAATTTTGGGTACTTCCAGGGAAAGGTCTAATCATAGCCCTCTTGGTATGAGTATTGCAAGTTCTTGACCCAGGTTTGGGTCTGTTGGCTTGTGTGTTTGAATTATAGTTCACTTGGAGTTTCTGTAGGTTCAAAACAACTGACTTGCTAACTCCACTTTGATCCCCTGTCCTGGTTATCCCTCTGCAGGCTAATGTGCTAAGCTGAAGGTTAGAACCAAGTGGCTGCTCTGCTTTTGGGCTTGGAGTCACATGGCTAAGTTTCTGGAACTCAATCCTTGCTCAATACACAAACAAGGCCCCTCTTGCTTGTTACTGCCCCTTTTATCCTTGGAACTATGACTCAGAATTGGGTAATGAGCAAAAGAGTTACCAGATGGCACCCAGTTCTGCTTTCAATACTAGTTCAGACATCCCTTGGGGTCTCTTTCTGCCCTGGTGCTCTGTCTCATTCCTCTTTCTATCTTTAGATGGAAGAAGGTACTCTGTCCCAGTCACTGCTGCCATTGCACTGTGCTCCTGGCTAGTCCCTATCCTAGTGTCTGTAGATCTCTCCATCTTCTTAAACTTCCTTGGAAAAATGACTCACTGTGACTTTTTCTTGACTTTCCCAATCAGAACTCAGTCTGGCATATTTTCTAGCTTGCTGTGGAGGAGACATAGTGGGTAAGTTAGGCAAAATTCTTCTTCTCACTTCACCATCATGACTTCATCCTCAAGATAGCCTCTACTTTAAACAGCACTAGTGTGCCTGATGCAATTATTTCCATTTTTTCCATTCATAGAACTATTTTCAGTGTTATTTAATGTGAGTTGTATAAGGTTTTTGCTGAGGGAGAAGTTTCCCACTGCTAAAAGCTTTCTCACTTGTCCTCTATCCATGTCTCAGCATGTCTGCTGATAAGTTACCATTTTCTAAATGCATCAGAGCCTAAACACATATTGGATGGTTGCTTTCTACTG
Source organism: Pseudochirops cupreus (assembly GCA_028627135.1). NCBI lineage: Eukaryota > Metazoa > Chordata > Mammalia > Diprotodontia > Pseudocheiridae > Pseudochirops > Pseudochirops cupreus. The sequence continues at coordinate 182,296,506 of CM053584.1, read as the reverse complement.
GGCTTTTAATGGAGTCAAATTCACTTAAATGTTTTTCAAATGTTCTTGTAGAGAAATGGAAACATTGATTAAGCATCTCTTTCTTCTGAAATGGGGAAGAAACTCAGGGGTGGTCAATAGACATTTAAATTGATAAAAGGTCAGTACAGAAAACCATCTATTAGAAAGAAATAAACAGCTTTCACTTATATCCCTTCACAGTCCTTTACAGCTAGTTTTTCTCAGACTTTTCTATTTCCATAAAAGGAGGAAAAACTCTATGACTATGGAAGTCATCATGGAAACATAGAATCTCAGCTTTTGACGAGATCTCAGAGGTCATCTAATCATATCTATACCTGACCAGTAATCCCCTTTACAGTAGAAAGTCATCTGGGTTCCATTTGAAGATGTACATGTAGGAGGATCTTCTTATTTACCAAAATGTCCATTCCATTCTTTCTACAGCTCTATATTATTTTTAGTTTTACATTATGTACAGAAGTATTTTGCTTTTCTATGATTTCTAACTATTCTTTTATTTTAGCCCAATGGGGTCAAGCAAAACAAGTCTCCTACATGATATCAATTTAGATATTACATCTTCCCCCCAAATCTTCTCTTTTCCAGGCTATTTAAAAAATTTAATTGAATTTTAATCTCAAATACCAAATTAAAATTAAATTTCATGTTAAGGTTCATATGTTGTGTCAGTGGATCCCTTTTTTTGGTACCAATTAAGATTAGGGTAAGAATGGAGAATAGAAGTCTCTAGAAAGAAGCGAAGGATCTCAATAAGATGTTTAATGAGAAACAAAATGCTAATCTATGGAGGCAGAATGGATCTCATAGTCAAGATGTTGTAACCCCCCATTTTCTGAACATTCCACATCTCTCCCCATCATAGGAGATCTGCTTAGGAGACTTGCCCCAAACCCAACAAAGCCTGCCTAGGCAACAAACCTGCCAAGTAAACCTGCCCAAACCTGCCACCTGGAACCCATAGTCCCCCACTTTTTGGTTAGATCTTGGAATAGACTTGGGAACTTTCCAGTTGGGCAACAAATTGATCGCTGGGCAACAATCCTTAAGCAATGAACTGATTGCTACCTTTTGGCTACTGTATTTTCCCTGCTTATGTAGCAACTGACTAAGTTGTGGTTTCCCCCTGGTAACAGTTATGTTGTGACTTTTGTCTATATAAGCCCTGAGGAAATGCATCTTGGGGCTGCTTGATCTGGGTTGTGCTCACCCTTTGCAGTCTCCTGCTCATTAAACACCACTTAAAAATGAATAATGGTCTCACTCCCTAAATTCTCCTTACAACAAAGATCCCAGGAAAAGTGATTGTCAGAAAAGTTAGAGAAAATTTCTAGAGAAAAGGAAGATTTAAAGAGTAATTTCATGGGGGTCCCACTCAGTCTCCTTATTTTTAAGTGTCTTATTTTTTTAAATTCATTCAATATAACACATATGGCACCAGCACACTTTCCCACCTGAGACCTGTAGGTAAAAAAGTATATAAAAATCACGACCGTTTTGTCCCTATAAGGAACAAATCTTTCTTCACTCTCTCAAAACAGAAGAAACAAAAACAACCTTCTAACAACCGCACCAGGAAGCCTGATTTTCTACTTCTCTGTTCCTGTACAGCAGTTAAAATACTAAAAATTTTACTAAGAAAAAAGGAAGAACCAATATCAGTTGCCAAATTTTGTTGATTCTAATTCCATAATATCTCTAGCTTCTGTGACCCTCTCTTGACTCACATGGCCATGACTCTCATTCAGAAGGTCATCACTTGTTGTCTGGCTTCTTCAATAGTTTAGTTGATCTTTTTGTCTAAGGCCCAGCCACAACCATGTCACTCTCCTACCTAAAAACTCCAGTGGCTTCCTATTACTTTCAGGATAAAATAAAAATTCATTTGTTTGGTGCTTAAAGTCCTTCACAACGTGACTCTCAGCTATCTTTCTAGCTTTATACATTATACCTCTTCATATAGTTTATGGTCCAGCCAAAATGGACCTTCTTGCTGTTCTTATTGTTATCATATAATAATATGACACTCCATCTCTCATCTCTGCCATTAAACAGGATGTACCCTTTGACCAGAAATCACTTCCTCATTATCTCCCTGTTTTATTATCCCTAGTTTTCTTCAAATCTCAGTTCAGGTACTATTTCTTTTTTTTTTTTTAATTAAAAAAATTTTTTTTAACATTTGACTTTAAAACTTTGATTTCCAGATTCTTTCCCTTCTACCCTCATCACCTACTGCTACTGGGAGGAAAAGCAAAGGTTATGCATGTGTAGTTACATGAAACATTTCCATAGTAGATATACTGTGAAAGAATGAGCATATTTCCCTCCATCCTATCCTGCCCCCCTCTTATTCTATTTTCTACTTTGACCTTGTCCCTTTTCAAAAGTGTGTGCTTCTAACTACCCTTCCCCCCCAATCTGCCCTCCCATCTATCATCTCCTCTCTTATCCCTTTCCCCCCAACTTTCCTATAGGGTAAAATACCTGATTTAGTGTGTATATTATTCTCTACTTAAGCCAAATTCAATGAGATGAAGATTGACGCATTCCCTTTTGCCTTCCTGTTCTTCCCCTCCATTGTAATAGTTTTCTTTTGCCTATTTTATATGAGGTAATTTACCCTATTCTACTTCTCTCTATCTCCTCTCATTATATTTCTCTCTTACCTCTTAATTCTATTTTTTAGATATCATCCCTTCCTTCAACTGATCCTGTGCCCTCTATGTATACATGTACACATATATACACACACTCACATATGAATTTATATACAATTCCCTTCAACTATCCTCGTACTGAGGAAAGTCTCATGAGTTACAATTATCATTTTTCCAAGTAGGAATGTAAATAGTTCAATTTTAATAAGTTCCTCATGATTTCTTTTTCCTGTTTACCTTCTCATGCTTCTCTTGCTTCTTGTATTTGAAAGTGAAATTTTCTATTCAACTCTGGTTTTTTCATCAAGAATGCTTGAAAGTCCTCTATTTCATTGAATTACCATATTTTCCCCTGAAACACCATACTCAGTTTTGCTGGGAAGGTGATTCTTGGTTTTAATCCTAGCTCCTTTGACCTCCAGAATATCTTATTTCAAGGTCTTTGATACCTTAATGTAGAAGAAGATCTTGTGTTATCCTGATTGTGTTTCCACAATACTAAAATTGTTTCTTCCTGGCTGCTTGTAATATTTTCTTCTTCACCTGGGAATTCTGGAATTTGGTTATTACATTCCTAGGAGTTTTCTTTTTGGGATCTTTTTCAAGAGGTTATCTGTGAATTCTTTCAATTTCTATTTTGCCGTCTGGTTCTAACATATCAGGGCAATTTTCCTTGAGAATTTCATGAAGGATGATTTCTAGGTTCTTTTTTTGATCATGGCTTTCAGGTAGTCCAATAATTTTTAAATTATCTCTCCTGGATATATTTTCCAGGTCAGTGTTTTTTCCAGTGAGATATTTCATATTGTCTTCTATTTTTTTCATTTGTTTGGATCTATTTTATTATTTGGATTTTATTATTTGGATCTGTTTTATTATCTGATCTTGATTTCTGTAAAGTCATTAGCTTCTATTTGCTCCAATCTAATTTTGAAGGAATTGTTCTCTTTAGTGAATTTTTGAAATTCCTTTTTCATCTGGAAAATTCACTTTTTTAAGGGATTCATCTCCTCATTGGCTTTTTGGGCCTCTTTTGCCATTTGAGTTAGTCAATTTTTTAAGGTGTTATTTTCTTCAGTCATGTTGTTGACTCTCTTGTCATGATTTTCTTGCACCATTCTCATTTCTCTTCCCAATTTTTCCTCCACTTCTCTTACTTGATTTTCAAAATCCCTTTTAAGGTCCTCCAAGGCCTGTAACTATTTCATATTTTTCTTGGAAGCTTTTGGTGCAGGAGTTCTGACTGTGTTGTCTTCCCCCCATTCCATGCTTTGATCCTTTTTGTTCCCCACAAAGGATTCTATGATCTGTTTGTGTTTCCTCTACTTACTCATATTGCCAGTCAATTACTTGACTTTTTTTTTATTAAAAAAACTTTTTTTGGTCTTTATTAATTTGTTTGCTTACTTTTAGTTTACAAAATTCAGTCCCATGATCCCTTGAGTTTCAAATTTTCTCCCCCTCTCTTTGCCCCCATGGTGGTATGCAATCAAGTATAGGATCTGCAAATACTTTCACATTTGACATTAGTCAGGTTATAAATAAGGATTGTAACAGATAGAATGAACAATAGGAAAGAGGAAATAAAACCAAACAAGAAAAAGAACAAGAGCAGGTAGTTTGCTTCAATCTGCATTCAAGCTCTGTTCTTTCTAGTGCTTTCTCTGAATGTAGACATCTCTCTCCATCATGAGTCTTTTGGAGTTGTCTTATAACCCTGCATTGCTGAGAAGAGTCCAGGCTATCAAAGTTGGTCGTCACACATATGTTGTGTCTGTAATTGTGTACAAATTCCTCCTAGTTCTGCTCTTCTCACTCAGCATCAATTTGTATAAGTCTCTCTAGGTAAATATGAAGTCCATCTATTCCTCATTTCTTATGGCACAGTAGTATTCCATTACATTCATATACCACAAGTTGTTTAGCCATTACCCAATTGATGGGCATCACAGCAATTTCCAATTCTTTTCCACCACAAAAAGAGCTGCTACAAATATTTTTGTACATATGGATCTTCCTCCCACTTCTATGATCTCTTTAGGATACAACCCTAGAAGTGGTATTGCGGGGTCAAAGGTTATGAAATTATTTATAACCCTTTGGGCATAGTTCCAGATTGCTCTCCAGAATGGTTGAATCAGTTCACAACTCCACCAACAATGCATTAGTGTTCCAATTTTTCCACATCCTCTCCAGCATTTATCATTTCCTGTTTTATCAGCTTAGTCAATCTGATGGGTGAGATGTGGTACCTCAGAGTTGTTTTGATTTGCATTTCTCTAATCAATAGTGATTTAGAGCATTTTTTCATATGCTTATAGATATCTTTAATTTCTTCCTCTGAAAACTGCCTGTTCAAATCCTTTGATCAGTTATCAATTGGGGAATGGCTTGTATTCTTATAGATTTGACTCAAATCTCTGTATATTTTAGAAATGAGGCCTTTATCAGAGATGCTGGCTATAAAAATTCTTTCCCAATTTTCCACTTCCCTCTTAATCTTGGTTACATTGCTTTTGTGCAGAAACTTTTCAATTTAATGTAATCAAAATTATCTAGTTTACCTTTTATAATTCTCTCTAATTCTTGTTTGGTCATAAAATCTTCCTGTCTCCATAAATCTGACAGGTAAACTATTCCTTGCTTTCCCAGATTGTTTACAATATCAGACTTTATACCTAGATCATGAACCCATTTAGACTTGATTTTGGTATAAGGTGTTAGATAATGGTCTATGCCTAGTTTCTCCCATACTATATTCCAGTTTTTCCAGAAGTTTTTGTGAAATGGTCAGTTCTTATCCCCAAAACTGGGGTGTTTGGGTTTATCAAACAGAAGATTACGATAGTCATTGACTACTGATTCTCGTGTACCCAATCTATTCCATTGATCCACTACTCTATTCCTCAGCCAGTACCAAGCAGTTTTGATGACTGCTGCTTTATAATACAGATTAAAATCTGGTATGGCTAGGCCAACTTCCTTAGCATTTCTTTTCATTAATTTATTTGATATTCTGGACCTTTTGTTCTTCCAAATGAATTTTATTACTATGTATAAAGTAATTTTGTGGTAGATTGATTGGTATGGCACCTATTGGTATAGGTAAAATAATCATTTTTATTATATTAGCTCGACCCAGCCGCAAGCAATTGATGTTTTTCCAGTTGGTTAGATCTGACTTTCTTTGTGTAAAAAGTGTTTTGTAGTTGTGCTCATATAGGTCCTAGGCTTGTTTTGGCAGGTATATTCCCAAATATTTTATAATGTCTACAGTAACTTTAAATGAGATTTCTCTATCTCTTGCCATTGGATTTTGTTAGAAATATATAGAAATGCTGACGATTTATGTGGGTTTACTTTATATCCTGCAACTTTGCCAAATTTATTTATTGTATCGAGTAGTTTTTTACTTGATTCTCTAGGATTCTGTAAGTATATCATTATATCATCTGCAAAGAGTGATAGCCTAGTCTCTTCTTTGCCTAATTTGATTCCTAATTTGATTTAGTTAATTATTTTCCTCAGTTAGTTTTGTGAAGCTCCTTTTTTAGGGAGGTATTTTCTCCAGTCAGATTTTGAACCTCCTGTTCCAGTTCACAAATTTTACTTTTTAGGGATTTGTTTTCTTCAGTGAGATTTTTTTTTCCAATTTGGTCACTGTAGATTTAAATTTATCTTCTACCTCTCTAATTTGGCTTTTAAAACCTTTCTTGAGCTCTTCCAAGAACGGTTTTTGGGCTTGTGACCAATTCATATTTCTTTTCATGGTCTCAAGTGGATACAGAGTCCATGGTGTCTCCTGAAAGTGATTCTTCTTGTTCACAATAATAGGATTCAAATGTCTTTGGTCCTCCCTTTACAAGTTGCTTCCTTCCCATTGTGATTGCCTGTTTCCTGACCTTTAAAGTATATTCCTGCTTCTGGGGTACAGAGGGCTCTGACCCACAGTTCTCAAGCTGGGAGCTAGGGTTCTGGTTGTTGACTTTGTGTGCTGTAGCCTCTGGGTGTCTAGACTGGGGCCAAGGCCACTCTTTCCCCTGAGCTAGGGAGGGGTGGTCTGGCTGCTTTAGATTTCTACCTCTATGCCCCTTGGCTACAGCTCAGGCAGGCTCAGCAGCTGGCAGCCAGCAAAGCTGGTGTCTGCAGATTCCCCTGTGGTGCTAAGGCCCACCTGGGCTTCTGTTGTTAGCATTTTCTGGTTCCACCACCCTGGGCTTTGGGAGCTCCTGCTGGTCAGGCGAGGTAGGGCTTGTTGGGACCCCTCCTACCCTTCACTTCAGACTACTTACCGCCTCAGTTATACCCTTTCTCAGTGACTCCTAAGCCTGAGGCTATTTCTATTATTTCAGGATTTTATTCTGGGTGGGACATTTATCTCTGGGTTTTCTGGGTCAGGGAGGGGGAAATCAGAGCAGCTAGGATCTACTCTGCCATCTTGGCTTCTGGAAGTTCAGGTAGGTCATTTTTAAACTTCCAGGCTGTGGGCTGATAGCCCCAGGAGAAGCTGCTGTTGCTGCCGTGGGGCCCTCTTACCCAGCTCCGACCAATCCTCTGTCCTGCAGTGAGAAGGCTACGAATCCCCCTTGAAGTGGGTAAATCTAGTGGCTGGGGGCTCCTTTTCACTCTGTTGTAGTCTGCTTTTTGCTTTAGTGCAGCCTTGCATGTTCCATGCTCCCCCTGCTCAGACCTACATGGGCACTTTCCTGGGCTGGGAATCTGCCACGCTCTATCTCCCAAAGGATTCTGTTATTCTAAAATCCATTCAGACTCACTTTTAAAAGTTTAGTGGCCCAATTACTTGACTTTTGAACTCTTTGCCACAATAGAACTCTGCTTCCAGAGAGGAGAGCTTTGTCCCAAATCGCTGGGGTTTTTGCAAATGTTGTCAGAGGTCAGAGGAGGGTACCTTCTCTGCAGACACCACACTGGCAAACTGGTGTTTCTTACCCCAGGACCATCACCCAAGAAAGCAACCCAGATCCAAACAGGTCAAAGTAACAGCAATTACCTCTGAATGGTTGCTTGTTCCCCCTACAATCTGTAGGCTAGGACCTCCTGAGGCAGCCGCTGTGCCACCTCTCACCCTGGGGGCAGGGGCCAGACCATGTCCTTCCTTTCCAACAGAGTTCCTGACTGACCTTTTACTTTCTTTTTTGTGCTTATGGTTTGAAAAGTTTGGAAACCACCCCAGTTGCTGGTGATTCACTCTCCTGAAGTCTGCTCCAGCTGCCACTGTCTGCCTGGGGCCAAAACCACATGGCTCACGCAGGACTGTGCTAGGCTCCCAGCCTGCTGTGATGAACCCTTCCTGTTGGCCTGCCAGGCTGCCTTCAGTGGAAGATCTGTTTCTCTCTGTCACTTTGTGGATTCTGTAGCTCTAAAATTTGTTTAGAGTCACATTTTATAGGTATTTGAGGTGGTTGTGGGGGGAGATCACAGAATTTCCTGTTTCTACTCTGCCATCTTGGCTCTGCCCCTAAATGTCTGTTCTAACTGCCTCCTTGCCTGCATCCTCTCCTCCCTCCAGCTTCAACTGATCTTGAGATTGTATTTTTCACAACTGTGCAGAGGGGATGAATTTGTAATCAAGGTAAAGAATATTATAAAAGACAGGGAAATAAAAAGCTTTTGTACAAGTAAAAAAACAGCAAAAATAAGAGGGGAAATGTTGAATGAGGAAAATCATCTTTGCATCAAACATTTCTGATAAAAATCAGACATCAATCAGCATTTATTAAGCTCTTAATACACAACAGGCACTATGCTAGGTGTTGGGAGATAAAAAGACAAAAATGTAACAGTCTCCACCCTCAGGGAAGGAAGGAAACGAACATTTATTGTGAACCTATGTGCCAGGCACTTCTACAAATACCTCATCTAATCTTCAGGTCCCTGCCCCCATACCATCCTCTGAGTCACCTAAGGAAGAGCACCAGGGAGGGTTCAAACCAATGATATTAGAGAATCACTGCTGACTCCACCTCCCTCTCACTTTAGAGCTATTCCTGGAACCTAGAGTGGATGATGGAGCCAGTCCAGCTCTGGTGGGCCAGCTTCATTCATTAGTGAGACTGCAAACTTCAATGAAAATGCCCCTGAGCTTCCAGAGTCAGAAGATTTGGGTTCCAGTTCCCGCTCTGCCACTTATTGCCAGGTTGTCCTTAAGTAAGCCTTAAAATCCCCAAATATGGGGTTTCCTCAGGTGTAAAATGAGGGTTGGTTGATGAGGTCTCTGAGACCCCTTCCCACTCCAAATCAGGAATTCTTTGATCCTCTCTCTGTAACCAAGGTGATGAATGCAGGACCTTACAAAGAGGAAGAACTGAATAGAGTCTTTGAATTCAATCCGATGAACACCAATAAAGCACCTATGTGCCACACACTGTGGTAGGTCCTCAGGCTCTCAATGCTCTGCTGAAACTCTCTCCCAAGACAACAAGGCAAGGTCTGAATCGACGGCACCAGGCTAGATGGAGAGAGCCTTTACATCTGAGCAGTTGAGGAGCTCTGAACATATAGTCACTCAGAATCTTGACCAGGGAATCACAAGTTCAGATACTATTTCTACATGAAGACTCATACCTTCTTCCTCTCCTGTCCATTCCCCTAAATTATTTTTTACTTAGAGTTATAGGAATAATCAGGGAGCCTGCTGACATGGGGCACCTCCCATGGATCTGAGCATATACTCTGGTCCCTTTGTACCAGACATGCATTGCCAGCAATTCCTGTTGGTCTTTCCTGTGACTGGGAGTGGTATCAAAGAAGGCTGATGATTGACCTAGGAAGAATGTAAGTGTTTAATTGAGACTCTGCTCACTCTTTTGGACTTTCATTGAAGGGTACATCTACTCTCTCTTCTTCCTGTAACATAGGATAGCCTAGTTTTTCTTTTCTTGGTACTTGAGTGGAATAGGGGGCTAAGGCTCAAGCTGTGCCTTGCTTGCAATAGCTTTCTGGTGCCCTCTGGCTGCACTGGTGTGGCTTTCTGGTCAATCTAAGGCATGAAATGGCTCATTCATGTCGAGTCAGGGTCCTTTAGACTTGGTAGATGTTTCAAGACCATGGGAGTCACTCACCACACTTGACTCTGTAGAACAGACATGTTTTCATATGGAGGGTTCTATATCTACTCAAGGTAAGTATTATCTTGTCAAGTGTCCTTTCTACATCAGGGCTAAGTAAACCTCCTTTTGTTAACTCATCAATGACCTATAAGTATCTCATGTTTCAATAGCAAACCTCAAATAACAAGCTACTAGCCTGACAAAGGACTATTCCTAATGAGAGAAAGGATTTATCTCCTTTCTCCAGTAAGCAACCATGGAAACCCTCAGCACAGCGATGGTCACCACCAGTGTATATTTGTGTAGATGAGCCTGATTACCTGTTTCTGTTTCCTGTTTCCTTCCCTGACCACACATCAGCAGACCCGAGGGACAGATATTTCCAGCGTTGGCAGCTATTTGGTGAATTCAAAACTGTATGGATTTGTAAGTTTGAATTGATTGTTCAGTGAAAAGTGAACATTACAACTATAATGCATCTTAGAGGAGAAAACAGTCAACATTAGGAGGATGCTATAGCTGAAAGGACCTAGGAAGCCTGTTATGTCATGGTTGCCATAAATTGTTTGGGAAGAGAGGTCTGAGATGAAAGGGAGGTATCAGTTCCAAAGTTCCACAAAATTGGAAACACGGTTACTGTTTCATGTTTTAAAATGTTCTCATATGAGTATTCTGTGAGGTAAAAAATACTTGATTTGTGGTGGGAGGAAATGAATAGTTTTCCTATACTTGATAATTTTATACATTGTATGTACTTTGTACAATTAATACTTTTTCTAGAAGAGACTTCATTAATCTTTTTTGGGGGAAGCCCTAGGCATGAAATATATCTCAGTCTTGCTGTTAAAGAGATTTTTCCATGGAACTCTGGGAGTTGGGGGTGCAATATGAGAGGGACAGAGAGAGGGAGAGAGACAGACAGAGAGAGAGACATAGGGATACAGAGACAAAGATAGAGAGGGTTCTAAGACTGAACACAGTTCATGTGAGTGCAGAGCAAGGGCTTCTTGTAAGAGGGAGTTCCCTGGGTTGTGAATGACACATTATAAGTACATATAGCTATAATTAATAACAATATTACCATTATTATAGATGTATATGTTATCTCCCCTGTAGAATATAAACTCCTTAATGGATGGGATTATTTCATTTCTGTCATTATGTCCTAGCATTAGTGAAGTCCCTGGCACATAGGAGGCACTTGATAAATGCCAATTAACTGGATTGAAGTACTGGTTTTAGAAGCTTTCTAGTCATAAAAAGGATATATAAACAATTTTTACTGTATAGACACATCTCGTGTTTATTCAAAGGCACAGATTAGAGGTATATGTTTTTTATGATATTTTGATGGAATTTATGATCTCAGCAGTGTGGGTACTCCCTCTGTTAGTGCGGATTGTGAGCAATCTATGCTTCCCATTCCCTCTGTCCTCCAACAAAATTATCCAAAGGGATCTGCCAAGTATTTTGGGGACCTCCCTTTCATCTAGATTTGATATTATATGGATGTTGACAGAATATAGCTATTTCTTGCTCTTTATGCCCAGCCCATCTGCCCATCTATGTTCCCCCCAGCCCATCTTCTAGTTTGTTCATACAATTTTCTGATGATGTCTTTTTAAATTCTGTATAATTTCTTGTTGGCAATATGCTTACTTCTCCACTCCCCTTCTGGTGACACTTATTTTTTTTCCTTCAAAGAAAGTATTATTCTATTACTGACATAGTACCATATTGCTGTATATAATATTGTCATCAAAAAAATGCACTTTCTTTCAGATGTCATTACAAATCTTATGCAAAATTCCAAGGGCAATAAACCCTTCTCTCCCCATTATGTTCAATTCTGGGCCCAGCTCACTTTCTATCTTCAGTCTGCGCAAGATATAGGTAGTACCTGATAATTTACATGGGCTATCTATCCAATTATCCATCACAGTTTGAGAAGTAGGTATTCTTTATCCTGTTGCAGTTTTCTTGTTTGGATAGTTAGGATGAACTCTTTTGAGTGATCACAGATCTCCTTTAGGAAGGTTTTATAACATTCCAAAGCTTAAAAAGAGCCTGTACAATGGCATCTGTAAACAGGAACATCTAGAGGACTTTAGTATTAATAGAATACCTTTTTCATTTAGACTCTGAACTGGATACCCCCCTGATAGAGGCAAAAGCTTTGATGAGTATACTTTTCCATTTTATGACTCACTTGATATTAGCAATCACAGAATAATAGAATGAAATTATGTTTATTGTTACATCCTTCAAGGAAACTTGTATTATTTGTGACATAACCATTGTGACATAAAGATTCCTTATTATAAGAGAGCTTTTAACATTTTATACCAAATTTTCTTTCTACTTAAACAATAATCATGGTGGTATTTTGTATTCTCTTCATTTTTTAGTAAATTTATGTGAATAAAGATGTGGTCCACTGTGGAATATCATTTGTGAAAGTTTGTTTTCCTATCTCATATCTTCAAGGATATCTTGTGTGCATATGTATATGTGTGTATGCATATGCATGTATATGGTAAACTTAATCATCAGCTAACACAAATATTTCAATAGATAAAAAAGGATAAAATAGAAGTTGTATATATACTTTATATATAGTCTAGTTTTTTGTTTAAGATGGATACACAGAGAGAATAGGAATTTGACCTTCAATTCCCCTGCCACAGAGTGCTCCTGGTTAAGAAAACTCATTTATATCAGTGCAAATCAGTATCTTCTCTGTAATCTGTAGTCTTAGGGAGTTAATTAAAGCAGTGAGAGGTTAAGTGACTTAAATATTACATATTTTTATATGTACATATTATATATAATATTTAATAAGGCAGTAAAAAAAATCTCCTGTATGTGTTCCCTTTGATAGGCACTGGAGGGGAACAGCAAAACCTCCAGGACCCCTGGATCTGCTCCCATCGAGCCATCATGGTCATCATCTAGAGAGGCATCTTTTGTGGGGAAGGGGCCAAATATACTTATCAACTGCCACCAATTGCTCCACACAGGGCAAACAAGCCAGCCTACTGAAGCAGTGAGGCACTCTGTACCTCTTGAGGAAGAAAGAGGAGGCAGCAAGTACCAGGCAAGCCAAACTACCACTAGGACTTTGACCACTATTTCCCCTCTGAGCCCATAGACAGCCCAGGACCCCAAACTCAAGAGCCTTGGGAATAGCAGTGCTTCCAATACCATGACCTTAGGCATCATCCTAAGAAGCAGTGCCTGTGGAGAGCTGTCCTCATAACCATCCCTCCAGGTATTACAACAATTGCTACTAAAGACTCAGAAAAGAAAGTAACTGCCACCAAAGTCCTTGGCACTGTCAAATGGTTTAAATGAGAAACTGATACCATTTTATCAGTGGAAATGACATTAAAGAAGAGGAATCAACATGCTTTGCACCTGAAATATTTCATGTCTTTTCTCTCCCATTAGAATATGAACTCCTTTTATTCTTCTATTAGTATTCACAGTACTTAGCACAGTGTTTGCACATAGTAAACACTTAATTAATGCCTCATTTCAGATTGGCTGAGATGACAAAACAGGAAAATAATAAATGCTAGAGAAGATGTGGGAAAGTTGGAATACTAATGCATTGCTGGTGGAGTTGTGAATTGATCCAACTATTCTGGAGAGCAATTTGGATAAAAATGTGCATACCTTTTGACCTAGCATTACCACTTCTAAGGCTATATCCCAAAGAGATCATACAAGCAGGAGGAGGACCTGTATGTACAAAAATATTTATACCAGCTTTTTTTGTGGTGACAAAGAACTGGAAATCAAGGGGATGCCCATCAATTGGGGAATGGCTAAACAAGTTGTGGTATATGAATGTAATGGAATATTACTGTGCTATAAGAAATGAGGAGCAGATGAACTTCATAATAACCTAGAGAGACATATATAAACTGATGCTGAGTGAGGAGAGCAGAACCAGGAGAACTTTATACACATTTACAGACACATCATATCTGTGATAGACTTCTCTGAGCAATGCAAAGTTATAAGACAACACAAAAAGCCTCCTGATGGAGAGGGTTATCCACATCCAGAGAAAGAACTACAGAGTTTAAATGCAGATTGAAGCAAACTACTTGCTCTCTCTCATTTTTTTTTGTTTTGTTCTGTTCCTTCTTTCTCGTTCATTCCATTGTTTATAATTCTTCTTTACAACTTGACTAATGCTTAATGTGAAGGTATATGTAGAACCTATATTGGATTGCATGCTGACATGGGGGGGGTGAGGAGGAAGAGGGAGGGGGAGAAAATTTGGAACTCAAGGGATTGTGGAACTGAATGTTGTAAACTCAAAAAGTAAATAAATAAATTTAATGTGAAAGAAATAAATGCCTCATTCATTCATATATTCATTCCTTTTTGCACTTTTTTGTTTCTTCTGCGAATTCAATTTTTTACTGATTTTTAAAATAAATATTTATTCATAACTTACTATTCTCCCTGTCCCACCCTACCCTCAGTAGAAAAATCCATATGCACTAAAATAAGCAGAACCAAAAGGTTAATTTACATGATAACCCCAAAAATAATCTGCTGGACAAAAAAGTTAAAAAGATTTCAACACTGTTAAAAGCATCAACCAATATGACTTCATTAGACTCAACGGTAGAGGAGTGATTGACTAGGAGGACAAAATGAGACTTGCATTTGCAGATATGACAAGTGAATTGATTTGTTTTCTTTGACAATATGTATATGTTAAGCATGTTAAGACAAGAAAAATTGGCAAATAGGCAAAGAGTTACTAATATTTTCTCAGACACTTATTTTAACTTTATTATTAACAATAGTTAGCATTTATATATAAAATGCTTTAAGGATTTCAAAGCACTTTACATATGTTATCTCCTTTGAGCCTTACTGCAACCCTGCGAGGTATGCACTATTGACTCCATTTTACATATGAGGAAATTGAGAGTGAGAAAGGTTAAGTGACTTGACCAGGGTCACACTGCTCGTAAGTATCTGAGGCAGGATTTTAACTCATGTCTTTCTGACTCTAAGTCAGACTCTAACCACTATTTCACCTAACTGCTTTACATAATAATATAATTTTATTGATGTTGTTGTTATGGCCCTAATAATAAGATCTGAATTCCCCAATTCCGCCCTCCCCCCCATCTCATTCTTCTAGTTTCCCTCTCATTAGGATACCTTGAGAATGATGGAAGGAGTGAACAAGAAGCCATCTTACCATATATCAAGAATATTATCAGTGTTATTGAAGCAACACTGAGTTTTGATCCAACTCTCAGTGAAATTTATGTTTGTGAGATGTGAAGGTAAATTTGATTCTTGTTCTGAAAAATATCCAGGAGGCTTTTAATTTTACTTAATTTAAATTGGGTTTCCCTAGATCTCCTAGGATAGGAAAACAGTGGCTATAGCATTACTGATCAGCATGGAAAAATGGACCTGCTTAGTTTCAGATGTGCTTGCAACTTGGTCCCTACTCCTCTCTTTCCCCCCTCCCCTCTCCACTTCCCACAGGCTTGACTATGTTGATACTGGACTTTATAAGTACATCCAGTTGGCTCAGTCCTTTGAAGTTCACAACTCCCAAAATTAAGGGATCCTCCATTCTCAATTTTCCTGCTAGTAGGGATTATGGGAAGGAGCCAACACTGTGCTTGGTGACTCACTTATTGTGTTGATTGCAATGGTACTCAGGAGTTCTGGGATCACCCTAGAGTAGGGCTGGCTTACTCCAAGTAAAGTAGGCCATTTCCTAGGACATACAAAGGAAAATGAAATTTGATACTTTTAAATGTTATGTTTTATAAGTACATATGTTTTTAATGCTATAAAATTCAATTCTCCATGGCACATAGATACTTCTTTGGGGATGTGAAGTTATATGTATTATAGTAAAGGTACAAAGTCTAAAGGTTAATCGCACAGTTTTTGAACCTTGCCTAGAATGTATAAACACTGATTCTTTCATAGTGTTATTGTGGTGTCTAAGGGAATGGCCACTCTACATATGTGGGTCTCTGGCCTGGCTCCTGGATGTCTTCCAATCATCACCAGTTGTCAGGGGACATTTCTCCTCATTAGACATTAATGAAGGACAATGGCTTTCTGTTGTCTATGGAGTAAAATTCAAATTCTTCAGCCTGACTTTCAAGAAAATTTGCAATTTTTGTTACTTGATCCTTACTAGTTTTATAACACACTTTTTTGTCTTTCTCATTTCATAGCTAGGTGCTTTGCATTCTGCAAATGCTCAATACATGTTTATTAGATTAAAAGTAAGTATATATGTTCCCCATCAATTTATTCTCTTACCTGGTCTTGAATCAGTATTCCACCAAAAGCCCAGATAGTAGCAAACACAAAATAAAGTTCATGAAGTTCCTTGGGACAATCTGCAGGACTGTTTTCCTTTGTTAGAAGACATTCAAGAAGGTAACATAGCGTTTGAATCAAACTCAGTTCTGGTATTGGGAAAATCTTTTTAAATCTGCAAAGAGAAAATCAAATGTGTACACATAAAACAGGACTGGGAATGAGGATCTAGATGCTTTACTGAACAAACTGCATGAAGTTTCCAGTTCTCTCAAACTCTTAAAATCTCATTTTATTTCCATGGATTGATATTTTTTCCGTCTAGATAAAAAAGAGAGTTAATAGAATCCATTCTAGGAGACCTCCTTTCTCTACCAATTTTTTAAAAGCCCAACTCGATTCTTTTTTTAAAAATTAAATTTAATGTTTATTTTTAGTTTACATCATTCATTTCCACAAGATTTTGAGTTACAAATTTTCTCCCTGTCTTTAGCCTACCCACCAACCCAAAACAGCGATCCCACTGTATACTCCCTCCCCCAATCTGCTCTCTCCTATATCCTCCCCCATACCCTCTATGACTTTTAGGTAGGGCAAGGTGGATCTCCATACCCCAGTGCCTGTATATCTTATTTCTTAGTTGCATGTAAAATAATAATAATAGTAATTTTACATATATATATATATATATATGTATATATAAAATTTGATTTTAAAACTTTGAGTTCGAGATTGTTTCCCTTCCTCCCTCGTCACCCACCCTTACTGGGAAGATAAGAAATTCAATATAAGTTGTATATGTGTAGTTATGCAAAATGTTTCCATAGTGGATATATTGTGAAAAACTGACTATATTTCCCTCCATCCTATTCTGCCCCCCACTTTTCTATTCTCTACTTTTACCATTTCACTTTACAAAAGTGCATGCTTCTAACTACCCTCCCCCCCAACCTGCCCTCCCCTCCATCATGCCCCCTCTCATCCCCTTCCCTCCTACTCTCCTATAGGGCAAAATACCCAATTTAATGTGTATGTCATTCCCTCCCTAAGTGAAATTCAATGAGATTAAGGTTGACCCATTCCCTTTTGCTTTCCTATTCTTCCCCTCTATTGTAACAGTTATCCCTTACCTCTTCTATATGAGATAATTTACCTCATTCTGTCTCTCCCCCTCTCCTCTCATTATATTACAACCTCATCTCTCAATTTCACCTTTTAAATATCATCCCTTCCTATTCAATTGATCCTGTGCCCTTTGTCTATATATATCTGTACATATATATACACACACTCACCATATATATTCATATGCACATATACCCTCCTATATAGACATATATATGTATGTATGCATATATACATATATATACACATATATACATATATACACACACATACATGCATACATATATATATATGTATATTCCCTTCAACCATCCTCATACTCAGAAAAGCTTCACAGGTTACAATTATCATTTTTCCATGTAGGCATGTATATAGTTCAACTTTGATAAGTTCCTTATGATTTCTTTTCCCTGTTTACCTTCTCATGCTTCTCTTGCTTCTTGTATTTGAATGTCAAATTTTCTATTCGACTCTGGTTTTTTCACCAAGAATGCTTGAAAGTCCTCCACCTGATTGAATGACCATATTTTCCCCTGAAACATTATACTTAATTTTGCTGGGTAGGTGATTCTTGGTTTTAATCCTAGTTCCTTTGACCTCCAGAATATCATATTCTAAGCCCCTCAGTCCCTTAATGTAGAAGCTGCTAGATCCTGTGTTATCCGGATTGTGTTTCCACAATATTCAAATTGCTTCTTCTTGGCTGCTTGTAATATTTTCTTCTTGATTTGGGAACTCTGGAGCCCGGCTATAATATTTCTAGGAGTTTTCTTTTTTGGGATCCTTTTCAAGAAGTGATTGGTGAATTCTTTCAATTTCTATTTTGCTCTCTGGTTGTAAAATATCAGGGCAATTTTCCTTTAGAATTTCTTGAAGGGTGATTTCTAGGTTCTTTTTTTGATCATGGCTTTCAGGTAGTCCAATAATTTTCAAGTTATCGCTCCTGGATCTATTTTCCTGGTCAGTGGTTTTTCCAATGAGATATTTCACATTGCCTTCTATTTTTCATTTGCTTGGATCTGTTTAATAGTATCTTGATTTCTCATAATGTCATTAGCATCCATTTGCTCCAATCTAATTCTGAAGCAATTATTCTCTTCAGTGAGCTTTTGAAATTCCTTTTCCATCTGGCAAATTCAGCTTTTTAAGGCATTCTTCTCCTCACTGGCTTTTTGGGCCTCTTTTGCCATTTGAGTTAGTCTATTTTTTAAAGTGTTATTTTTTTCAGTCAGGTTGTTGACTCTCTTTTCATGATTTTCTTGCATCATTCTCATTTATCTTCCCAATTTTTCCTCTACCTCTCTTACTTGATTTTCAAAATCCCTTTTGAGTCCCTCCATGGCTTATAACCAGTTCATATTTTTCTTGGTAGCTTTTGGTGCAAGAGTTCTGACTGTGTTGTCTTCCTCCTGTTCCATGCTTTGATCTTTTTTGTCTCCCCAAAAAGATTCTGAAGTTGGATTGCTGTGCTTGTTTTGCTTCCTTTGCTTACTCATGTTGCCAGTCAATTACTTTACTTTTGAGCTCTTTGCCACAATAGAACTCTGCTTCCAGAGGAGAGAGCTGTGTCCCAAATTGCTGGGGGTTTTGCAACTTCCAGAGCTTTTAGGGGGGCACCATCTCTACAGCCACCTGGCTCACTGGTCATATACCTCAGGACCACCACCAAAGACCACAATCCAGATCCAGACAGGTTAAAGTTAGAGCAATTACCCTCTGAATGGTTGCTTGGCCCCCTATGATCTGCAGGCCAGGAGCTTTGAAGCAGCAGAGGCCAGACTACACTCTGTCCTACCCAGTTCCAACAGATTTCCACTGACTGCTTGCATTTTCTTTGGCATCTATGGATTGATATTTCTGGAAACTGTCACAGCTGCTGGTAATCTACTTTCCTGAAGTCTGCTGTAGCCGCTGGTTGGGGCTGCTCTGGGACTAAAATCATGGGTCCATGCAGGGCTGGGCTCATCTTCCAGCGTGCTGCAATAGACCCTTCCTGCCAGTCTGCTGGGCTGCCTTCATTGGGATATTTGTTTCTCTCTGTCACTTTGTAGATTCTGTAGCTCTAAAATTTGTTTAGAGTCATATTTTTTAGGTATTTGAGGTGGTTATAGGGGGAGCCACAGAGTTTTCCTGCTTCTATTTTGCCATCTTGGCTCCTCCCCCAACTTCATTCTTATAGAATATAAATAAATATTAATGTACAGTCCTTGCAACTCTTGTGGTTGGGGCTTCAGTGCCAATTTCTCTTCTCTAATATTTTCATACCCAATATAACTCTTCTCATAATTTATGCCCACTGGCACTGATAATTTGCAATTAAGAAAAAACACGCTCCTAATTTCCCTTGAAGAAATTCTCTAGTTGCCAAAAAGTGGAGGGAAAAGAGAAACTTTCTCACCTCAAAAATATTTCTCTCAATTAAGACCTTTGCAATTTAATTATGGCTTCACATAGGATCATAGACTTTAGAACTGTTGAGGACCTTGAAGATTATGTAGTCCAAGTGATTCTTAATCTGGTAACTGGGAACTTAAACTTTTTTTTTTTGCATAACTCTTTCAGTATGGTGTGTTTCCTTTGTAATCCCATGAATGTTGTTTTATTTATCAAAACCAAACCAAAACAAAACAAAATAGAAACTATTCTGAAGAGAGTCTGGCTTCACCAGACTGCCAAGGAGTCCATGTCAGAACTGACTATAATACTTGAGACTAGAACAGAATAAGACAGGACTATCATTTTCAATGTTCAACACATTGTACCTTTCTAAATGTAGCACACAATCAAATTATTTTTTGTCTTTCATTTTGCTTTTGACTTATATTGACATGGAAGTCCATTAAATGCGTTGTGAACACACACACACACACACACACACACACACACACACACGAAATGTGAATTCCTTTCCTCCCCTATCTTGAATTTATAAAGTGGATTTTTTGAACCAGAATGAAGGACATTATATTTGCCTTTTAAATTTCTTCTTATTACCTCCAGACTATCAGTCTAGCTCTTTGAGATTTTTTTTGGACTTTGATGTTTACAATCCAGTTACTTAGCTGTTTTACCTAGTTTTGTGTCATTTGCAAATTTGATAACCATTCACTATTATTTGAAATAGTCCTACAAAAGCTATCCATTTAAATAAGTCAACAAGGTAAAGCTATAAATAATAATGAGGAAATAAATTTATCACTATGTGTGAACAATATGATAGTGTACTTAGAAAACCATAGAGAATGAGTTAAAAAAACCCAAAACCAAATTTCATTAATATAAATAATAGTTTTAGCAAGGTAGCAGAATGAAGAATAAATATATCAAAATCAATAATATTTCTATGTAATATTAATCAAAAACAGGAAGATAAGAGAAATTTCATTCTGAATAATTATAAAATATCTAGGAATTTAAACTCAGAGAAAGATATAGAAAGACTATAGTTTAAATGGAGACTGAAGCAAAACACATTAGCGTTCTCTTTCATGTCTGGTTTTGCTTTTTTATTTTTTTCCTTTTCCCAGTGATCACTCATTGGTTACAACCCTTCTATATGACCAAACTATTGTACAATGTGAAAGTATTTGCAGATCCTATACATGATTGCACGCCACCATGGCGGGGGGGGAGGGGAGAAAATATGAAACTCAAGTGATTATGGAACTGAATCTTGTAAATTAAAAGTAAATGAGTAAATAAAAAAAATTAAATAAAAAGAAAGAAAAAATATCTAGGAATTAATCTACCAACAAATAAACAAGATTTGTAATTATGAAACACTCTTTAGAGAAACAGAGACAAAATAATTGGAAAGATATTTATTGATTTTCGTTGGGCTAGCCAAGATTATAAAAATGATACTAGTACTTAAATTAGTGTACAAATTTACTGTTATGCCAGTCAGATACCTGAGGAGGTTTGAGGGGAGGGGCTTTAGAGAACTGAGAAGAAGAATAACAAAAGGAATTTGGATGAATAAAAAATTTAGAGTATCAAGGTATATAATAAGAAAAAGTTCAAATGAAGGAGACATAGCATTACCATACCTATATTATAGCAGCAGAAATTGTTAATTCTATTTTTTTAACTGGAAAAAAAGTATGTCAGTGAAACAAATAGGAAACAAAACAGTATCTGACTGTTTGAAAAATTCAAGAATAAAAATTAGTGATGAAAGGACACCCATTTTGATAGGAACTATTGGGAAAATCAGAAAGCAGTTACCACACAAAGCTCAAAATGCATATGCAATCTGAATACAGAGGATCAATTCATAAAAAGAAAAAGGAATAAGATCAGGTACTTTAAAAGCATGGCTGAGGGGAGCTGATCATAAAAGATAAACAATTCTGACTGTATAAATTTTTTTTTCATGAAAAAACATAATGAAAATAAAAGAGAAGCAGTAGAGTGGAGACATATTTAAATCAAATATAACTGATAAAATGTTTATATCCAAAATAGAGGGAGAACTGATATAACTCCACTTCACCAAGAACTACTCCCCAATAGAGAAGTAAAGAATCCACAGATATTAATTGTTGCCACACACAAAATCTAGACATTTAGACAAATCATGTAGACATAAATATCTTACATTTAGAAATATGGGCTGGAAAGAAAGAATGTATATAATGATCAAGAAAATATTTCAAAAATGAGCATCTGAAATAATGGGAGAAAATAATTTCACAGAAAAGAGCAGAAAACAAAAACAAACAAAACCGCAAAGCGATCATTTAAATAACATTCAACTCAAAAGTTAAAATCATCACACACACACACACACACACACACAGGAAGAAAAAAGACTTCTGAGTGGATGCCATCAATTATGACTCACGTCATCACAACAAACCAGTCCAAAAGGAAA
This sequence comes from Pseudochirops cupreus, assembly GCA_028627135.1. Classification (NCBI taxonomy): domain Eukaryota; kingdom Metazoa; phylum Chordata; class Mammalia; order Diprotodontia; family Pseudocheiridae; genus Pseudochirops; species Pseudochirops cupreus. Next base: position 182,274,427 of record CM053584.1, on the reverse strand, counting down.
ATAAAATAACAAGGGGGAGGGCGGAGAGAACGCACAGTCCAAACTATCTTGGACAAGAAACTCCACACACAACAGATGGCATTTTTAGAGACGATGGTGCTGCCGGGTGTATAACGACACACTCTCGGGTGCCTGATTCCTTGTAACCCCTTGGGGTTTTCTTGGCGCTACTCCTAGAGCAGTTTGCCATTTCCTTCTCCGGGTCATTTTACAGATGAGGAAAAGAAGTAAACAGGGTTAAGTGACTTGTCTAGGGTCACACAGCTAGGAAGTGTCTGAGGTCAGATTTGGATTCAGGTAGATGAGTCTTTCTTATTCTAGGCCTAGCACTTTATCCATTGCAATACCTAGCTGCCCTTACATAACAAGTAGGCTGTCATGTAATGAACTAATTAACTAGCTATAGGGTATAGCACATATTTTAGCCACTAAGGAGGCACTCAAGTTTGGACAAGTAAACTATTCTCTTTGGACCTTGGGGTCGTGTCTGTAAAATGAAAAGGTTCAGTGAAGTGACCTGTAAGGTCCCTTAACCACTCAAAATTAAGTAATCTAATAACTATTTATTAAGGGCCTACTATGTGTCAGGCACTGTGCTAAGTACTGGGGATATGAAAAAGGATAAGATCCTCCAGGAGCTCTCAGTGTAATGAGAGACAACATGCAAATAATGGCAGTCTTGGATATTGTTAATTTTCTTCTTCTTCTTGACTTTCTATTCTCTCTAGGTTTTTGGGACTCCACTTTTTCCTGGATCTCTTCCTACCTATCTGACCAATCCTTCTCAGTCTCCTTTTTTGTCCTTCATCCAGGTCATACCCACTAACCAGTTCCCTCCTAGGTCATCTTTTATTCTGTTTATATTTACATATGTACATATCACCTGCCTCCCCAGATAGAATGTCAGCTTTTTAGAATGTCAGCTTTTTTGGAGTATTGTTTTGTTCTTTGCAGTAGGCACCTAATAAATGCATATTTGTTGTATATATGATTGGGATATCAGGTGAATCAGAGGCTTGAACAAAAGCCATCTCTGTCCAATGAAGGTGAAAATCTCCCTTGCCACTGGATGAGGTGAAATCCTCCTGCTATAAGCAGACTTTGTTTCTCCCTTTTCCTTTTTTTTAAAGCCATTTCTAATATTTTATTTTAATTTTGCTTTTTTTGGGGGGGAGGGCAGGGCAATTGGGCTTAGGTGACTTGCCCAAGGTCACACGGTTAGTTTTTGTGTTAAGTGTCTCAGGCCAGATCAGGTCCTCCTGATTCCAGGGCCAGTGCTCTATTCACTGTGCCACCTAGCAGCCCCTGTTTCTCCCTTTTCCAATGGCAACCTCCACAGCTCAAGGTATCTGTCTCCTCACTCCACCAATGCTGGAATTGCTAGTTACAACTTTGTCTGAAAGTAGGTACTAGATAGCTTCTTTTGTTGCCAAACTTATGACCTATATCTCAGTTCCTCACCCTCTCAACCAGCAGAGGAACATTGCTCTCAGAGCAATCTGTGGATTCTTTTGTCTGACACTTGTATTCTGCATTCAAAGGTTCTGGAAAGTTTTCTTGTATTACTTGTTGCATTATGGTACTCAGGTTTTTTGACTTGGGTTTTAAGTTGTCTTTATGCATCTTATCTTCAAAATCAATGTTTTGATTGTATGGCCATCATGCTTTCTTTTAATGTTGCTGTTTTTTATGTCTCTTCCAGCTTGTCCTTTACTTCTATACCTCCTACCTTCCTGGTTATCTTCTTTTCTGTTTCTTTGGTGAGACTTGCCACTATGCATCCAAGTTTTTATTATCTGTCAATTATTTATGCTCCACAGGCCATAACTTATTCTTTTACAATTCTTATTTATCTTTTAAACAACTCACAATTATCTTGCTGTGCTTCCATGCTTTCTTTGAAATCAATTGGATTTTCTTCCTAACAAAGGATTTATTCATTTTTCTTCATCATGACACACTTATTTATAGGTGACTTAACTCTTTTCCCTAATCTGAAGGCCATTTTCACTTCTGTTATTGATATTTTTCCTTTCGGTTTATCTGTTTATGTTTGGGGTCTTTGAGCTCTTCTCCTCCTAAGATATTTGGTAATTTGATAACTCCAGGTGTTATTTCCCCCTATTCATCACTTTCTAACTCCCTACCCTTTGATGGCAGTTTACCTGGGGGTAGGATCTCAAAGTTGTCTCAACTTCCTTTCATGTTAGTCAATTCATTGTTGATTTGACTAGGTCTATGTCCCAAGTGACTTCTGGAGGGACAGAACTGGACCCAGTTGAATGCTGAGCTCCTTTCTCAGGCTTAGTGGAGTGCCACACAGGCCCACACATATAGGTCTTTCCCTAGTTTTTCTGGCTGAGCTCTGTTATGGCATAGACTGTTAACATGCCTTGCTACTTTTATGTGCTTCATCAAAGGCCAAGCAGATTTCTGTCATTTGGATTTCCATAGTACTTGAAGTAAGAAGGTATAGGGCAGAGGGCAGGGGGAGAAGAGTGTTAGTGGCATGTAGAATTAAGTCCTACTGCCCTGCTGCCTTGAGCATAGTTGGTGGAGTGGAGGGGGTGTTGAAGTAGCATGTTGGAATTTAGGAATTAGTCTTTTATGCTGTTAGTTAATAAAGTTTTTAACTTGTATGTATTCTCTGTGTCCTGGACTGTGGAGAAAGCTAAAACCGGATTATCTCTGGCATATAATGTCTAATTTTCAGAAGTTTTAGGTAGTAAAGGTACTAAAGATAGGAGAAAATATCTAATCCTCCATCTTGTTGCTCATATGACCCAGAAGTCTTAATCATAGGTTTTTCAAAGACATAAATACATATATAACAAATTTTTAGCTTAGTAAGATCCGCTACAGTTGGTTTTCCCAGAAGTAACTTTTCAAGAAAAATACCTCCATGCCAGAGATTTTTATAGGCTAGAACCATGTAGACCAGACACAGAAAAAGCAAAAAGAACTTGCAATAATGAATTTTTTTACATTAGCAGCAAGAGCCCTTGTAACCTCTTTCTGATTTGTAGTTCTCTTTCATCAATTCCTCCAACTCCTTATTGTGATTTCAGTAACCTTGCCCCACTTCCAAACTATTTTACATCCTAATCTTTAAGTGTTAGCCTACATAAAATGCTCCCATTATCAAGCAGAAACTTTTACAACTTGCCTTTAGTTCAGAGCTTGGAGACGAAAAAATCTCAATTTATACCAATTTGTTTTTCTAAAATTTCCAGTATACATTAAGCAATCAACAGACATTTTAAGTATCTACAATGTGCCAGATACTGTACTATACAGTACTCAGTGCTTGGAATACAAAGAAAAGTAAAAGACAGCTGCTTCTCTCATGGAGCTCACAACCTAATAGGGGAGACAACATGCAAACAACTACATACAAACAAGCTATATACAAGAATATTAGGACATAATCAAAAGACAAGGCAATAGAATTAAGATGGGTTTGGAAAGGCTTTCTGTAGAAGGTGAGATTTTAGTTGGGACTTGAAGGAAGCCAGATAACTAGGAAAGCCAGGAGGCAGAGAAAAGGAGGGAGAGCACCAGTGAAAATGCCAGGAGCCAAGATCAAGGAAGTGTCTTTTTTGTGGAATACTCAGGAGGTCAGTGTCACTAGACCAAAAAGTTTGTGTTCAGATAATTCTCCATTGAGAGCTGGGAGCCAAGATGGCAGCGTAGGAGCAGCAAGATACCACAGCTCCCACATAGCGACCTCAAAATACCCATAAAATATGACTCTAAACAAATTCTAGAGCTCTAAAATGCACACAAATATACTTTCCACTGAAGGCAGCTCGGCTAGGAGGAACCACCTCAGTGCTGGGAGCTGAAACCAGCCAAGCCTGAAATGGTGGCTTGGCCCTGGGGGTGACCTGACAAGCTGAGCGGCAGCTGGAGCTTCAGGAGAGCAGATCTGTGGCAGCTGTGGCAGTATCCAGAATTATCAAGCCATAAGAAAAAAAGGACTAAGTGAAAGGTCAGTGGAACTTGGCTAAAATTGGGAGAGATAAGCAGGTCCAGCCAAACTGCCTCCAGGGCAAAGAAGTGGCAGAAGTGGAGACCCTGCAGCCACCTCCACCTTGCTGCTTTAGAGCTCCCAGCCTGCAGACTGCAGGGGGGCCAAGCTATCATTCAGAGGCCAAGTGCTCTTGTGTTGAGTGGCCTGGATCCGGATCGTGGTCTTGGGTGGTGGTCCTGGGGTGCGTTTTCAGTGAGCTAGAGCTGGTGTGGGCTGCAGCAGCCTCCTAAAAGTGCTGGCAGCTGGGAAAACCCCAGTGATTTGGGACAGAGCTTTCCCCTATGGAAGCAGAGTTCCACAGAGCTAAAAAATCAGTGGCTGGCCAACCATGAGCAAGCAGAGGAAGCAAAGTAAGAACAGCAACAAACTCTAGATTCCTTCTTTGGGGAAAAGAAGGATCAAAGCAGGGAATGGGAGGAGGACAACACAGTCAGAACTCCTACACCAAAAGCTTCCAAGAAACATGAAGATTGCCTAAAATCTAGAGATCAGCTTAAGAAGGATTTTGAAAACCAAATGAGAAAAGTGGAGGAAAAATTGGGAAGAGAAATCAGAATGATGCAAGAAAATCAAGAAAAGAGAGTCAACAACCTGACTGAAGAAATTAACACCAAAAAAATAGATTAACTCAGGGGGCAGAGCTAAGATGGCGGAAAGGCAACAGTAGCTTTTCCAGGCTCCTTGAAGAATTCTGTGGCTAAAAGTTAAAAAGTGAATTTGAACAGATTTAAGAGTGACAGAACCCATTGGGAGATGGAGCGTGGCAGATCCCCAACTCAGGAAAGTGCCTACTCAGGTCGGGGCAGGGAGAACGCAGAGCATACAGAAGCTGCACCAGTGCGGGTCTGAGAGTAGCAGACTGAGGAGAAGCTCTAGCCAACAGACTCACCTAGCTGGAGGGGTTTGCAGCTGTCCCACCATGGAGGAGAGGAATGTCAGAACTGGGTAGGAAAGAACCCAGGGCCCACAGCAGGGTCAGCGGCTTTTCCTGGGGCTAGCAGCCCACAGCCTGGATGTGTGAAATTGCATACCCAAACTTATAGAAGTCAGTATGGAGGAATAAAATTTAGTTGCTCTGATCCCCTCTCGCTGACTCAGAAAAATCCAGAGTTGAATGCTCCACCCAGAGCAAATTCCTGCATAAGTATAAACAGCCCCAGGCTTGGAAGTCACTGAGGAAAGGGGAAGGGAGACTGTACCGAGCCTAAGCCCAGGTGGGTGGAGCCAACAAGCCCTAACAACAAAAGCCCAGGTGTGCTTTAACACCACCAGCCCAATCAACAAACCACAGCCTTTATCTTCTGCTGGCTTTCTACTATAGTAAGCCTGAGTGAGAAGCAGCACAGAGACACTGAGAGTCCTGGCCCTGGCCTCAGTCTACACACTCAGAGGCTACAGCTCACGAAGCTAACAACCAAACCCCTACCCCCTAGCCTGAGAAGCTCAGTACTCCTGCACCCCAGAAGCAGATATCCACTCTAAAAATCCAGGTCATAGGCAACCACAATGGGGAAGAAGGAAACTGCAAAGGCTAGAACCATCAAATCCTTTTATAGTGAGCAAGAATAACCAAACTCAGAAGGCAACACAGACTCTACACGCACACTGGAGACCACAGAAGGAAATGTGAATTGGTCTCAAGCCCAAAAAGCATTCTTGGAGAATCTTAAGAGAGATTTTAAAGATGAAATTAGAGAGGTAGGAGATAAATTTAAACCTACAGTGACCAAACTGGCAAAAAATTTCACTGAAGAAAACAAAGCTTTAAAAAGTAAAATTGGAGAATTAGGACAGGAGGTCTAAAATCTAACCGGAGAAAATACCTCCCTAAAAATGAAAAATGAACATATATAAAAGGAGCTCCAAAAACTGATTGAGGAAAATAATTCACTAAAAATTAGAATCAATCAAATTGAAGCCAAGGACTCTATGATGCAATGAGAGTCAGTCAAACAAAACATAAAGATTGAAAAATTAGAAGAAAGTGTAAAATATCTCACTGGAAAAACAAATGACCGGAAAACAGATCCAGGAGAGATAACCTAAGAATTATTAGCCTAGCAGAAAGTCATGAAGAAAAAAGCAGTCTGGACAGCATCCTCCAAGAAATCATCAAAGAAAACTGTCCTGAGTTCTTAGAATCAGAAGGGGAAATAGTTATTGAAAGAATCCATCAATCTCCTTCTGAAAGAGACCCCAAATTGAAAACTCCAAGAAATATAGTAGCCAAATTCCAGAGCTACAAGGTCAAGGAGAAAATACTGAAGGCAGCCAAAAAGAAACAATTCAAATATCATGGAAATACAGTCAGGATTACACAGGATTTAGCAGCTGCTACATTAAAAGATCAAAGAGATTGGAATGCAATATTTCATAAAGCAAAAGTGCTAGGACTACAACCAAGGATCAACTACCCGGCAAGACTGAGCATATTATTTCAGGCAAGGAGATGGTCATTTAATGAAATAAAGGACTTCCAGATTTTCCTTATGAAAAAGCCCGTGTTCAATGGGAAATTCGATCTCCACTTGCAAGACCCAAGAAAGACATAAAAAAGTAAACAAGGAAAACATGCACTCACACAGACACATACGCATACGGATGCCCAAACATGCTCATAACTTGGGCCTCAATAAGAGCAAACTGTTTACATTCCTTCGTGAGAAGCAGATACCTGTCAATACTGAAATTTGTATAAGTACTGTGACATTTAAAAGGGATGTACATAGAAAGAGGGTGTGCGTATGAGTGAACTAATCTGAATATTTAAAAAAAAACCCTATTGAGGGGAAGAAAGAGATGGTGTTGGGAGAAAAGGAAAGGTAGAGACAGAGGATGGTAAATTATGCCACAAGAAGAGGCATAAAATCATACTAAAGTGGAGGGGTGGGAAGGAAGGAGATGAGCATGATATGATCGTTACTCTCATTGGTTCTGATTTAAAGAGAGATCAATACAAATGGCTAAGTTTAGATTCTAACATGAAAAGACACAAAAACTCATAACAACAGAGGGAAAAGAAGGAGGGAGAGGAGCAATGTATGAAATTTACTAGCATTGGTTTGGGTTCAAGGGGGGAATAACATACTTTGTTAAGAATAAAAACCTATTGTGCCCTACAGGCAGTAGGAGGGATAAGGGGAGAGGGGTGTAACAAGGGGGAGGGTGGTCAATAGGGAGGGAAAGAGTAGCAAGGGGAAAGGGTAGGTAAAGAGGGGGGACACAGCGAGGGAATACTGAGGGAGGTGGTGGTCAAAAGGAAAACTCTTAGGGAGGGGAAGGGAAAAGGAAGACACAAAGAGATAAACAGGGGAGGGAATAAGATGGCAGGAAAGTCACAGATAGTAATCATAATTGTGAATGTGAATGGGATGAACTCCCATATAAAACAGAGGTGGATAGCAGAATGGATCAAAAACCACAATCCTACAATATGCTGTCTACAAGAAACACATTTGAAACAAGAGGATACGCACCGGGTAAAGGTAAAAGGATGTAGTAGAATATATCATGACTCAGTGAAAGTAAAAAAAGCAGGGGAAGCGATCCTTACCTCAGATAAAGCAAAAGCTAAAATAGATCTAATTAAAAGAGATAAGGAAGGAAACTACATCCTGTTAAAAGGCACCACAGAGAATGAAGCAATATCGCTACTTAATATATATGCACCAAGCGGTATAGCATCCAAATTCCTGGAGGAAAAGTCAAGGGAATTAGAGGAAGAAATAGATAGCAAAACAATTCTAGTGGGGGACCTCAATCTCCCCCTCTCTGAACTTGATAAATCTAACCTCAAAATAAAGAAGAAAGAAGTTAAGGAGGCAAATAGAATTTTAGAGAGGCTAGACATGATAGATCTCTGGAGAAAACTGAATGGGGATAAAAAGGAATATACTTTCTTTTCAGCAGTATATGGCACATACACAAAAA
>CM053584.1:182255607-182265964 GCA_028627135.1 Pseudochirops cupreus | reverse complement strand
TGTTTTGGGGTGGTGGGCGGGGGAAAGACGGGGAGAAAAGATGTAACTCAAAAAAATTTAATAAATAATTTAATTAAAAAAAAATCAAAATAATTTTCACTAGCCTGGGGGGGGGGGGCAGAGAGGGAGGGTTTTACTCTTCAGCCTTCCTGGTGGCAGCAATGTCAGCCTCCATAATTCTTGTCTAAAGAAAATTCTGACTCAGTTCTCAGTCCAGCAGTAGCAGCCCAGCCTCCAGATGCTGCTGAGAAAAACTCTCTCCCCCAGCAGAACCGATTCTGCCACCAGATTCTGGTCTCAAGAAATTCTGACCCTGCCTCTCTGGGGCTTTTCTTATATACACACAGCATTAGCTTCCTGTTTCAGCCAACCCCTTCCTGTTATATCAGCAACAGGGGACAGGAGTTCATACCTTCTGTTTCTTTCACAGAGGTTTGATTAGTTACTAAGGGCTAAGTACCTGCTTACTTGCCAATACAAAAAGGGTCTTCAAATTCAAATTAATTGCCATTACATATGTGGGCACACCAAGCTGGGCACTCCTGTGCCAGTGTCTTCCATATCATAATCTATTCCAAAGTTCTTCAGAGAACTTGAGAGTGTCCTTGCATAACTTCCTCTGACCTCTATGTAAGCATTTGCCTTGTATGTGTTCTCTATAAAATAGTCTTTTAGGCAAACCTGTGTTTGGTATTCAAGTAGTGTTGTCAGCCCATCAGAACTGTCCTCTCTGCAGTGGAGTTTGAATGCTTGGCAGTTCATCTTGAGAAAGAACCGCAGTGTCCAGTACCTTATCTTGCCAGGTGATCTTCAGAATTTTCCCAAGATAATTCAAATGGAAGCCATTCCATTTTCTGTCATGGCACTGGTATACTGTCTTAGTTTCACAGGCATACAACAATGAGGTCAGCACAATTGCTCAGTAGACCTTTAGTTTGGTAGGTGGCCTAATGCCTCTTCTTTCCCACACATTCCTTTGAAGCCTCTAAAACATGGAGCTTGCTCTGGCAATGTGAGCATCAACCTTATCATCTATGTATATATCCCTGAAATCTGTACTGCCAAGATAAATGAACTTATCCACAGCACTCAAAATCCATTTGCTGTAATGCTCCAATTCCATGTAGGGGTGGTGCAGTACTGGTTGATGGTAAACCTCTATTTTCTTGGTATTGTCAGCCCAAAATTAGCATAAGAGGCAGAGAATTAATCCATACTCTTTTGCATCTCAGCTTCAAAGACTGCATTGATTGCAAAATCATCTATGATGAAAAAGATAAGCATCAACTCTTCCTCTACTTTAGTCATGGCTTGTAGCCTTTTCAAGTTAAATGATTTATCATCAGTGTGGTACCTGACCTTGATGCTGTTTTCATCCTTGTTGAAGGCGCCTGACAATATTGCTGAAAACATGCCAGAAAGCACAGGAGCAAGCAATACAGTCTTTCTTCACTCCATTGGTGATTGGGAAAGTGCAAAAGCATCATCCATTATCCAGAAACCAGGAAAGCATGCTGTCATGAAATTGACATACAATACCGATGAATTTCTCCAGGCAATCAAATTTTGCCATAATTTTTCGTAAGTCCTTACAACTGACAGTATCAAAGGTATTGGTCAGATCCATGAATGTTTTATACAAACCTCTATTATGTTACTGGCATTTCTCCTGGAGCTGCCAGGCAGCAAACACCACAATGATCATTCCTTAGCCCTTTCTGAAGCCACATTGGCTCACAGATAGATGTCCATCTTCCAGGTGAAAGATCAGGCTATTAAGGAAGACTCTTGCAAGGATCTTGCCATCAAGGACTAAGAAAGAGACCTCCTGAGATTGTCACAGGACAATGTATTTGATGGAAAATGGAGGGATCATTGAACTTCTTGGGGATAATTTCCTCTTGCCATATAACCCAGAAAATTTGTGTCAGTTTTTGTATGAGCAATGGACCCCCCTGCCTTGTAAATCTCAGCTGGAATAGAATCAACACCAGAAGCTTTTTCGCTCAAGAAGAGCCTAATGGCATTCAAAACTTCTTCATATGGAAATTCAGCTAGAGAGGGATTGACTTCAACCTGAGATAGGCAGTCAGTGGATTAATGCTGGCCAACAGACCACTATAACAGATCCCCTAAAGAAGTGTTCAGCCCATCACTCCAGGATCATGTTTTAATCACTTATCAATATGGCTTCATCAGTACTGAGTAGTTGAATTGCCCCGTAGGTCTTTGAACATAAATAACTGCATCATAAAAGCACTTTGGATTGTTACTATCAGAGTAAAACTTAATTTTGTCTGCCTTCTTACTGAGTCAAGAATCCTGCATCTCTCTAAACTTTGCTTGTAGTTTCTATCTGATGGAGTTAAATACTGCCTTCTTAAAGACAGATGAATTATCCAGCTTAGTAAACTCTGGAGTTTTGTTTTTCATTTAGCAGCTTCTGAATTTCCCCATCATTTTTGTCAAACCAATCTTGATGGCTGTGAAATTCTGACCCAGATGAGTATATGCAGTGCTAAACACCAGATATCTGAAAGCTGCCCTCTCCTTTTCCACTATTGCCAACTGTGTGTTGGTTCAGCTTTCTTTCCAAGTTAGCAAAAACTCTTCCCACTTAGAGGAACTCTGTAATCTGTTCACATTAAGTCTTCTGGTAGTCATCTTGCCTTGGGACCACTCCTTTTGTTGAATGAGAATATTTAGCTTGAAGAGGATAAGCCTATGATCAGTCCAACGCTCTGCACCACATGCTGCCTTTGTCACTCTCACATCTTGTCTGTCTCTTCTCCTTATATTAACATAGTCTATTAAATGCCAATGTTTGCTTCAAGGATTCGTCCATGACATTTTCTTGCATTTAGGCAAATAGAAGATAGTGTTGGCAATGAGAAGGTCATCAGATGCACAGATCTTCAGTAGTAGTAGTAGTAGTAGTAGTAGTAGTAGTAGTAGTAGTAGTAGTAGTAGTAGTAGACCATTGCTGTTGCTGTTTTTTACTGTTCTGCCCAAAGACTCCCGCATATGTCCAATCTTGCATTAAAGTCATCCAGAATTACAAGCTTGTCCTCTTTCAGGACATTGACAATAAGAGTCTCCAAGTCTTCATAAAATTTTTCTTTGACCTTATCAAGGTTCGTCATGGTGGGAGCATACACACTAATGATGATGGTTTGATGCTTTCCTATTAGTGGCAATTACATTGTCATGAACCCGTTATTCATTCCTTTTGGTTGGCATACCAACTTGTTGATTAGATTAATTTTGATTGCAAAATCTACACCAGCTTCATGGTGCTCCCCTTAACTATGGCCCTTCCAGAAAAACATGTATCTAGCTCCAACTTCCATAGGTTTGTCTTTATTTGCCAATCCTATTTCACTCAGGACTACTATTTGGATGTGATACTTGCTGAGTTCTCTTGCAACAAGGGCTGTTCATTTTTCAGGTCGTCCATAAGCATACACACATTCCATGTGCCAATAATGAGTGGAATCATCTTTGTGGAAATTTTTGTACATTTTTTTGTGTTTCAACTGCAGGATGGGATCCCCACCTGCTGCAGTAAGCAGGCCAGGGTTAGGTAAAGCAGATAATTTTAAGACACCTTTTCAAACCCCTTCCTCACACCATGGGATGAGCAGTGCAATCCTTAAAAGCTGTTCAGACAGCCAGCAGGCCACTGAATCCCACAGCTGCTGCAGTGAAAAGATGGGCTGGGCTGCCTGTATACAAGGTTGTGACCACAGCTCCCAGGGTATCTGCACGTGCTGCTTTGTCACATGTCTTTTGCCACAGGATTTTGAGATAGATAAAAATAGTAAATAGTAAAAAATAGTAGTAGTAGTGGTAAATGGTAAAAATAGTAGTAAAATAAATATAAGTAAATAGTAGTAAAATGAAAATAGTAGTAAATAGTAAAAAGAAGTAAAATGGCGGTCTTTTAATTCATGTATAAATTGGATTTAAGTAAAGCATAATTGTACGAAGTCGTCAGCCTCACTCTCTCTTCCAGAGTCATCAAAGTCCAGTAGAAAGATAAAGTCAGGACAACTGGTGATGGCTCAGGATGCAGTGAATGACCTTGGTGTCTTTGATGTTTCTCCAAGCTCTAAGCACCTGCTTTAGCTGCCTTTATGGCCACTGAGACATTGTTCTCATCCACCCATTCTACAGGGGGAAGTCTTCACATGCTTTGAGCAGACACTTCCTAACTCACTGAAGAGTTAAGACCTCTTGGTTACTCTCAATCAGGTTTACCCCCTCTGCTGAAATGGTTTACTGTGGTATAGCCGCTTCACATGCTACAGTTTCTTGGAGCCACAGTGTTTGATGCCAAACCTGAATGAGCATCCCTGAAAAGGGCTCAGTAGCTTTCACACCAGAGGTAATAGTCTTCTCTGGACACACCATATACCTATACATATATACATATGTATATGAATACATATATAACATACACATGCATACATGTATATAGATATATAAATATATTATACCTCAAGACATACATGTTGCCTCCCTGAATAGAATGTAAGCTCCATGACAGCAGAAACTATTTCATTTATATTTATTTCTCTAGTGCATTGCATAGTTCCTGATGCATAATAGGTGCTTAATAAATGTTGGTTGGTTGATTTACTGATGATTGGTTCCTCTTAGGACTTTTCTCATCAATCTTGCGTGAACTTGCCAATATAACACATGATGGACCTAAGTGGATTTTACTGGATGGAGACATTGATCCAATGTGGATAGAGTCTTTGAACACTGTCATGGATGATAACAAGGTATAATTCAGGATCAAAAAAAAAATCTCCAACTCATCCTTAAGTGTCCAACTAAAATTGATATCTTTATTCTTAATTGAATTTCAGTTTTTCAATGACCAAAAATCTTTCTCCCCCACCTTCCTCTATCCATATTAAAAAAACAAAGACAACTAAACCCATGTAACAAAATATGCATAGGAAAGCAAAACAAATTCCCCCACTGACCATATCCCAAAGATGTGTTTCTTTCTGCACCCTGAGTCCGTCACCTCTCATTTAGGATACTCAGGTAGCATACTTCGTCATCAGTTGTCTGGAATCATGACTGATCATTGTATTGATCAAAGATCTCAAGTATTTCAGAGTTTTTTGTTTTTAAATGATCTCATTTTATAAATTTTCCTGGTTCTGCTTATTTTACTCATCATTAGTTCATACAAGTCTTCCCATATTTCATAGAAATTATCCCTGACTTTGAATGAGATGTATGTCTAGAAATAGCAGTTCCTATGTATAGTCATTAGTTGTGGCTACAATGTGACAGGTTTGTTGTTTTGTTTTGGTTTGTTTTTTTTAATACCATAACACATGCTTCAAAATAAGTGTTGCCCCTTTAAGAGTAAACAATGTAGAAATCTAAACATGTACTATTGCTCAAGGTATATTTGGTTATCTCAAAAAACCCTGTGTATTATCCCCGTTTTATAGATGAGGAAGCTGAACTGACAGAGGGTAAGTGACTTACCCAGGGTCTCAAAGCTACTAAGTGTCTGAGGCAAGATTTGAATCATATATTCTTTGATCCAGTGACACTGGCCTCCTTGTTGTTCCATTATCTCTTAGTTCTTAACATTTTTTCTGACTGTCCCCCACGCTTGGAATGCTCTTCCTCACATCTGCATCTTGTCTTGCCAGGACTCCTATAAGTCTCAATCAAAATCTCATTTTCTACAGGAAGCCTTTCCCAGTCCTTTTCATTTTAGTACCTTCCCTCTGTTTGTTATTTCCCATTTATCCTGTATAAAGTTAGTTTGTATATATCTATTTGTTGTCTTCCTCATTTGATTGTGAACTTCTGGAGGGCAGAGACTACTGTTTTTCTCTCTTTTTAAATCCCCAGTGTTTAGCACAATACCAAGCACATAGTTGGTGCTTAATAAACAGTCATTGATTAACTGATTAAAACAATACCTACTTCCAAAGAGCTTACCTTCAAATGGGGGAGACGAGTACATAGAAAATGTTATGTGTACAATACGAATATAAAGTTAAAAATGCAAATATGTACAGGTTAAATACAAGGTAGTTTTAGAGGGCGACCACTAGCAACTGGAAGAATCAGGGAAGGTGTAGTGCTGAAGATGGTACTTAAACTATATCTTAAAGGAAGAGAGTTACTCTGTGAGATAAAGGTAAGAAGAGAGTGCATTCTATGTATGAGAATGTCACTGGAAATATGGCAGAGGGGAGTGTTATATGTGAAGAACAGAAGGAAGGCTGGTTTGGCTAGATGACAGATTAAGTCATGGAGTAATGTCTAATGAGTCTCCAAACATACAGTTTGTGAAGAGCTTTGAAAGCTAAACAAAGGAATTTATATTTGATCCTAGATGTAATAGGAAGCCAATGGAGTTGAAGGAGGGAAGGACATGGTAAGTTCTGCATTTAAGAAAAGTTTCTTTGGCAGCAGTGTATAGGTTGGACTGAAGTTGTAAGAGCTGAGACAGGGAGACCAATTAGGTGACTGTGGCAATAATTTAGATGAGAGATAATGAGGGTCTGAATTAAGTTGATAGCTGTGTGAGTGGAGAAAAGTGGTTCCAATGTAAGAGATGATATGAAAGTAGAAAGGGCAAGATTTGACAGCTGATCAGATACATGGAGTAAAGGGGAATGAGGAATCCAAAGATAATGTTGAAGTTAGGCACCTCAGAGCCTAAAAGAATCCTGGTAACTTTGAGAGAATCAAAAAATAACTGAGGAGGAGAGTTCAAGATGAGAAGGTAATGAGCTTAATTTCATAAATATTGAATGGTAAGCTATCTCTGGGATATTCGAGCTAAAATGTCTAGTAGGCAACTGGTTATACAGGACTGAAGCTCCCTGAAGAGAATGGGGCTGGAGATGTGTATATATTGTTGTTGTTCAATCATTTCAGTCATGCCTCCATGAGTCCATTTGGAATTTTCTGGGCAGAGATGCTGGAGTGGTTTGCCATTTACTTCTCCAGATCTTTTTACAGATGAAGAAATGTAGAGTTGACTTGAGTGGTTTCTTAAGCCAGCTCTGAACTGACACACTAGCCCGTGGAAGTGCGAAAAATCATGTTCTAGACGTGATTGTCAAGCAATCTGTTTATTGATACCATGAGCAAGGTTTTTATAGAGTAATAAAACAAAGAAGGTAATTATAGGTCACTTAGTTTTGTAATACTCTTTGTTCAGTTTAAGATGCCAGACAGTGATGTCAATTTTAGGCCTTGAAGATAACCATGTCCTTCATTTCAATACCCGAAGACTTCAAAGAACAGTATCTAAAAATGTATGGGAGAGGTAACATCTTCTGGCTAAAATCCCAGAACAAGGCACAGCCCTAGATCTCAGGATATCAGGCAGGCTCTGATTTACAGCTGCATCGATGGGAAAACTAGTGCTAGCCGTATGGAATAGCAACAACCCTGAGAAAATCCAGAGCTAACTATCAAGGACCAGCCTGATTCCTGGATTAGATATTTTGGCTCCCTTCAAGGAAACTGAGACAAACAGAGTTAAGTGACTTACCCATCGTCACACAACTAGTAACTCTTTGAGGCCAGATTGAAACTGCTGCCTCCAGGCCCAGCACTGTATCTACTACAGCACCTAGCTGCCCTTCAGACCAATCATTGATCAGGAAACCCAAGGCAAAACCACAGAAGTTCATTTCTCCACCCCAGGATCATGAATTTTGCCCTGAGGTAGGTAACCAAGGCAGAAACTATGGAGCAGGGATAAGCCTTGATGCTCTGTGGATATGACCCCAGTAACTGTCTACTAAAGCTCCACCCAGGGACAGGTCTGGAGTTGTGTTGCCTAGATTCAAATCTGAAACTGGAAAGTCTGGGAGGGCAGCACTCAGACCATGTCTTGGATCAAACCACTTAGGATCCAATGAAAGTATGTAGCTCCTGTCCTCTGTAATCCTTGAAGAACATACCACTTATTACCCATAGAAAGCAACAGCAGAATCCCAGTGAATACAAATTTAGACCCCAACATTCCTTCAAAAAGTGTGCAGAATCTGGCCCTAACACAAAGTATTGATGTGAGAAATAAAATTGGAAGAATGAACAAAAAAGACTCCCTTAATAAAGAACTATTATGGTGCCAGAGATGACTAAGACACAACCTCAGAAGAGGACATTGATTCCAAAACACCTATCAGTAAGGCTTCAAAGAAAACATAACTTGACCCTAAAGTCAATTCTCATTCCTAGAAGAAATGAACAAGTGTTTGAATCAAGCCTCCCCTAATTAAGTATCTAAAATTTGAGTTTTCAGATCAAGAAAAAATACTACAGTAGCTATGAAGAAACAGCTCAAGTACCAAGGACTCAGAGTCAGGATCACACAATGTTTAGCAGCTACTATTGTAAAGGAACAGAGTGGAGAATATGGTATTCCAAAAGGCAAAAAGATAGCAAAAAGTTCTGTCCAACACTTCATGATCCCTTTTTTGGGGGGGAGGTGTTCTTGGCGAAGATACTAGCTTGCCATTTCCTTCAACCAAGAATAACTTTAATGAGCAAAACTAAGTATGACTTGGAAAAGGATAATTAATGAAATAAGGAACTTCCAAGCATTCCTGATGAGAAGACTACAGTTTAGCAGACATTTTTAAATACAAATAGACTTGGTTAAAAGAGATATCATAAAACCACATTTTTAAAACAAAGTCAAAGTTCCTACATACAAAGGCTCCAAGAAAAATATGAATTGGTTGCAGGCCATGGTATTTTAAGTATTTTAAAAATCAATTAAGAGAAGTAGAGGAAAATTTGGGAAGAAAAATGAGAGTGGTGCAAGAAAATCATGAAAAACAAGTCAACAGCTTACTAAAGGAGACTCCCAAAAAAATACTGAAGAAAATAACACCTTAAAAAATAGACAAATCCAAATGGCAAAAGATATCCAAAAAACCAATGAGGAGAAAAATGCTTTTAAAGCAGAATTGGCCAAATGGAAAAGGATGGTCAAAAGCTCACTGAAGAAGATAATTCCTTCAAAATTAGAATGGAGTAATGACTCTGTTAAATGTCTAGAATGACTCTATTAAAAAAATCAAATTATGAAACAAAACCAAAAGAATGAAAAAAATAGAAGACAATGTAAAAGATCTCATTGGAAAAACCACTGACCTGAAAAATAGACCTAGGAGAGAAGATTTAAAAATTATTGGACTACTTGGAAACCATGATCAAAAAAAGAGCCAAGACATCATCTTTCAAGAAATTATCAAGGAAAACTGCCCTGATATTCTAGAACCAGAGGGTAATATAGAAATTGAAAGAATCTACTGATCACTTCCTGAAAGAGGTCCCAAAAAGAAAACTCCTAGGAATATTGTAGCCAAATTCCAGAGTTCCCAGGTCAAGGAGCCAGAAAGAAACAATTCAAGTATTGTGGAAATACAATCAGGATAACACAAGATTTAGTAGCTTCTACATTAAGGGATTGGAGGGCTTAGAATATGATATTTCAAAGGTCAACAGAGCTAGGATTACAACCAAGAGTCACCTACCCAGCAAAACTGAGTATAATCCTTCAGGGGGAGAACAAGGATATTCAGTGAAATAGAGGACTTTCAAGCATTCTTAATGAAAAGACCAGAGCTGAAGTTGTAACTCACACCCATCAGATAGGAAAGAAAACTGACTAATATAGGAGTAACTGTAGGAAAACAAGCCTATTGATGCATTTGTGGTGAAGCTATGGAGTTCATATAGCCACTGTGGAAAGTAATTTGGAACCATGCCCATAAGTTACTAAACTGTGCATATCTTTTGGCCTTGAAATAACCCTGCTAACCCTGTACCCCAGAGAGGTAAATGAAAAACACTACTCTATACCAAAATATTTATAGCAGCTTTTTAAATAGCGGCAAAGAAGTGCAAACTAAAGGATTTCCATCAATTGGGGAATGACTGAACAAATTATGTTATACATAAATACAGTGGAATACTATTGTGTTGTAAGAAATGACAAAAAGAACAGTTTCAGAGAAACCCTAATGAGACTGTATGAACTAGTGTGGAATCAAGTGAGCAGAACCAGAACAATTTATAATGGCAACAACAGTGTGAAAACAACTTAGAAAGACTTAAGAGCTCTGGTCAATGCAATTGGCAACAACAGTGTGAAAACAACTTTGAAAGACTTAAGAGCTCTGATCAATGCAATTGGCAACAACAGTGTGAAAACAACTTTGAAAGACTTAAGAGCTCTGATCAATGCAATTGGCAACAACAGTGTGAAAACAACTTTGAAAGACTTAAGAGCTCTGATCAATGCAATTGGCAACAACAGTGTGAAAACAACTTTGAAAGA
>CM053584.1:182244921-182255507 GCA_028627135.1 Pseudochirops cupreus | reverse complement strand
ATCAGCCATCTTTTCAGGGTACTACTGATAAAAAAAATATTACCTTAAAGACAGGTGATGTACTCAGTATGCAGAGTGAAACATATATTTTTGGATATGGCCAAAGACAGACTTCTTTTTTCCTCAACTATGCATATTTGTTGTTTACTCATTTCAGTTCTGTCCAACACTTTGTGATCCCTTTTATTGGGGTGAGGTGTTCTTGGCAAAGATATTAGTTTGCCATTTCCTTCTCCAGCTCATTTTACAAATGAGGAAACAAATAAGTTAAGTGACTTAGAGTGTGGCTTAGGGTCACACAGCTAATAAAGGGTTTTTTCTTTTTTCTGAACAGGATAGTCAAAAAGAGAGAAAATAAATGTTTGTTTACTCAAAAAAAAAGAATGGAGGAAGAGGGAACTTACAATGAATGATCTGTTTTCTTCGTGAACTAAGAGGGAATCTTTAACTGAGAGAGAGAGAAAAGAGGAGTTTTGGAAGGTTTGAGAAGGGAAGAGGAGGTATGGAATAGCTTTTGGGGGGAGTGAGATAGGAAATCAACTAGGGAAGAGGAAAAGGACAGCCTTTGTGTAGTAATGAAGGCCCTATTAAAATTGGATAACCTGAATTTGTTATGTGTCTTGACTGGATATGAAACTTCTTTTAACTCCATTTGGCAGTGTATGAGTAGGAGGGGAAGAGAAGAATAGTGGAAAGAATACAGAACTGAGATCTGGCAAAGGAATGAGCAGTGTCTGCACAAGGTGGCAAAGAATCTTGGAGCAGGGTAGACTTTAAGTGCCTAATTATTTGGTTGATGTTAGAGAAGGAGGAAAATGAACCGAGAGAAGTGATGAACTGAGAAAATGGAGGGGGTAGAGGGATTGAAGTTTTTGGTGAAGGCAAATAATAGGTTTAGGAGGGGTTAAGCATAGAGAGGAATGAAATGATAGAAGGTTGTGGTCAGACAGGAATATCCAAGTATCTAATTAAAGAAAAGAAACATTTATAGGTAATGTTATAATTATGTATATAGATGGGTAGAAGGAAGAAATAGGTCAAGGCTGAGAACTTCAGAGAAAAAGGGGTTGGTGGAAGCATCTAAGTGGATATTGAAGATGATTAGTAAAAGCACAAGAGTTGGGGGTAAGGCAAGTTGGGGTTAAGAGGACCATTTTCCAGGTACTGAACGCCTTAAGAAAGGAGAATGAGCTGGTGAGGGTAAATTTGAACTGAATAGAAAATTTTGATTGAGTACATTTCAAGGAAGAATAGGTTGCAGAATGAGAGATGTAGAGTGCAAAGCAAAAGTTATTATTGTTGTTAGATATTATTATAAATATTGCTATTATTATTTCTGACATTTCTATATTGCTTCAAGATTTGCAAACTGCTTTATGTTATTATGTTATTTTATACCCACAATAACCCTAGAAATTAAGTGGTGTTATTATCCCCACTTTACAGATCAGGAAACTGAGGCAGGTTAAGTGATTTGCCCAGGGTCACACAGCTAGGAAGTTTCTGAGTGCAGATTTGAAGTCAAATCTTTCTGACTAAAAGTCCAGTGCTCTACACACTGTACCACCTTACTGCCTCTAACTCCCCCTTCAAGTCTAATGTGTTGGGTAAATGAGAAAAGGTACAACTAATTCTGGAGAGGAAAACAGGAATTATAGTGTCATCAGAGGAAAGCCAAGTCTCATTGAAGGCTGATCAATAGAAAGAATGTGAAAGGAGCAGATCCAAGATGAAGGGGAGTTTGTTAACTTTGGATCAGAAATTCCAGAAGACATAACGGAAGGGGTGGACAGTGTTGGAGTAGAATATGGATAGACTAGAATTCAGGAGAATAGATGATGGGACTGAAACAGGCTTTTCCTAAATGTCTGGTTATTGATAAGGAGAAAAAGAGAAGCCATAGGAGTAGGTAGTACAAAGTAGTAAATAAGGAGAAAATTTCACAGAATACCAGGCAGATTTGAGATTTCTATAACTGTTTGGTAATGGTCTTTGTTCTCTTCCTTTGCTAAATAATTTATAAATGTCATCTTTAAAATACCATTTGCTATAACTGAATCTTGAATGAAAAACCCAAGTAATAGTTTGTGTTATGAACCTAACTAGACTCGGTAGGGATCAAACTTTCAACTTGGGCCTTAGCAGCATGTTTTAATGAATGTACTTGAGAAGGGCCTTCATTCTATATCTTCTCCTTCAAGAGTGAACTCTGCAATACACAGACTTCTTAGCACCCTTTGAACTCTATACTTTTGTTTTCAGGTTCTGACTCTGGCAAGCAATGAAAGAATCTCCTTGAATCCAACTATGAGACTCCTGTTTGAGGTTAACCACTTGCACACAGCCACCCCCGCTACAGTCTCCAGAGCAGGTATATGTCTGATAAATGAAAATACCAAGTTGGAAAAAAATTTCTCCAACTTTTGCACATGATTTTTATTGGTTCCTGGAGGTTGATAAAAAGGATTGGGTGTTAACAAGGCTAGGAAAACTCAGATATTGCCTAGTCTTCTGCCCAAATCTGGATTCAGTTTGATTATTTTTCTGGTTAAAGTACAAAGTACTGCAGAATACTAAGAATTATCTGGTTTTTTCCTTTGGTCATCAGATTTCAGTATTCAGATGAGACAAGCAGAGTATGTTCTTTAACAAATACATGTGAGCAGCATATCATATTCAAAGATAACTCTGTGGTTGAAGAATGAAGTTACCCCCAAAGGTAGTCATTTAACATATGAGGGCAGGTATCTGTAAAGTGGTTCATAGCTAGTTCCTAGACACCCTATCATGAAATATGATGTAGCATTACAATTCTAGTGGAAGATATTAATTGAGATATTCACATCTTAGAGATTATTGGATCTTAGACTCCTCAGCCTCCAAATATGAAATTTCTCAGCTCTCCCTGTACCTGACAGTAGAAATGATTTGTTTATTCTCCACTCAAATATGAGAAACTCCTAAAGGCTTTCTTAGCATTAGGCCCTTTGTGAACTTCAAAGCTATGGCTTTGTACTGAGTAAATTTGGTCTCCTTCAAATCCTAGGTAAAAGTCCCTTGTGTGAAGAAAAATGTTCTACACATACATACATACATAAGATTTCTCTTTCTTGTACCACCAGGAATACTGTACATAAATCCCACAGACTTGGGTTGGAATCCTCCAGTGAGTAGCTGGATTGACAAGAGGGAAATACAGTCTGAACGAGCTAACCTGACCATTCTGTTTGACAAATATCTGCCACCTTGCCTGGACATACTCAGAACAAGGTAAATCAAAGAACAGGGAACAATGTGGATTAAACCTCCTAGAAGCTCCTAGAAGCTACATTTTCAGTTCTGTCAAATATCTCAAGTAAACTGCTAATATACTAACCTCTCTTTGAAATCGTGTCCTAAATCATTGTTCTCTAAGATAAGGGAGTGATACACATTGGGATTTATCATATTCATGCCACTTATTGCCTCAGACAAGGGGTGTGGATCATGACTAACACCATGGTGGTCTTTATGACTACTACACAGATCTTCCAGGCCAAGAAGGGTGGCCCTTCCTTAATATGGTCTGAAGGCTCTCTTAGTCTTAGTCTGAGAAGCAGGGGGCTCAGAGACTTTAGCAATTGATCCATAAGAAATCTAGAGATAAAGATGGGAGCTGTATCCGTGGAATAAGTCTAGCTTTCTGATGCTGGATGTGTCCAAAGTCTTATTCAGGAACATTTCCTCCTCTGGGATTCAGGATTAAAGCCATTGTGAGAGATTATTCAAATATCACTCCCAAACCGATGAAAGTTACCATACTCCATCTCCTTCTCTTCATATAATGCTAATTATTCTTGCAAAGATGTGAACAGATTTCTAAGCTAGATCAGTACTGGTATGTTAACGGTCTTTTCCCTTTTCATTTTACCATTCCAGCACTAAAGTTGCCCAAATCCAGGGCATTTTCACTTTTGATTTTGTCCTTTCTATTAACTTTGGTATGCTGATAAAGTGCTGTAGAGTGCAAACATTGTGTGTGTGTGTGTGTGTGTGTGTGTGTGTGTGTGTGTGTGTGTGTCACCTACATGTCATACTGACCCCAACTCTTTCCTCCAGGATCTCCACTCCATTATTCATTCCAGCAGCTCAAGGTGGTATCCTCAGAGAGGTGGCCGTGTAGCTACTACTCATTCTCAGGGTACCAGGGAAAACCTTGCTGTGGATGGAGATACGCTCCTACTACTCACCATTGTAACTCATCTATGTACTTCCGATTTACAGTCAGTCACAATGACACTTAAACATAAAACATTTACTAAGCAATAAGCAGAAGCAAGAATAATCACCACATTTATTCAGTAGAAGGGGAAAACAGAAATAACTAAGTATAGCCATTTATCCACACACTTGGGTCATATCCTCCTACCAGTTTACAGTGCCTGAAAGAGTAAAGTGGACATATATTTATAGAAACTTAGAAATGATTCACACAAGTAGAAAAAGCTACATGGTATTCCTGGAGGTACAAAAATGAGAAGTCTAATGTAAATTCCACAGAAGTAGAATGTATTTCTCCACACAAGGGATAAAGGAGACCAGACTTATTCAATACAGAGCACACAAGCAGAGAAATTCATGTGACCAGAGCAACTTCTGACTCAACTCCAAGCTGGATGTCAGTGATTTCTTTTAGAAAATAATCTGCACCCCACATCACCTGCTCCTTTTCTGAAACTCTTGATCATCTGTTAGGTTAAGGCATTTTTCTGCCTTTGAAGCACTGTTAAGTTCCTTTAGTAAATCCACAGTATTATATACCTTAATTGAAGGAGAAGTTCTCTAGTGTCTGGGATCTGCCAAGCTAAACAGGTCTGTTCTTTATGGGCCATGAGGGGTTCTCAAGTCATACATGTCAGTAAAAAGCAATGCAGGCAAACCCCTGAGAGATTTTGCTTCTCTCCAATAAACTCCCTGGAGCTAAAAGAGCCTGATTGATTTTTGTCAGCTCTCTGAGATATCTATGCCAAAGCAGCTACTACTTTGCTGAAATTCTTTCAAGCATGGGCGTTATCTACCATCAGTTTCTCTCTTGAGGTTATTGTGGTATCTTTTCAATATATCTTCTCATCTTCTCACTTATTTTCTTTTAATACCTCAAGTCAGGGCTTTTTAATGAGTGGTGACCATCTACATCTCAAAATCCATAGCTATCAGGAATAACCATAAACAAATTTCTCATAGCACCCAAACAGTTCTGTGATTTATAGTTTCTCATCTTTATCTCCAAAACCCCAAAAGTATTGTTATATAAATGTTTATAGATAACAATGTCTTGCAGAGACCTCAACCTTTCATCACGACTTTTGTCTTTGAGCTACTTTCATACAGGTCCTCTCAGCATATTTACCTGAGAGGTATTTTTATCTCAGATCTTTAGATCTGCCTCAAATTGCCTTTATCACGAGTGGCTTTTATTGCCCCTAATGTAAAAGGAAAAGTGCTATAGATGTATGTAGCACTGACCCTCATTTTGAGAATACATACATCCATACATAAGACACTCTCTACGGAATATAAATATACATCATTCCTGTGTCTTTCTTTGTTGAATTAAGATCTATTTTCCACTTTGTAGCTTATTCCACAGTCAGGCCTTGAATGTGAGAGAGCGTTGTAGGAGATGGATATTTTGCATGGGAGAGTATCTTGTCTGGTTGGATAGGCTCAGTATGATTTTGGTTGCCAAGGATGTGCAGAGGCCTAGAAGTAACTAGGGGATTTTTTAAAATGCTTTTGATGGCCAGCCCAGTCTACCCCATAGCAATAAAACCTACCACTATTACTTTTTTAATCCTTCATCCCACCTGAACCTGAAAAACAAATTACTACATACACACGTTGTGTCCACAAAAACATTACATTTTATAATTAAACAATTATCAGTATCTTAAGGAGAGAGTAGTTTCTGTTGAGTCATGAGTTAGGAAGCCAGACTGCAAGATTAAAGAGTGAATGGGAAAAGGAAATGGAGGCAATAAGGGTAGAAAGCTCCATCTACTAGTTTTTCTGAGAAAGGGAGGAGAAAGCAGCTAGGTGGTGCTGGTAGGTAGAGTACTGGACCTGAAATCAGGAAGACTCATCCTCCTGAGTTCAAATCTGACCTCAGACACTTAATAGCTGTGTGACCTTGGGCAAATCACTTAACCCTGTTTGCCTCAGTTTGCTCATCTGTGGAATGAGCTGGAGAAGGAAATGGTAAACCTTCCAGTAACTTTGCCAAGAAAATCCCAAATGGGGTCCTGGAGAGTTGAACACAACTGAAATGACTGAATAACTAGCTTAAACATCTATAATGGTAGAGGCACTTTCCTCACTGAGAATTCGCTGTACCAATAAAATTACAGGTCTAGACCAAAATCTTTTATTATTAACAATAATAATTGATATTTATAAGATGCTTTAATATTTATAAATCACTTAATAAATATTATATTTCAGATCAGTTCATAATAACCCTATGAGTTAAGTATTACTACTTTCAATTTACAGGTTTAGAATGTGAAACTCCCAGAAATTGTGACTTACCATGGTTATATGGTTAGTGAGAAAGGCAAGATTTGAAATCAGTTCTTCCTGACTTCAAGTCTAGTGCTCTATTTGTTGCATCATATTTTCTAATTGTAACTTATTTTATTAAGAATGTTATTTATATTTTTAAAATTATAAAATAAAGAAATTTAATATGAAGTCTTGCAGATAACAGTAAGCATATAAAGTGTTATTGAATTATGTCTTTTAATTTTTACCAAATGACCTACATAAAATATTCATAATTACTTTATAGAGTTTTATATTTAGGTTTTCCAAAATTATAGGAATAAATAAGTTTTATATTTTATAAATATAACTGTGTAGTGTAAAATTTAATTTGAAGTTTTGGGGAGGGGGGCAAAAGTTATCATTTTGATTATCGTAAGCATTTAATAAATAAAACTATAAGAATATTATGAGTGGTATATAAAATCACCCCAGGGTTCACAGCAAATTTTTGTAGTTGTTGTTGAAAGAGTTTTGGGGAACAAAAGTACTATGAAACACTGTTATAAGAAATAATTTTCTGGAAGAGGAAGAGGGAGGAACATATGGGAACACCTGGATGTTTATAGAAAGGCAAAAGCAATCAATACAAACCTAATAATACAAAAAACCAGAACGCTAAGCAATAAAGATCATTAAATGATTACAATCAGTTGCAAGTCTTACAACCAAGCCTTGGGACATTTTCAGTTTCTCTGTAAGAGCCATTAATTAGCCATTTTACATTTCCTATTCACTGGATCATTGCCTTATTGTGGAGGAGGGACTTTCATAACTCAGTGAAATTACGAGCTATGCCATTCATGATTACTTGAGAAGGACAGGTCATAATAGAGAGTTCTGACAAAAGGTGATCCACTGGATAAGGAAAGGAAAAATTGCTTCAGGATCTTTGCCAAGAAAATCTCATAAACAGTATTAAAATGATAAAAGAGATAACATAGGAAGATCAGCCCCTCAGGTCTGAAGGTGTCCAATACATACTAGGGAAGAGTGGAAAATAACTACAGGTAGCTGAAGCAACTGGGCCAAAGCTGAAAGGGAAGCTCAGCTGTAGATGCACCTGGTGATGAAAGAAAGTCTGATGCTGTAAAGATAAATATTGCATATAAATCTGGAATGTAAGATCTGTGAACCAAGGTATACTGGAGGTGGTCAAATAGGAGATGAAAAGATTAAACATCAACATTTTGGGTGTTAGTGAACTTAAATGAATTGGAATGGGTAAATTTAAATCAGATGATTACTACATATACTACCGTGGTCAAGAATCCCATAGAAGAAATAGTGAAGCCTTCATAGTCAATAAAAGGGTGAGAAAAGTAGTACTGGGGTATAATCTCAAAAATGACACAATATCTGTTCAGATCCAAGGCAAACCATTCAGCATGACAGTAAAAACAAGTCTATGTTCCAACCACAGATGCTAAAGTGGCCAAAGTTGTTTAGTTTTATATAGACCAACAACATCTTCTAGAAATAACCCAAAAAAATGCCACATTCATAATGAAGGATTAGAATGCTAAAGCAGGAGATCAAAAGATAATTGGAATAACAGGCAAGTTTGGCCTTGGAGTGCAAAATGAAGCAAGGCAGAGATTAATAGAGTTATGTCAAGATAACTCATTGGTCATAGCACCCTTTTTCAACAAACCAGAGGAGATTCTACACATGAAAATCAACATATGGTCAATACAGAAATCAGATTGATTATATACTTTGCAGCCAAAGATGGAAAAGCTCTATACAGTCAGTTAAAACAAGAGCTGGAACTGGCAAAATTCACACTTAAATTGAAGAAAGTAAGGAAAACCATCAGACCACATGGGTATAACCTAAATAACATCCCTTATGACTATGAAGTGGCAGTGATTAATAGATTTGAAGGATTAGATATGATAAATAGAGTGCCTGAAAAACTATGGACAGAGGTTCACAGTATTGTACAGGAGTCAGAAAAAAATATCCTAAAGCAAAAGAAGAGCAAGAAAACAAAATGGTTGTCTGATGAGGCTTCATAAATACTTGAGGACAGAGGGAAAGTGAAAGTTAAGATATATTCAGATTGAATTCCATAGAACAGCAAGGAGAGATAAGGTTTTCTTAAATAGGCAGTGCAAAGAAATAGAAGAAAAAACAGAATGGGAAAGACAAGAGCTCTCTTCAAGAAAATGAGAGATATCTAGGGAAAATTTCATGCAAAAATTGGCATGATAAAAGACTAAAAAAAATTGTATGGACTTAACATAAGCAGAAGAGATTAAAATGTTAACAGCAATGATATCATATTTCTCTTTTATCAATGGTGCAGTTACTGACATAGAGCCAGACATCTTAGAGAATGAAGTCAAATGGGCTTTAGGAAGCTTTGCTAACAATAAGGCTAGTGGAGGTGATAAAATTCTAGCTGAGCTATTTAAAAGATGATGCTGTTAAAGTCCTGCACTCCATATGCCAGTAAATTTGGAAAACACAACAATGGCCATTGGATTAGAAAAGATTGGTTTATGTCCCAGTCCTAAAGGACAATGCCAAGGAATGTTCAGATTACCAAACAATTAGACTCATTCACATGACAGCAAGCTGATGCTTAAGATTCTGCAGGTGAGGCTTCAGCAATATGTGAACTGAGAATTACCAGAACAGCAAGGTGGTTTTCAAGGAGGCAGAGGAGCTAGAGACCAAATTGCCAACATTTACTAGATTATAGAGAAAGCAAGGGAGTTTCAGAAAAACATCTACTTCTGCTTCAGTGACTACATTAAAGCCTTTGACTCTGTTGATGACAGCAAAATGTGGCAAGTCCTTAAAAAGATGGGAGTACCAGATCATTTTACTTCTTTCCTGAGGAACTTGCATGTGGGACAAAAAGCAACAATCAGAACCCAAACATGGAACTGATTGGTTTAAAATTGGAAAAGGAGTACAAAAAGACTATATATAGTCACCTTATTTGCTTGTCTTATATGCAAAGTACATCATGTGAAATGCCAGGCTGGACAAATCAAAAACCTGAATTAAGGTTGCCAGGAGTAATACCAACACTCTCAGACATGCAAATGATACCATTCTGATGGCAGAAAGTGAAGAGGAATTAAGAAGCCTCTTGATGAAGGTGAAAGAGGAGAGTATAAAAACTGACTTGAAGCTTAACATTAAAAAAAGAAAAGAAAAAAAAAAACAACCCAGAAACTAAGATCTTGGCTACTGATTTCATTACTTCCTGGCAAATAGAGGGAGAAGAACTTGAAGCAATGTAAGATTTTATATTCCTTGGGTCAAAGATCATTGCACATAATGGCTACAGCCATGAAATTAAAAGATACTTGCTCCTTGGATGGAAAGATATGGCAAATCTGGACAGCATGTTAAAAAGCAGAGTTCTGCATAATCAAAGCAATGGTTTTTCCATTAGCAATGTTTGACTGTGAGAGTTGGACTGTAATGATAACTGATACTGCTACCACCTTGGTAGAGGCCTCCTTGTCACTTCATGCCTAGGCTATTGCAGTAGCAGTGTGATTGGCATCCCTACCACAATTTCCACACTCTACTCCAGTATCCATTCAGTGCCACAGTGATTTTCCTAAAGTGTAAATCTGACCATGCCATTCCCCTACTCAGTAAACTTCAGGGGCTTCCTCTTATCGCTAGGATCAAATATAAATTCCCCCATCATTCAAAGTTCTTCATAAAACATCCTCTTCTACCTTTTCAATATTCTTACACAATACTCCTGGACACAAACTTTTTTTTAAGCTTTTATTTATTTTAGTTTACATCATTCATTTCCATGAGATTTTGAGTTACAAATTTTCTCCCCATCTTTCCCCTACCCACCACCCCAAAACAGCCATCCCATTGTATAACCCCTCCCCCAATCCATTCTCTCCTATGTCCTGCCCCATCACCCCTCTGACTTTCGGTAGGGCAGGATGGATCTCCTTACCACAGTGCCTGTGTAACTTAAGTCCCAGTTGGATGTAGTTAATAATAATAATAATAAT
>CM053584.1:182216453-182244421 GCA_028627135.1 Pseudochirops cupreus | reverse complement strand
TATCTATCTCTCTATCTATCTATATATATATGCAATTATTATTATTATTATTATTGACTACATCCAACTGGAACTTGAGATACACAGGCACTGTGGTTGGGAGATACATCCTGCCCTACCAAAAAGTGACATAGAGGAGAATAGACTGGGGGAGGGGGGACACACTGGGATGGCTGTTTTGGGGCGGTGGGGAGGGGAAGATGGGGAGAAAATATGTAACTCAAAATCTTGTGGAAATGAATGATGCAAACTAAAATCAAATTAAAAAAAAAAAAAGGAAATACAACACCTAAAAAAAAAAAAGAAGAAGTTAGGCCTGGAGTCAGGAAGACCTGATTTCAAATCTAGTCTTAGATCCATTTTTTTTTGTTTTTTTTTGTTTTTTATTTTAAGTTGTTTATTTTTAGTTTTCAATATTCATTTCCACAAGACTGTGAGTTGCAAATTGTCTCCCCATCTTTCCCTTACCCCCACCCCAAAATTGCGATCCTATGGAATATCCCTTCCCCCAGTCGGTTCTCTCTTAAATCCTCCCCCATATCCCCTCTGACTTTGTAGTAGGGCAAAATGGATTTCTATACCCCAGTGCCTGTGTATCTTATTTCCAAATTGCATGTAAAAAACATTTTTTTTAAACTTTTGTTTTTAAAACTTTGATTTCCAGATTCTTTCCCTTCTTCCCTTGTCATCCTCTCCCACTGGGAAGATAAGCAATTCAATATTGGTTGTACATGTGTAGTTATGCAAAACGTTTCCCTAGTATTTATATTTTGAAAGACTAACTATATTTCCCTCTGTCCTATCCTGCCCCTCAATTATTCTTTTTTTCTACTTTGACTCTGTCCCTTTTCAAAAGTGTGTACTGCCCTGCC
The DNA here is from genome assembly GCA_028627135.1 of Pseudochirops cupreus. Classification (NCBI taxonomy): domain Eukaryota; kingdom Metazoa; phylum Chordata; class Mammalia; order Diprotodontia; family Pseudocheiridae; genus Pseudochirops; species Pseudochirops cupreus. The sequence goes on along the minus strand of CM053584.1, from coordinate 182,243,549 downwards.
CACCCCCACCCCCCAATCTGCCCTCCCTTCTATAATCCCGCTTCTTATCCTGTTCCCCTCTAATTTCCTGTAGGGTAAGATACCCAGTTGGGTGTATGTGTTATTCCCTCCTCATAGGACAATGGTTCTCAACCTTCCTAATGCTGCGACCCTTTAATAGCTGGATGTGGGTGTGTCTGCGTGTGGGCGGACCCGCCTGGAGACAGATAGAAGAGGTTCCTAAGACCATAGGAAATATGTGTTTTCCAATGGTCTTAGGCGACTCTTGTGACCCCTGTGAAAGGGTTGTTTGAGCCCAAAGGGGTCATGATCCACAGGTTGAGAACCACTGTAATAAAATAAGGTTGACTCATTCCCTTTTGCCTTCCTGTTCTTCCCCTCCATTGCTGCATGCAAAAAGTCTTCTCTTGCCTCTTTTATATGAGATAATTTATCCTATCCTATCTCTTCCTTTCTCTTCTCATTATATTCCTCTCTCACCTCTTAATTTTATATTTTAGACATCATCCCTTCCTATTTAACTGATCCTGTGCCCTCTATGTATACATGTACACATATATACACACACTCACACACACACACACATACACACACACACATATTCCCTTCAACTATTCTCACACTGAGAAAAGTTTCATTCGTTACAATTATTGTTATTCCATGGAGGAATGTAAACAGTTCAACTTTAATCATTCTTTTTCCTGTTTACCTTCTCATGCTTCTCTTGCTTCTTGTATTTGAAAGTCAAATTTTCTGTTCAGCTCTGTTTTTTTTCATCAAGAATGCTTGAAAGTCCGCTATTTCATTGAGCGACCACAGTTTCTCCTGAAACATTATACTCAGTTTTGATGGATAGGTGTTTCTTGGTTTTAATTCTAGCTCCTTTGACCTCCAGAATATTTGGCTATGATATTCCTGGAAGTTTTCTTTATGGGATCTTTTTCAAGAGGTGATTAGTGAATTCTTTCAATTTCTATTTTGCCCTCTGGTTCTAGAATATCAGGGCAATCTTCATTGATTATTTCTTAAAGAATGATTTCTAGGTTCTTTTTTTCTGATCATGGCTTTCAGGTAGTCCAACAATTTTTAACTGATCTCTCCTGGATCTACTTTCCAGGTCTGTGGGTTTTTCCAATGAGATATTTCACACTCCCTTCTATTTTTTCATTTGTTTGGATCTGTTTAATAGCATCTTGATTTCTCATAAAGTCATTAGCTTCCATTTGCTCCAATCTAATTTTGAAGGAATTATTCTCTTCAGTGAGTTTTTGAAATTCCTTTTCCATCTGGTTAATTTGACTTTTTAGGGCATTCTTCTCCTCATCGGCTTTTTGGGCCTCTTTTGCCATTTGAATTAGTCTATTTTTCAAGGTGTTATTTTCTTCAGTATTTTTTGGGCTTTCCTTTAGCAGGCTGTTCACTTGCTTTTCATGGTTTCTTGCATCATTCTCATTTCTCTTCCCAATTTTTCCTCCACTTCTCTTACTTGATTTTCAAAATCCTTCTTGAGCTCCTCCATGGCCTGTAACCAGCTCGTATTTTTCTTGGAAGCTTTTGATGCAGGAGTTTTGCCTTTTTTGACTGCTTCTGGTTCCATGTTTTTATCCTTTTTGTCCCCCAAAAAGGATTCTATAGTCTGATTGTGCTTCCTCTGCTTGCTCCTTTTGGCAGCCAATTACTTGACTTTTGAGCTCTTTGCCACAGTAGAACTCTGCTTCCAGAGTGGAGAGCTTTGTCCCAAATCACTGGGTTTTTCACAAATGTTGTCAGAGGTCTGAGGAGGGCACTCTCTCTGCAGACACCGCACTGGCACATTGGAGACACACCCCAGGAACCCTGCCCATGACAGCAACCCAGATCCAAGCAGGTTAAAGCAAGAGTGATTACCCTCTGAATGGTCACTTATTTCCCCTACAATCTGCAGGCCAGGAGTTCTGGAGGCAGCCACGTGGCTGCCACTGTAGTTACTGAGTCTCCTCCACCTCTTGCCCTGGGGACTCTTCCATTCCCCTCTTCCAGTAGAGTTCTCCACTGACCTTTTACTTTTTCTTTGGTGTTTATGGGCTGAGAAGTCTGGAGACCACCACAGCTGCTGGTGATTCACTCTTCTGAAGTCTGCTCAGGCTGACTGGGGCCCCCTTGGGGCTAGAACCACACAGCTCACACAGGACTGCACTCAGCTTCCAGCTTGGTGCAACAGATCCTTCCTGTTAGCCTGCCAGGCTGCGTTCAATGAGAGATTTGCTTCTCTCTGTCACTTTGTGGGTTCTGTAGCTCTAAAATTTGTTTAGAATCATATTTTACAGGTATTGGAGTTGGTTGTGGGGGGAGCTCATGGAATTTCCTGCTTCTACTCTGCCATCTTGGCTCCCTCCCCCCTCCTGGTCTTAGATCCTTACCAGCTGCGTGACCCTTGGCAGGTCATTTAACTTCTATTTGCTTCACTTTCCTCATCTGCAAAATGAGGGTAATAATAGCCCCTATTGTCGGTGTTCAGAGTTGGGAGAGCTGGTTCAAGTTTTTTGAAAGAATTCATTCAGACCTTCTCTTTAGCCAAAGGGATCTTTATTAATGCAAAAGCATGAGAGCCTGAGACTTAGCAAGGAACTAGACAAAGGCAATGATATAGGACAAGGACCCGATTTATACAGCCAGAAAGCTATACAGTCTATAGAATGGTAATGTAAGTCTTAGGGTTTCTAAAGGGGGTTGGAGATTTATGGACAAGATAAGTCTTGTAAGACAAGGACACAGGATGAGGAAGATGAATGACACAAGATAAGGGAGACAAGGGAATTTTTATGATAGGATGGGAAGAGACAAGGAATTTTAGGATAAGGGGAAGTTTTGTGGTATTTCAGGATAAGGGGAGACTTTAGGATGCCAGGGAATGAACAACTCTACCTTTAGGGCACCTTTGTATCCATATCACCTACCTTGTAGGGTTATTGTGAAGATCAAATAATGTGCTTAAAATAATAAACACTTCATAATAATAAACTGTTTATAAAGCACTTAAGCACAGTAGGCATTATGTAAGTGTTCTTCCCTTCCCCAACTTAAAATAACAAACACCTTTTAATAATATAGTATATTTCATAATAATAAACTATTTGTAAAGTGCTTAGCACAGCACCTAGCCCATAGAAAACACTACATAAATGCTTTTCCCTTTTCCAGTAAGGGGAATAATGCATAATAAAGCAGGAAAGGATTGTGCCAGGTTGTGAGAGGTTTTAAAAAACAAACAAGAGAGTTTTGGTTTGATTCTAAAGGTGAAAGGAAGCCATTATAATTTACTAAGTAAGGGTGCGACACAATAGATGTGTATCTTAGGAAAATCGCTTTGGCAGCTATGCGCAGCATGGACTTGATTGAGGAGAAAGCTGAGACTTACTTGGAGGTCTCTGCAATTGTCCACACAAAAGGAGATGAGGACCTGAACTAGCTTGGTGATTAAATAAATGACCAAAGAGAGGACAGGACAAATGTGAGAAATATTGTGGAGACATAAATGACAACTGACTAGATATGTTGGTTGAGAGTGTGACAAGCTGAAGATACTGTCAAGATTGTGAATCTGAGTAAATGGAAGAATTTTTGTTACATGAACATAAATTGGGAAGTTCAGAAAAAGGTGGTTTTGGCCATTGTAATGGTAATGGGAATTTGAAGATCTTCCCTAATTTGAACACCTTCCCTGCTTGCTAATAAGCTGAATGTAATCACATGGAGCCTGTGGTGGGAGGAGTTTGCTGAACGGTGGAGTAAAGCCAACAGGAAGATGAAAGTCAGAGCAGTTAGAGTTGGAGGGAGGAGAGTACACACCTAAAGAGACAGGTAGGCTTATGAGTGTTTGTTTTCCCCCTGCTGCGACAGCTAGGCTTGTGAGTGTTTTTGGGAAGGCTAAAGAATGGCATGGTTTACTGCTGCACTATGGTGTACTAACTTCTTTGTTACTATCATGGATTTGACTTTATGGTGTTGGGATTTGGTTTTCTGGTGTCTAAATAAATGTTTTGCTTCTGTCTTCTTTATGGAGAGTCTGTTATTTTTTGCAGTTGAGAACTATGCCAGAATATTCGCAGTCACCACAGGTGCTGTGAATATGGTGTTGGCACTACAGACATCAATCCATCAGCAAGTATTTATCACAATATTATGCATCAAGCACTATGGAAGCTGCTTGGGATACAAATATAAAGAATGAAACAATCTCTACTTGTGAAGAACTTACATTCTAAGAGGGAAGACAACAAATACACACATACACATATTGTATTATGTGTGTTACACATACAAAGAATAAATTTAAAGGGTCTTCTGTTGACAGCTCCATCAACAGTGCATTAAAGTCTTGTTTTTCCCACATCCCCTTCACATACCATTTAGGTAGCCCACTAATTTTAAAATGATCTCTCCTGAATTAAAAGTAGTTAAAATAAATTTAGTGATTATGGACATTAGTAATGGGGGGGAGGAACCTGGAAAGACTTTATATAGAATGATAATGAACTGAATTTTTAAGGAAAAGAGAGGCTATATAAGAGGGAGGCAAGGTGGGAGTATATTCTAGGAATAGGAGACAGGTTCTACAAAGGCACAGAAATGGAAAACATAGTCACATGTGAGGAACAAATTGGCTGGATCACAGATACCTTTAAATATGATTCCTCTCAGACCATAAAATAAGGAGATAAAGATAATTTTATAGATACAAAAATTTATGGGATTAAAGCCATGGCTGGAATATAAGAAATTTAAATATATATATATATATATTCTCTTCAAAAGAAATACATATCATAGAGAGGGAAGTAAGCACTATGTTTTAAAAGGGTATGGAGAAAGATAATGACTCACCTGAGCTCTCCCGCTGTAATTGGAATGAGAATTTGAAGATCTGTCCCTTAATAAACTTAGGGGGGAGTTTGAAGACCTTTCCTGCTGTGAAGATAAACTCTGCCCCCTAGAGCACACAGGAAGCTGGGTCAGAGTGAGTCTGACAGTTGTAGACAATTGGAGACAGTTGGGGACAGAAAAGCTTAGGCAAGGAAATAGAGAGTTTTGTGAGCAAATATTGATCTTGTGTTAGTTTGTGGGAAGGCTAAAGGAAGCTGTGCCTCTCAGCATTATTATAGCTTCTAAATATCTTTGGTACTTTGGCTTGCTGGTTTGGGGATTTGGTTTTCTGATGTTTAAATGAATCCTTCAAATTTATCCCTACCTGGAGAGTCTGACATATTTTGCGATCAAATGTCATGTAATAGTTATAGTTATGGTCTCTATTGTGATTGTGGGTGCTGTAAATATTGCATTGTTGCTACACCCTCAAACACCTTCGAATACCTTTAAAAAATGACTCTAAACAAATTCTATAGCAGGAAAATCCACAAAAAGTTAGAGTGAAACAAATTTCCAGGCCAAGACTACTTGGAATGGGGGCAGGAAAGGTCTATTGCACCAAAGTAAGAGGGGAACATAGTCTAGCATAGGCTGTGCCAGCATAGACCAGAACCTAGCAAACCTGAAGCAGGCCTCAGGGTGACTGAATCAGTGGCAGTTTACAGATCTCTCAGCTCACAGATGCCAAAGACAACTAAGAAGTTTAGCAGAAAAGATCTGTTGCACCTGAGTTAGAGTGGAGCGCAGTCCAATGCAAGCTGCACAAGCATAGTGCCAGCCCCAAGAGACCAGACACAGGCCTTGGGAGTGGCAGCAGCTGCTTTTAGAACTTTCAGCCCACAGATGATAAGGGGGTTGAACAACTGGTCAGAAAGAGATTACAGGGGTCTTTTTACTAGCCCTGAGATAGGACTATTGCTTTGCCCATACTTCAATCCAGGTGGCAGTGCTGGGTGGCAGTCCCAGGGTGAGGAGGAGCACTAGCATAGTAGAGCTTGTGGCAGCAGTGGAGGGGAGACCCTCCTCACAGGTTCAGGGCAGAAAAGAGTGCTTGTGATGACCCACAGACCACAGCACAGGCCAGAAGAGAAGTAAACACCTCTCCTGAGATCATACCACCTTGGAAGAACTGAAAACTTCTGTAAGTTTTCTTGAACTTTCTCTAAGGTCCCTAGAAGTATCTCTGAAAACAGCAGTAGAAACCCCCTGAAGCTTGGGACAATGTATTCTCTACCCTGGAAGCAGTGCCTTACCTTAACAAAAATTAAAAGTCAAGTAATAGACTGGGAAAATGAACAAAGAATGAAAAAACCTCTGATTATAGAAAGTTACTATGGTGACAAGGAAGATTAAAACACACACTCAGAAGATGACAACAAAGTCAAAGCGCCTACATTCAAACCCTTCAAGAAAAATAAGAATTGCTACCAGGTCTTGAGAGGGCTCAAAAAGGATTCTAAAAATCAAATAAGAGAGACAGAGGAAAAACTGGTAAGATAAATGAGAGTGATACAAGAAAATCATGAGAAAAGGGTCAACTTGGTAAAGGAGGCACAAAAAATAATAAAGAAAATAGTATCTTAAAAGACAGCCTAGGCCAAATGGTAAAAGAGGTCCAAAAAGCCAATGAGGAGAAGACTGCCTTAAAAAGCAGAATTGGACAGATAGAAAAGGATTTCACTTGAAGGAGCTTCAAAAGGTCACTGAAGAAAATAATTCCTTAAAAATTAGAATGGAGCAAATGGAACCTTATGAGAAAAAGAAACAATAAAACAAAACCAAAAGAATGAAAAAAATAGAATACAATGTGAAATATCTCAAAAGGATTTCACTTGAAGGAACTTCAAAAGGTCACTGAAGAAAATAATTCCTTAAAAAGTAGAATGGAGCAAATGGAACCTTACGAGAAAAAGAAACAATAAAACAAAACCAAAAGAATGAAAAAATAGAAGACAATGTGAAATATCTCATTGGGAAAACAACTGATCTGGAAAATAGAGCCAGGAGAGAGAATTCAAAAATTATTGGACTACTTGAAAATCATGATCAAAAAAAGAGCCTAGACATCATCTTTCAAGAAATTGTCAAGGAAAACTGCCCTGATACACTAGAAACAGAGGGTAAAATGGAAATTGAAAGAATTCACTGATCACTTCCTAAAAGAGATCCCTAAATAAAAACTCCCAGGAATATTATAGTCAAATTCCAGAATTTCCTGGTTAAAGGGAAAATACTGCAAGTGACCAGAAAGAAACAATTCAAGTAATGCAGAGCCACAGTCAGGATAACACAAGATTTAGCAGCTTCTACAATAAAGAATCAGAGGGCTTGGAATATGGTATTCCAGGGAGCAAAGGAGCTAAGATTACAACCAAGAATCACCTACCCAGAAAAACAGTAAAATCCTTCAGGGGGAAAAATGGACATTCAATGAGACATAGGACTTTCAAGAATTCTTGATGAAAAAGTCAGAGTGGAATAGAAAATTTGACTTTCAAATACAAGACTCAAGAAAAGAATAAAAAGGTAAGTAGGAAAGGGAAATCATAAGAGATCTAACAAGGTTAAACTGTTGACATTCCTACATAGGAAGTTTATATTTGTAACTCATAAGAACTTTCTCGTTATTAGGGTGGTTAAGAGACAGAGGGTATAGGTGTGAACTGAATTTGAAGGAATTCTATCTAATAAATAAAAGTAAGGGGTGAGAGAGGAATGTACTGGAAGAAAAAGAAAGGGAGAGGTAGAATGGGATAAATTATGTCACATAAAAGAGGCAAGAAAAAGCTTTTACAATGGAGGAGAAGAAGGGAGAGGTAAGGGGGAGTGAGTGAACCTTACTCTCAGAACTGGCTCACAGAGGGAAAGACATGCACAGGCGATTAGATGTAGAAAACTATCTTACTTTACAGGAAAGTAGGAGGGGAAGGGAATAAGAGAAGAGGGGGTGCTGATAAATGGGAGGGCAGATTAGGGGAAGGGGTAATCAGAAGCAAAAAAACTTTTGAGAAAGGACAGGGCAAAAGGAGAGAGGGAATAGAATAATTAGGCAGGGGAGAATAGAATTGAGGGAAATACATTTAGCTATAGTAACTGAAAAATTTTAAAGCAAGTTTTTTTGATAAAGGCCTCATTTCTCAAACATATGGAGAACTGAGTCAAATTTATAAAAATAAGAGCCATTAGCCAATTGATAAATGGTCAAAAGATATGATAGGTTTTCAAATGAAGTAATCAAAGCTATCTATAGCCATATGAAAAAATACTCAAACTCACTGTTGACTTGAGAAATGCAAATGCCTATTAGATTGGCTAACAGGACAGAAAAGGTAAACAAATGTTGGAGGGAATGTGGGAAAAACAAGACTTTAATTCATTGTTGGTAGAGTTATGAACTGATTCAACCATTCTGTAGAGTAATTTGGAACTATGCTCAAAGGACTATAAAACCATGCATAGCCTTTGATCTAGCAATACTACTACTATAGTGGTCTGTAACCCAAAAGAGATTAAAAAACAAAAAAAGAAAAAGACCTATATGTACAAAAATATTTATGGCAGCTCTTTTCTGGGAGTAAAGAATTAGAAATTGAGGGGATGTCCATCAATTGGGAAATGGCTGAATAAGCTGTTGTATGTGATTATGATGGAACACTAATATACTATAAGAATGAGTAGGATACCCTCAGAAAAACCTGGGAAGACTTGCATGGGTTGAAGTAAAGTGAAATGTACTGTGTACAGAGTAACAGAAATATTGTAAGATGATCAGCTGTGAATGACTTATATATTCTCAGCAATACAATGATCGAAGATAACTCTGAAGGATTTATGACAAAAAAATGCTATCCATTCCGAGAAAAAGAACTGATGGTGTCTGAATACAGATCCAAACATACTTTTTTTTTACCTCATTTTTCCTAAGGATTTTTTTGTCTATGTTTTTATTCTATGACTATTATAGATTTGTTTTGCACGACTATACATGTATATATTTTGAACTGCTTTGTCTTCTCAGTGAGGTGGGGTGTAGAGGGAGGAAGGGAGAGAATTTGGAACTCGAAGTTTTAAAAATGGATGTTAAAATTGTTTTTATATGTAACTGGAGGAAAATAATAAATAAATGAAATTTTAAAAAATAAAAGGGCATGGAAACCGATAGCTGTAGCAACTGCAGAGGGTGGTGGTATTATTACAAAAATAACCTTTTTGTAACCTACTTGTTAGAGAACTTACTTGTTTGGAGAGGAGCTCTTTGCAAAGCTGGTATAGGGTAATGAATTTTTTGGCCAATAGTCGTGCCTCAATGAATCCTTCAGCCATTAGCATGATTTCACAGATCATCTCAAAATCTGGTAACACCATAGCACAAGGCCTAAGCACAGACAGAGAAGGAATGAGACAGTTTTAGAGCTAAAACAAGACAGAATGTCTTAAATTATAATGGGAGGAGTTGTAGTTAGATATAAAGAATAATTTTGTGACAAAGCAAATAACTGGATTTGGTCAATGAATGAAGGGATAGTATCTCCTTCTCTGTGAATATTTGAAAATAGAAGCTTCATTCCAAATCCATCTTATCTTCTAGTCATAACTGTCCAGGCCAATTTATTGAAACAATCAGACCTTTCATTTTCTGAATTCCTTATGCATGGTAGACACCAGCTGACTGATACTCAAGAACTATTCCTTTTTTGACCTTTATACAAAGGGAAAGGACTGGAAATGTAGTTGGCCATGTCCCTTACTAACTCCATAAAAGTTCTCAAGTTCTTTTGTCTCTGCATACAAAAAATGTGAGGTCTAATTAAAGCTAGTTTTGAATTCTATAACAGACTGCAGGTAAAATCATGCTTTTAATAAATAGCATGATTTTACCTACAGTCTATTATGGGATTCAAAACCAGCTTTAAATAGACCTCAAATTGCATTTTATTATATCTGATTCTATATAACAAAGTCATTACATAGTGGAATTCGGAGTATTGAACAATATTCTTCTCATCAATTATTATCTTTGGAAGTCCATGCCATCTCTCTGTACACCTTCTCTAATCTACCACCAGTATTATATAGTGCACAAAAAGTTTCATTTACACCTTTCTAGAGAAAGCTTTTGATAGTGGTTAATAAATGGATAAGCAATTTCTATCTGCAGGTCATGGGAAACAGAGATCAGTATATGTTATTATCTGGTGATATTTTCGGCTGCCATGCCAGAGAAGGCTTTGGGTGCCAGACTGGGAGGTAGAGATGAATATCAGCACCTCTCAGGTCTAGCCCATGAACATCTGAAATACCATTAAGCCAAATATCTAACCTTGTTCTCCTTTTACATCCCAACTGAACTATCAAAAGAAGGACATGATCAGTGGTTGTGGCTCCACAATTGACCTTGTCAGGATATGCTACTGACTAGTTGCTGATGGATAAATTGCTAAGTACTCCTGACCTAATCCAATCTCCTTATTTTACAAATGAAACAATGTCACAAAAGTGAAATGATATTCGAATTCACACAACTAGTTAGTGGCAGAATGGGGACTAGAAACCAGATCTTCTGATTCCCAGTACAGTGCTTTTAATATATTAGCATGCTTATTATAGAAACACAGTGTGCAGTTGTAGAGAAAGACCTGAGAGAGCCAGGAAGATTTGACATACTGATTATGTGACTACTAGTAATTCATCAAAACTAAAGTTTTAGGCAACTCTCTAAGATAATGAACTTAGATAATCAATGATAAACTTCTTGGAACTTATGTTATCCCTAAACTTCTACCTAGTCTTCCTTATTTGTGTTTTGACTCTATTGAGCCTTCAAGAAACCAGAGTTAACCTCTATACTATGATGAAGCACTGGAAGATGGTTTTTAGCAGTGAATGTTAGGTCTTATTTCTTTGTAGTGTTAGAGGAACCCTATTCAATTATTCATTCATTCACTTAACAAATATTTACTAAGTGCTTAATTATACCAGTTCCTTTGCCTGATACTCAAGGCTCTCCATAACCTAGTTCCAGCTGACCATTGCAGCCTTATTTCACACCACTGTACTTGGGATACTCCATAATCTAGAAACAACAACAAAAACTGGGCTGCTTGTAATTCCTTGGTTGTGTCCTCCGTTGTTCACTTCTGTGATTTTGTGCACATTGTACTCCATTCTTGGAACAGATTTGTGTCTTTCTCTTTTTCTAACTGTTGGCACATTCCCACTTTTTAGGACTCAGTTGAGATGCTACTTCCTCCATATACCTTCACTGATTTCTATTGCTAAATGTAATTTCTCCATATTAAAATCTCTCAGGCTATACTGACCTTTGAATTTCATGTTAAAGCTCTTATCATTTTAAAATTATATTAAAGTTATTTAATCTCCTTCAAGTCTTCCTTTCTATGTCTCCTGTGCCTAACACACCGTAAGGACTGGGATGCTGTGTAAAAGGTGGGAGAATGTGATATAGTTCCTGCGCTTTGGAAGCCTACCTTATAGGAGTTAAGATGTAAGTATAAGATATAACAAATAAGCACAAATAGCTATAAAACAGCACAGAATGCAATAGTGAAATAAAAGAGGTAGAAAGTGTTATGATATTTAAAAGGGATAAAAGATTTCTTCTTACTGGAATAATCTGAGAAGGCTTCATGAAACAGACTTTGATGGATTGTCAGGAATTGAACTTCTGGAACCAGTGTTAAGAAAGAACATTCTAGATAAAGGGCTCAACAAGAGCGAAGATGTGGAGAAGAGAAAATAGGTTGTATTCAGGAAAGGACAAATGATACAACATAAATGCAATGAAAGGTACTGAAGCAGAATAGTAGGAAATAAGGCTGAAAAGGTCTGTTGGAACTACATTGCAGTGTATATCAGGGTAAGTAGTGCAGTATTTGAGGCCATCAAGAAACCACTCAACATTTTAAGTAGAGGTTGAAGTAAGAGACTAATACAATCATGATAGTGTATCATATATGCTTCTCCTCAAAGACAGTCAGAAGTTACATTCATTATACAATGTAGTTGTCCCCTCAAAAATTATGAATTGTACCTGAAGAGAGCCTTGAGGTTCTCTGGAAGCTCTGTACGGCCAGCATAGCCTGGGTTCATAGTGATGAAGATTCCCACTGAGGGATTCAGTTTAATCTCCTCCCCAAGGAAGTTGAAATACAGCTTCTTATCCCTGATTGCATCTTGGATACTTTTTACCTGATGAAAAAATCAACACTTTATAATCAATTCAATGGATTACTGTAGTGGGGATGGATTAAATACCATTCTGTGAGCAGAAGCTGGGCCCTTCTGTACATAGTATGATGAGTTCTTTTCAGGCTTCAGAACTTGATTGGCACAGAATACTGGGCTCCTAACACCTTCAACACACACACACACACACACACACACACACACACACACACACACATCTATATATATGCATGCATTCATATACAAATTTAGTGTGAGTTGCAACATGATGTAGTAAAAAAAATTCTAGCCTTGCAATCAAGTAACGATATGGGTTTAAATCCCAGTGGAGTTATTTATTACCTAGATGACCTGGGACAGGTTACTTAATCTCTTTGAGCTTCAGTTCTGTCACCTCTAAAATGAGGGAGTTGAACCAGGTAATATCTAAGGCCTCTTCTAGCTCTAAATCAGTGGTTCTATGTGTGATAAATGTAGTGTGACAACTCAGTCCATTTGGGTAGACCTTATCAGCTTCTTTCTGAATCCTGGGTTATTTCTATATGGCTACCTCCTTCCTTCCTTCCTTCCTTCCTTCCTTCCTTCCTTCCTTCCTTCCTTTCTTCCTTCCTTCCTTTCTTCCTTCCTTTCTTCCTGCCCGCCTGTCTGCCTGCCTTCCTACCTTCTTTCCTTCAAAATATACCAGCCACTCAAAAAGTCTGATTCTAATACCAATCTACACAGAAACTCTGTTTTTCTGACCTTAACCAGTATTCACCTCTCTTTAGATAGGCTGGGGATCTTTCTGCTCCCAGGAGCTCACCATATTAATGTCAAACTTGGTGTGGTGACCCAATCAGCTTTAGTCCTACTGCAGTTTAGAATTCATGCACTCAAGCAATCCAACCACCTCCCTAGCAAGGGGGAATACAGATATGTGCCACCTTGCAGGCTGCCAGTCAATTGCCTGCTTTTTTATTTAGGATCCCAACTATAAAATGTGTATAGCACTTGCCTTGTTAGGAAGTATATTTAATTAAAGTTTACAAATTGCTCTGAGACTGAGAGTTGAGGCAAGTGTCAACTACCCTTTCTGATGTTCAGCCTGACTCAGCATTCCCTTCTGCTAGAAAGGATTGGCAAAACAAAGCAGTCAGCAAAAATGTACCTATCAAGGAGTAAAGACATCTGTATTTCTGCGTAAAATTCCACAGGAGATGCTTTATGAAGAGTCAGAGTAAGTTTCAAAGTGCAATTAATTAATAAATATTAGCACTTAATAGAGGTGTACATAATTATAGATTACATAAAAAAACAGATTATTTGCCTAAGTTTTTTCCATTACCACAAGAGCATCTGAGTTCAAAGATTAAATAAATGATTCAACTGAATGTGAGCTAGGGAGCTGGGAGAAAGAACTAAATGCTACGAGGGTCTTGTTGAGACCTAGTGGGCAAGCATGTGGTTTGGGGACACAAGAGCTAACCTATGAAGCTGTTCAAGTGTAGGGGAGGAGATTGCCAGGTCTAACTTGGTATCTAAGGCTTATAGATATTCTCCTTATTGTTGAGAGTACAATTTTTGGAAAATTTGAAACCTTTGGATAAGAAAAGCACTGCTTTAAAATTTGTGAAACTGTTATCATTTCTAAGAAGAGGGAAAAAAAAAACAAAAAAAAGAAATTTACATGATAACTTTATATATTTAAAGGAAATGACAAGTTGTACATAATAGATTTGCATTTTCATGTAACATCTCTAAGGGGCCAGCTAGTTGGCACAGTGGCTAAAGTGCTGGGAGTTTAAAGATACTTACTAGTTGTGTGACCCTGGACAAGTCATTTAACCCTGGAGGCTGGAATGGCATGGGGAGAGACCCACCAGAAGGCTACGGAAATAATCGAAGAATAAAGTGATGAGGGCCTGTGCTAGAATGGTTGCACTGTCAGAGGAAAGAAGGGGGTGTATTTGAGAGATGTTGTTCAATCATTTCAGTTGTGTATGACTCTTTGTAGGCCACTTTAGGTTTTTCCTGGCAAAAATAACTGGAGGTGTTTGCCATTTCCTTCTCTAGTTCATTTTACAGATGACGCAACTGAGGCAAACAGGTTAAGTGACTTGCCCAGGGTTATACATAGAATACATGTTTGAGGTTGAATTTGAAATCAGGTCTTCCTGACTCAAGGTCCAGGGCTCTAAACACTGCACCATTTAGCTGCCAATTGACCTCTTTTATGTTCCAACTTAGGAAGCCTTCCCCAACCCCTCAATTCCAGTGCTTTCCCTCTATTATTTACTATTTATCCTCTACGTAGCTTACTTTTTGTATATATTTGTCTGTATAGTGTCTCCTCCTTTAGATTGTAAGTTACTTGATTGCAGGGACTATCTTTTGCTTATTTTTTATTCCCAGGATTTAGCAAAGTGCTGGGTGCATAGTAGGTACTTAATAAATGTTCATTGGGGCAGCTAGGTGGCAATGATGTTTTCCATCTTCAAATTTCTATAAGAGTTAAGAGTCTATCTTTCACAATGTCTGTATCACACACTTGATTCGGCTACTACCTTTCTCTGTTGTCTAGCTGCTTCTTTGTGTAGCCCTTATCTTTTCAAGTAAGGCAGTATGAATAGCAGAAAGAGTTGGGTTTGGAATTAGGAGTCCTGGATTCATATTCTGACATCATACTTATTAGCTGTGTTACAATGAGCAAGAATCCTAGTATCTTTGAACTTCAGTTTCCTCCTCTTAAAACTACCTACACCTCATAGGGTTACTGTAAAGCACAAATAGCTACATAAATGAGTTGTTATTGTGATCTTCTAAGTGTCAAAGTATATCTGGGCTATTATAAGGAAAGTGCTTTATAAAAGGTAAAAGCACCATATAAGTATGAGTTATAATTATTTTAATTATCTTCTATAGCAGGGGCTAGGTCTTCTACTTTTACATTCCACATACCTGATGCCTTGGACAGTTTTTGATACACCAAATATTAATAAAGATTTGCTTATTTTAATTTGATTGAAGTGAGAATTAGTGTCCACTGCTTAGCCAGACACAGAGCTAAGAGACCTTATGAGTAACTGTCATTGACACAAATTGGGCACTCTTCAAGGCAAGGAAAGAAGTTAGAAAAGAAAGAAGGAAGGAGAAAGATGAGGAGGGTTTGCAAGAAACAAAAGAACATGAATCCATCGTCTGCTCTTCCTCTTCTCTCACTCACTTGGACACTTTGCCACCTAGATTGTGATTCTCATCACTCAACCAAAACTCCTCTTTCCAAAGTTTATGGTGATCTCTTAGCTGCAAAATATGGTGGTCTTTTTTCAGCTGTCATCCTTTTTGACCCCTTTGCAGCCTTTGCAACTATTTATTATTTGTTCCTCCTATATGTTCTCTCCTCTCCGTGTTTCTGTGACATCGATCCCCCTGCTTCTCTTCCTTTCTGTCTGGTTGCTTTTTGTTTGTCCCTTATACTAAATCATCACCCATGTCCCACTTCATGTTCCAGCCAACCTAGCCTACAATACTTGATATTTGTCATGGACAGTATTCTATATGATACAGTGAATACAGCAATAGGTATAGAGTCAGAAAGTCCTGAGTTTAAATCCTGCCTCTGACACTGTGTGTGACCCTGGCCAAGTCACTTATACTCTCTCTGCCTCAATTTCCTCCTCTATAAAATAAAGAAAATAATACCTCACAGGATACCCTCCCCAGGGTTGTTGTGAAGATAAAAATGATGCAATATTTGTAATTTACAGAACACTATATAAATGCCAGTTGTTGTTATTATCATTCTCTGCATCTCTGCATGGATTGTCTCCCATACCTAAAATGTACTCCCTTCTTATCCCCACCTTTTAGAATCCTTTGCTTCCTTCAAAGTTCAGTCAGTTCAATTTCTGAGCATATGAACTCTACAGAATGTAGTAGTATTAGGCACTTGAGCTTCTAAGTCAAAAAGCTCTTAGTCTAAATGGAATACTTATTTATAAAGGAGCTTAGGGTAGCACAGGTTGTCCCATTTCCTACACAAATCCTTTCATATGATTTCCCCAGCTGTTACTGCTTCCCTTCATAAACTTTTCTTGTATTTATTTTCCATATATGTTGTATTTACTTATATATGCACTTGTTTTCCCACTTGTTTACTCACTGATAGCAAAGGTGGTTTTATTTTGTCTTTGTATCCATAGTAAGTGCATATAGTAAGAAATTAATAAATGCTTGAATTGAATACAGAAATGAGGAAGTTATTTAATTCAGTATATTTTCAATAGAAGAAAAGAGAAAAGCTACAGATGAAAGTTGTCATATTGGAAATTTAAAAAAAATACTACTACTGCAAGCATTTAACAGTGTTGGAATTTAGTTTGCAAGTCTCCCCTGTGCATGTACCAGAATAATGGCATGTGTGGTTGAAAATAAATTATGCATTAAAAGATTTTTGGATTCTACATCATTTTTGTAATCTTACCACCTATCTTTAAACCAAACTATAAGGTATGCTAGATTTAATCTATCAACTGGAGAGCTGTTCAGCTTCCAAGAGTGAATTTTGTAGACTAGAGCACACCACAGTCAAAAGCCCTTTACATCAGCACCACCAATTCACTTGTAAATGTTTAACATAGAGCATAGAGTCCCTTTTGAATTGTAGATGACTTATCTGAACTGTTGAAAGAATACTTCATCAAAATTCTAATAATTGACACTTAACATTTTAAGGCTTACAAGCACTTGACATATGTCATTAGAGAGGCTGTGTAGTGTAATGGATAGAGGACTGGTGACCCAAATTTAAATCCTACTTGAGAGCCTTAAGTACCTTTGTAAACCTAGGCAAATTGCTTAATACTAAAAATACCCATTTCTTCGTCTTCGAAACAGGGATCGTGACAATAATGATACTTGTAGGATTTATATAGCACTTTCAGGTTTACAAAGTTTCTTATAAATATTATCTCATTTTATCCTCACAAGAGTTTAGGGAGGATGGGTGCTATTAATATCCCCATTTTACAGATGAGGAAATGGAAGCAAACAAGTTAAGTGATTTGCCTAGAATCACACAGCTAGTTATTGAGGCTGGACTTGAACTCAGTTCTTCCTGATACCAAGTCTAAAATTCTATACACTGCCCCACCTAGCTGCCACTTACTTATACCATCTACCTCATAGGAATTGTGTAAAGAAAGCACCCTGAAATTCTTACAGTCCTATATAAATGTGTATTATTTGTTAGTATTATTTCTTCTCATCTTTAAAACAGAGCTGCAAACTAGATAATTTGAGTATTATTATTATCCCAATTTTTTATATTAGGAAACTGAGGCTCAGTCAGTTAACTAACAATTTGCCTAAGGTAACATGACTGTTAAATGACAGAAATGGACTTAAACCTAAGTTTCCTGATGTTAAGCCCGATACATTTTCCATTGTACCCACTGCCTTTCATTAAGGCTATATATTTCAGTTAATCCCTTAAGGTCTGATTGTAATGCCACCTCTATCACTACTCTGTTGCTTTTCTTAATTCTTCTCTACTCTTTGTCACAGACATTAAAGACACTTTCTCCTAAACCATACATAGGACACATCCCAGAAATAATTATCATAAATTACTTTGTATTCTAGGGGGTTTTGCTGTTTGTTTGGGTTTTTTTGGTGTGCATGTATCTTCTCACAGATTATAAACTCTATGAAAGCAGTGATTGCATATGATCTAAACTTTGTATCTCCCCTGTTACAGCCTGTGTTCTCTACAAATACCAGCTGCTTTATAAATGTTTGTTGCGCAGAACCAAAATCACAATGAACACAATGTCTACAATAATGTAAAGAAAAAAGGTCAGAGAAAAACCAATAATGGAGAGAACATTTGTGGTAAAAAAACAAACAGCATCAACATAACACTTTAAAAGGACATGTCTGTTGGACTGAAACGAATTTTCTATTATGATTATTTGTGCATGGGTTGTAATCTACTAGACTGAAAGCTCCTTGAGGACGAGGCCTAGGATTTAGTTAATCTTTGTAACTCCTTTACCCACAAGTACAATCTTCTGGACCCAGAACGTGCTTAATAAATGTTTTTTGGAGTTGAAGCTAGGAAACCTAGGCTTAAATTCTGGCTCTAATTCTTATTATTGGTACGATCTTTGCTAGGTGTGTGACTGCCAACAAATTAACAAAACTCTGTATGCTACAATTTTCTCATATCTAAGATGGGGATAGTAATTCTACCATTAGTTACATAATATTAGCTTGTCACAAAGAAAATGGATCTTAAATTGTAAAGTGTTATATAGATGTCAGACAAACGAATTATAATAAAGAAGGATGAGGAGATGTGACTTGCTACATATACAATCCATCCTGGACCTCTTACCTAGACAATTGCAATAGCTACCTAATTGTTCCCTAGCCAATCTTCCACTTAGGTTCCAAATTGATATTCCTAAAGCACAGGTCTGAGCATGTCACCTCCCTTGCTCAAGAAGCTTCAGTGGCTCCCAAGAGTTTCTGGGCTAAAATACAGACATTAAAAAGTTTGGTATTTAAAGCCTTCATCATCTAGGTCTAGCCTGTCTTTCAAGATTAATTTCACACGACTTCCTTTTCTTCACTGTATTTCCTCCAAACAGACCTACTTGCTACAAGACATTTCATCTTCTTTTTGACTTTACACAAGCTGCTCCCTCATGTTCTCCCTATTCACTGTTGCTGCTGGAAATTTCCAGCTCACATGCCATCTCCTTTGGGGAAATCTTTCCTTATGCTCTAAGTTATTAGCTCTCTCTACCATGTATTTACTTATCTTTATATATATTATATACTCCCTCGAAGCATGTAAGTTCCTTGAAGACAGGAACTATTTCATTTTTGTATCTATGGGCAAGGTCCAGTATAGTGTTTTTGCACATAATAGGCACTTAACAAACACTTATCCTACTGAATTGAATTGAACAATGACATGGCTGTCAAGATAAAGAAAGGACATAAAACTGAAGTCTGTATTTGGGACAAGCTAAAGATTTGGCACAAAGAATGAGACTTCCCAGTTTCTGACTCCATACCTGTACTGCCACCACAGAAAGTACCTCCACAGAAATTCTGTTAAATTCATCAAAACAGCCCCAGGCACCAGTCTGAGAAAGACCTTTGTAGATATTGCCACAAGACTGCAATGAAATGTAAAAAGATTAAATTACCAACTGGATTATTTGTTTAAATAAATGGATAATTCCTATTACCCATGAACACTTTTGTTATTATGCAAACTGTTGGTTAAGAACTCATAATAAAATTTCAAGCATGTTGCATTTTTTATGTAGTGGAATGGCAACACATAGGTCACAGGATCAAACAAAACCTTTTCATCAAATCTCCCCAAAATGTCCCCAGTTGAGAATTATTGCTGGTCTTGTTGCATCAGAAATTCCCCCAAATAAATAAAAGATGATTCCTCTGTGGCTCAGACAAAATTCCTTCCAGTTAACCTCATGTCACACTCTGAGGAGAAAGTCTGACTGCATTTTTAAATATGTGCACAGACTCTGTGCTTTCCTTTAAGGAAGTGAGGAGGTAGAGACAATGTGAAGCAGGCATAAGCAGAGAATTTAGTAAGTGACAGTGAATGTGCAGAGCAACTATGGCCAATCTTCACAAACAAGTGAAACAGAGATAAAGGAAGAGGAAACCATAAACATAAAGTACACTTAAACAAAGCAATTAGTTCTCCTCTATGAACTTAGGTTTCCTCATTGGTAAAATTGGAGAATCAATCTAGAGGAGCTATGAGGTCCCTTCCAGCTCTAATAGTTTTACAATTTAATTCAAAGTTTCTCCAAAGTGTAAGCAAGATCATAGAGTTAGAGATGGAAAGGACTTTGAGACCATCTAGCCTAAGACCATCATTTTACAGATGAGGTAGCTGAAGCTTAGGGAAGGTAAGTGAGGCCAAGGTCACAAAAATAGCAAACGTCAGAAGCAGAGGTAGAATCCAGGTTCTTTGTTTCCAGAGGAACAGAACACTTGACATAGGGATAAGTTACTAATAGTTATTCTCATGATCATCTACTGGTTGGTTCAGGGACCAGACTGTAAAAGTCTGTGAATAGTAGAAGGAGCATTATTCATTTATCTCATTATTATTAATCCAGCATTTGCTAAGCATTGAAAGTATTCCACTGGGCACTAAATGAGATGCAGTGGGGATAAAATACATGTATAGTACATAGTTGAGGAATAATCTAAGACCTAAGTGGCCAAATGAGTAATACGGCAATAGTGTTATAGGAATGCAGAGAAGGGAAGGATAGCTGTGGGAGTCAACCTTAATGGAAAAAATGAGTCACTAAACTAGACTAAAAAGGATGAGTAGAATTTAGGTAAGCTGATAGATTGGGAAAGGATATTTTGGAGGGGAAGAGAAACATGAGCAAAGACTTGGAATAAAAACCAATATGTTTTTAGAAGACAGTGAGGAAACCAGGATGTGCACTGTGGTATATTGGAAATTAAGTGGAGAGGTAGAATGGACTGTGGAACACCTTGAGTAACAAGCTGGGAAGCTGGATGTACCTCTATCAATAATGGGGATTCATTGGGTTTTGAGTGTAAAATCAGTCTGATGTGGTAGTATAATAAATGGGGGTAGGTGGAAGTAGAGGTTAGAAAGAGGCAAACCAGTAAAAAAAAGTTGTTAGAGTGTAGATAGAGTAGCTCTTCCTTTCCCATACCAGGGCCACAGCTGTAGTTTGGGATCTGAACTCAACCTTCTAATTGGATTGTCTTACTTCCAATCTTTTATCCCTTCTAATGCAACCTACCTACTCACCACTAGACCAATTAAAAAAATGCTGACTATAGTCTCTTTCCCTTTAAAAAAAAATGTAACCTATTGCCAAGTTAATCTTACTCAGGATTAATTATAATTATGCCACTGCCCTTTCTAAAAACTGTTAATGGTTCCCTTGATAAGTATAAACATGAATAAAGGCTTGGAAAGAACATGCTTTTTGTGAAGAGTAAGGACACCAGCTGGGTCAGAGCATATTGGATGTTACCTTCCCCTCTTCCATGCCTTTACTCTGCATGGAGCATGCTCTCAACCTCATGCTGCTTTCTGTCAAAATCCTACTCATTCTACATGGTTCAGACTGTATTTTACCAAATATGCGTAGCCTTTCCTAACTTTGTCCCAGCAGGAAGCAAGCTCTCCTGCCTCTACACTCCCGCAGCATCCTGTCTCTAACTTTATTACTCTAGCTTATATCATAACAATATTTGGGTACATAATATTCCCTAATGGGTTATAAAACCTTTTGAGGGCAGAGACTTACAAAACCCTCACATTTAACATTTAATAAATATTGTTGAACAAACTAATACATCCTTTTTTTAATGGCTCCCTTCTTCCAGACTGCCGCAATGAAGGAAAAAAACAAACTCTTTTTTACTATGTTAATCAATAAAAGTCACCAGATTAGGAAGCTATTTAATGGTATGGGATAGACATCTTTAGTCTAAATTTTCAGTTCAAATTATTCTCCATGGAAGACAATACCAGGAATACCAAATACTCTTTACCAAAGGTCACTGGATAATGCAACTTTCTCCACTATCTAAAAGGTCAATCCTTTAACGATGATGTTCCATTTAGAGATGAAGTACTTTCAGTATAATGAAACTGTCAACATAACTTTCTCTATATTTAATTTTAAATAAAATATTTTATGATATTCTTGATAGATTACATATGATAGAAATATTAATCTTTGAAAATTCATTATTTCCCCCTTTCACTAAGTTTTTATAACTGCATAAATGAAATTCTTAGAAAATAGTCTAAATATATGGCCTTCATATTTTGCTTTTTTTATTTGAGTGCTCCAGGTCTTTTTCTTGTCCACTGTGATCATCATACTCTGCTGGGTTAACCTTATATCAGATACCTTGCAGAACCAAACAACTTTATGTTTTATGAGAGGGTCAGTGATTTGATTATAGTAATGTGTCTATAAAATAATGAGTTTTTAACTGTATTTTTACATTGGTCTATTAAAGTCAATTAAGGATTAGTTTCCAAGATTCTAGATTCTAGAACACAGAATCTTGGAAACTGAAGGATTTTAGAGATATATGGTCAAACTCTGTTATATTATAGATGAGGAAACTGTATGTGAGGGAGGTCATATAACTTGCCCACAGTTAGTGGCAGAGACAGGACTAAAATCAAGTGCCCTAATCCTCAGTCCAATGTTCTTTTTACCAAAACATGCAGCGTTCTCATGTTAGAGAAGATTAAGTAGGATATTTTTTTTAGCTTGATACTTTTAAAGGCCAATAAAAAGTTTCTAAGAAGTAGACATGAAATGACATGCTAGTACCCTGCCCCCAACCAAGGGACTATGCCTATAATGTAGGGGGAAGGGAAAAAAGTTTCTCCATCAAACAGGAAAATAAGACCATGTACCTTGTAGTCCATTTGCTCAGAGCAGTTAAACACATATACCATGATACCCAGTGCTCGACCCAGATCCTTGGTAGTCTCAGTTTTGCCAGTGCCTGCAGGACCTGCTGGGGCTCCACTCATGGTCAGGTGCAGAGACTGTGTAAGTGTAATATAACATCTGCCAAGAAACAAGGAACCTCAGAGTCAGAACGAATATGAAGTGAAGGGAATGGGGTCAGGGTGGGAAATTGCAGGAGCTTTGCTGACACTGCTGTGTCCTGGGGATACAGTTTGCTAATGCCATTAACAAAAAGGGAATTTCAGTGATTCTGGTAGATTTCTCTGTAAACCAAAACACCAACTTTGGAAAGAGTAATTGCATTTGCTTGTCCTCCCATGATTTGTTTTAAAAGATTGGTGATGGAAGAAACTAGGTACCAAACCTGATTCTCATCTTTTAAAACTAAGATTTTTATTTACACTTGACCCAAGCTAAAAATGAACTTGCCAGATCAATAGTAAAATATTTTCATGGTATAAATGAAGCTGGTTGTTTTTATTACTTTGAAAACAACAGCAATTATGGCAAAAATAGCATGTTTAAAAAAGAAAGAACATTCTGTTCAGACAACAGACAAAACCTAACTTAACTATAGATAAAACTCATAAACTCAGAGTTGGGTGGACTTTGGAAGTCATCTTGCCCAACCTTGCATCCAAGAAAGAATTCCACGAGATAGGCATCTAGCACATCCAGTGATAGGAAGCTCGCTACCACACAACATAGCCCATTTCATAGACAATGTTAATTATTAGAAAGTTCTTTTCCTATGTAAAACCCTTTATTCCATATCTGACTCTCACCCCTTCAAAGGACTGACTGGTGAGTAGAGATAAAGTGTGACAGAAAATGATGTCACACATCCACAGGAGAGGGTTATTACATGCAGCAAATTAAAAGTTTCAAGGTTTCAAGGTGGTTAGGATGATTACTGCTCCCCAGATCAAGTCATTGAGTCTATTCAACCTATTCTACAACATGTGGGCCAAGGCCAGAATCAGACAGATGTCCCTGCTAAGGAAAGGACAACATAGACTGACCTCCATGAGTCACAGTTTGTGATAGATCCTGTGTTCCTATACAAATTAGAGTCCTTAGTTTTGAAGGGGTTGTCTCTGAGACTATGTGCAGGGAGCTCAAAATAAAGTATGACTGAAAGGTATCTCCTGACTTGCATTTTGACCAGTGCTAAGTTGGACCCTGCCTTTCTAAGATAGATAGCAATCCTTGTCAACTAAGAGTTCACTGTGCACTATAAGGTATGAAAGACTAATGTTAATGCAATCCTCTGTCTCACAGGCCATGTGAGTCTGAAGCTAAGGGGACTCCATAAGAACGAAGACAATTTGTGATATTCAAGGAGATGGACCTTTGTTGCAAGGTTATCATAGCTGAGAATCTGAGACTTCCACCAACATGCTATCCTTGTTTATAAACTTTGTTTCACTGAACCAATGCTTTTTGCCATAACTGTACTTCAAAGACCGGCAGTGGGAGCAATTGCAGGAAAAATGGCTACAAGAAGCTAATTCCACATATGGAGGTAGCTTGGTGGAACAAGTTCTTTGTAGTTCTTGGTTTAAGTTAACTCTCTCTTCCAAGAGACTGAGGTAATAGGTAGAAGATTGTGACAGTTCCTTCCTCTCTCCTCTATTTTCTGCTATCCCTTCCCACCTACCCCACCCACCCGCATTCAGAGGGAAATGCTTTGTGATTTCTCCTCTTCATACACACACACACACACACACACACACACACACACACACACACACACTAGTAACACATCCCTTTGTAGAAGTTCACTGATGTTAATTAGCTTAAAAAAACTGGGGGGATAATCACTGGTGGTTAGCATTGGGGAGAACATGCTAGATTGGGGCCTTGAATTAATGGTCTTAGAGGAATAGTTTTCTTGAACCTTATTTCTCAATAAGTACTCTTTAATTCAGTGACACTGGGTTCCCAACTGTTTCACAAACAAGATACAAGATACTCCATTTCTCAGCTCTGGACACTTTCTCTGGCTGTTCCCCATTGCACAGGGAGAATGCTCTCTCTCCTTTGTTTCAACTCCTAACCTCCTTGGCTTCCTATTAAGTCCCAGCTAAAGTCTCAGCATCTGCAGGAAGGATTTTCCAACCCATCTCAATTCCATGACTCTCCCTTTTCTAATTACTTCCTATTTATCCTTGCTTCATATATATATCTAGTTGTATGTTATCTCTTCCATTAGATCATACACTCCTTTTTTTTTGTTATTCATTCACTTCAGTTGTGACCAACTCTTGATGGTCCCCTTTGAGGTTTTCTTGGCAAAGACATTGGATTGGTTTGCTATTTCCTTTTCTAGCTCAATTTACAGATGAAGAAGATGAGGCAAACAGGGTTAAGTGACATAGTCACACAGCTAGTAAGTGTCTGAAGCCAAATTTGAACATAGGTCTTCCTGACTCCAGACCTGGTGCTCTATCTACAATTCCACTCAGGTGCCCTGTCCGTTGTTTACTGATTGACTAACTGATAGCCCAACTCTTCAGGAATACTCCAGAACCCAGAAGGAGAGATATAGCCTTGCTCAGACACTAACTCGGTGAAATCTGGAGTTTGGACAAGGATCTTAAGAGTTTAGAATAGCTACATAGGAATACACAACATATTTGAAAAACAAATACAAAATAACTGGTGGGAAAAGTCATTGGAAGGCAGGAAAATCAGGAAAGGCTTCATGTAGAAAATAGAGTTTGAGATGAGTTCTGAAGTAAACAAAGGATTCTAAGAGACAGGTAAGGAGGGAGTATGCTTAGGCATGCATGACTGTCAAAGGTATAGAGAAAGGAGATAGGGGATTAGTTGTGTGAGGTACAGAAAGAAGGATGGTTTAACTGAATGGGAACAATGTATGATATGGTTGCAAAGATACTTTGGAATAAGGTTTTGAAGCACTTGAAATACCAAACAGAAGAGTTTGGACTTGATTTTGATGATGGGTTTTATTGAGCTGGGGAACTACATGATCAGATGTGCTATAGGAAAATCACTTTCATAGCTGTGTAAAGGATGGATTGGAGAGGAAAGAGAATAGAGATAGGGAGATTATTTTCTGTCATGCCAATTGTGGTTACAGGATTACAAAATTTCATAGGTGAAAGAGGAACTCAGTAGCCATCAGTTCCAATTCATATACAAAAAAGAATCTCCATTGAAATATACCTTACAAGTGATTACCCAGTCTTTGCCTAGAGACATACAGTAAGGGAAAATTTTCCTGACATAGCCTGTTACACTTTTTGACAACTCTGTCATTAGGAAGATTTTACTGATGTCATTTTCAAATTTACCTTTTTTTCTATCCATTATTCTTTTTCCCATTCTCTTGGGACAAACAGAACAAGTCTACTCCTTCCACAACACAGCATTTCAATTACTTGAACACAGTTATTACATATTTGCCTAATCTTGTCTTTCCCAGACTCTATGTCTCTAGTTCTTACAACTCACCTGAGCAGACGTGGAGCAAATTATTTGGTAATCCAATATTCTTCCTCAGTCAAAACAGGCTTACAAATTCTGTTTGTGAGAGAGTAGAGGAATCTAGCACTCACCTGTCTGTCAGAGGGGTAATCACCAGGCGGGGTGTGTTACCCAGGTACTCATAGGAGTAGAGGAACTCAGCATCACAAATGTTGGCAAAGCAATGTTTCTTCTCATCATCCCACCAATGGCGCAGCTGGGACAGCCAGAGAAAAGCCTGGGTGCTCTCTACCTACAGAAAGCAACAGAATAAATAACAGAGGCTTATGGCTGTAATCATACAACTAGGACTTTGGGCATATAGCACACAGACCTCAGATTTATTTATCTTTTATTTTTTTATCTATTTTTTATCTTTTCAGTCTTATTTTTATTTTTTTAAATTTTATTTTAGTTTGCATCATTCATTTCCATGAGATTTTGAGTTACATATTTTCTCCCCACCTTTCCCCTACCCACTGCCCCAAAACAGCCATCCCAGTGTGTCCCCCCTCCCCCACTCTATTCTCTCCTATGTCACTTTTTGGTAGGGCAGGATGGATCTCCCAACTGCAGTGCCTGTGTATCTCAAGTTCCAGTTGGATGTAGTTAATAATAATAATAATAATTGCATATAGATAGATAAATAGATAGATAGATATTTTAACATTTGATTATAGAACTTTAGATACTAGATTCTTTCTCTTCCTCCCTTGTCACCCACCCCACTGGAAGGAAAAGCAATCAAATACAGGCTGAACATGTGAAATTACGCAGAACCTCTCCACTGTGAGAGTCTGATTACATGTCCCTTCTTCCTATCCTGCCCCCCCCAACCACTCTCCACCCTGTCCCTGTCCCTCTACAGAAATGTGAACATTCATCAGCCCTCCCCCCCACCCTGCCCTCCCCTCCATCATCCTACCTCTCATGCCACTTCCCCCTACTCCTCTATGTGGCAAGATGCCCA
>CM053584.1:182191589-182215953 GCA_028627135.1 Pseudochirops cupreus | reverse complement strand
AAATCTCTGTGGGGCTCTGCTTCCAGAAGGGAAAGCTCTGTCCCAAATCACTGGGGTCCTCTCGGCTGCCATAGCTCTCAGGAAGGTGCTGGGTCCCTTTCCCACTTCTGGCTCACTGGATAAAGAAGACTTATAGGACCAAAGCCCAAGACCGCGATCTGGATCCAGGCTGCTCAGTGTGAGAGCACTTGGCCTTTGAATGATTGCTTAGTCCCCCTGCAGTCTGCAGCCTGAGAGCGCAGAAGCTGCAATGCAGAGGCAGGTGCAAAACCTCTGCCTTTTGCTTTCTTGCCCTGGAGGAGTTTTGGCCGGACCGCTTTTCTCCCAAGACCTCGCAAGCCTTGCTGACCTAGTTCTGAACACTGCCGCAGCTGCCGCCAATCCGCTCACCCGAGGCTCCTTGGCTCCTCTTGTCCAGCTGCACCCGGGGCTCAGCCAGGGCTTCAGGGTGGGCTGGTTTTGGTTTGCAGTGCTGGTATGGTTCCTCGTAGCCAAGCTGACTTGAATGGAAAGTATATTTGTGTGCATTTTGGAGTTCTAGGATTAGTTTGGAGATATATTTTATGGGTATTTTGGGGTGGCTATGTGAGAGCTGCAATATGTTGCTGCTCCTACGCCACCATCTTGGCTCCACCCCCCAGGACTTAGATTTATATAATCACAGAGTCATAGAACATTGTTCTGTGTTGGAAGTGGGAAGTGACTTTAGCTGGACTGAATCTAGCCTCCTCATATGACAGATGAGGAAAACAAGATTCAGAGATGGGAAGGACCTTGCCCAACATCACAAAGTGATGGACCTAAAAGTTCTAGGATGTAAAATATTGCCTTTTGACTTAGGCTTAATAAACGGTTGTTTTCAGCATGTAAAAGCATCAGCAAACAGTTGCCACTGGCAGGGAAAAACACAGGGATACAGTATGGTATTTTTAATACATCATTTAGCAAAGGAGTTTTCAAGAGGTCACCGTATTTATATTACTATTCTCTACCCCTCCCCCTTTTGTTCTGACTATGAACAGACTTAGGCTATCTAGTGATTTTCTGGGTTTATATCTCTCTAGAACCCTAAACTCCATTTGGACAAAGTAGGCATAGCTCTCATGTGCCCAGGTGTCCAAGGTGCCTGCAACCAACCTTCTGAGAGATCATCTTGGCCACTACATCCCGGGCGTGTACATCAATGGTACAGATGGTCATGATTTTTTGCCGGTCACCCTTGGAGAGCTGGCCAATTAGCATGGTGATCAGGGTGTTAAGCTGAGTAACTTGCTTCTTATAATATTCCTTCATAGCACTTTCATACCCTTCCTCCAGTCTGGCAAAGGCAATGCCCACCTCAGTGGTCCACCAGATCTGGGTGCAGGTCAAGGCCACCTGTAGGGTAAAGAATCATTTGGGTTAGCTGATTAAATATTCAAATCCTTAGGTAAGGATAGCAAAGACCTAGGGTTTTACAAATCCTTCTTTTGCCCATTATAATTTGCCGCTATATTGAATACTTGGTGAACTGGACAACTTAAATAAGAAGCAGAAGAAAAGTCTTGGCTACTAGGAAGCCTATAGCTTAGGTAAGGTGACACATAGACATGCTTTAGCCAGTTACTGGATTTCAAAAACTGTTTCACTGATCCTAAGGTAAGCTGCTCTCTTGGGATATTATATAGCTAAATTCTGTTGTGTACTTTAATTCTATTATATAGTTAAATTCTACTGGGAGACACTATACTTCAACAGGCCACATTTTTTTTCCTGTCTGTGAAAACCAATATAATACTTTATGCAATTATTGTATTTCTTAAAAGTTACATATAAATTCTACTTTTGAAAACTAAATTTTACTTTGAAGGCAACTGGTTAAACTTTTTTTTTAAAGATTGAGGTGATTCTTCTGTCATGTAAAATACTAAATAGTCACCACCAATCTATCTGTCTTGTCAATTAATATTTTTGTACAGTGAATTGTATGTATTTTGTTAAAGCAGGGCCACTTGATATGAGAGCCAAAGTTAGAAAACAAAGCTCTTCTTAGAGTATGGAAAATCAGAACAACTAACTCTGAAGAGACTGAGAAATGCAATCAGAAGGTGAAAAGTAAGACAGTTTTGCTGCTTGAGGAGTAAATCCACTTTTGAAGCTACAACAAGGGAAACAGTTAGGTAAAATTTCCAGGCACAGAAGAGTTGTTTTAAGGAAAATACCTGAGCAGGGTAGTCAAAAAGCCACTGTTCCCTAGGTTTCTCTTCATAGGCAGTGACACCTTCCGTCATTTCATGTCTCACAGTAGCTCTCATGTGATCAAGCACATGATTCAACCATATTTCAACCTAAAAGAATTCAAGGTCAGAGATTGCTTCTACGCATTTAAGTGGTTTTGATGATCATGATATAACAGGGGGATAAGCAGGAATCTATTAGGGCATATTTTCAACTTAAGGAAATACAAGAGGAGCAAGTTCAGTTTTCATTTATCTTTGGGATATGAACCCAAATTAGGAAATTCAGGAATTTAGGTATATTGAAGCCGACCTGGAAATCACAATATTATAGATTTAAGAGTTAGAAAGGACTTTGGAGACCATCTAGTCCAATGCCTTATTTTATAGATGAAGGAAATTAGACACAAAGTAGTTAAGTGACTGATGGTTATGGCTCAAAGTAGTTAAAGTCACACATAAGTAAAATATGTCATCTTTCCCCACCTCTCAAAGTAACTTAAAGCTTTCAACTGCATTGAGCATTTAGTATATGGGACAGGAAATTGTTAAAGGGAAATAAAGGGTGTATATAAGTCTTTGAATCTGAAATAATTCTGAAATAATTATAGAAAAATATGAAATAATTATAAGATAGAAAAGTTAGAATGGAGGAACAAATGGTAGGATGCCAAGAACGAATTAAAAAAAAACATTTATTAAGGGATTGCTATGTGTTGGGCACTGTACTAAGTATTGGGGTTGCAAAAATAAAAGCAAAGATAGTCCCTGCTGTCAAACAACAATTTGAAAGGAGGAAGATAATACTCACAGGAGAATGGTAGCCAGGTAGGATACTTTGGTTTGGAAAGTTACAAGGGAGTTATAATTTTGTGCTTCTGTTGGCTCTAGGCTGATTCAGAACTCTGCCCTCAAACAGACAGAACCAAATTGAACTGGTTTTTCCCAACTTTAGTCAAATGAGTCCTGGGTTTTGTATCATAAATGTATGTTTTATTTATTTATTGGTTGCATTTTTAATTCTGTGGTTTTTAAGAACGGAAATTACTCTAAGGGGAGAAATAATTATTTTCTATTATATTAATAATCAATGATTAAATTAGTATTAAGGCTTCTTTTCTTGATTTCCTCATTCAGGAACCAGCCCCTGTAAGTCAGTCACTGTCTGAGAAATATTGCTGTAGATGAGATTGCCCAAATTCTCTCGGAACATGCTCCTCCATCTTAGATGGGACCTCAGTCATCTAGGAGACCTTACTTCTGTTTAGAGTATAAACAGAATCTAATCTACGTGAATTCCATGACCAAAGCATTAAATCCTTGTAAACTCCATGAGACTTTAAGGTAACCCAGCTCATGAAGGAGAAAACCAACCGAAGTCGTCTAGATAGAGATGGATTCCTTTGTCCAGACTGCTGAAGGTGGCTTAGTCTCATGACTAAGCTAAGTTCTCAGCAGAAGGATCTAAAAGCTTTCAGTCCATCTCCTCATTTGAAAGTCTACCCCCACATTAATTGTTTAGCAGTCAGGACTGACTTTCATCTGTCAGGGGCATCCCCTTTTCCAAAAGTATTTAAGTTTTTGATGATCTCCATGATTTCATCTTTGGTTACCAAGAGAGACCACTGACCATCAATTTAATGACTATCAGCTAGCCTAATTAATAAACTGATTATTAATTACCCAGAAACTCTGTCTCTCAGGCTTGTTTGTCTCAGAAACATGTAAATTTGTACCTCTTAAAGGTCATACTTCAAAGATTTAGATATTGCAGCAGCTGTTGGTGGCTGCTGGTCTAGTGTTTCAAGGATCATGTAAGCCCACAGTGAAGTAGAAACAGTCATATAAGAGAAGAAAGGAAAGTGTGGTTCAAAACAAAACAACTGATATATCATTTCTATCAAACAGCATAATTAGTCTTCAGAAAATAACCAAAGACCTTTAAAGGCACCTGAAGGGGCCCAGGAGGGGTGGCTATTGATTCCTCTACAATGTAACATAGATTTCCTGAAGTTGGATGAACAGTGACAAAATCAGGAAAAAGGTAATTTTTGCTGATGAAACTAAACTTTCATTCAAAGTTAAACCAAAACCATTATTAGAAAGACTCCAGATGAGCCTATAAGATCTGAGTATCTTATCAGGCTGCAATACATTTATCCCAAAAACGTGTTAGGGAATATGTGCTTTTAGTGGGCACAGATGTCTTGTACTCATTGAGGGAATGATGAATTTTGATAGATACATTCATATACAGAGAAGCAGAATTGTTCTCAAATTATAGTAATTGCCAACTAGACATGTAATAATACGGTACCTTGTACCGTATTATTACATGTCTTCATAGTGAAAAAATCCATCCAAGAGACAGAGAGAAATACATTCAAGTGTCTGGGAACTCTTCTGATTTTTATTATTTTTATTTATTATTATATTAATATACTATATTTATTATATATTCATCTTCACCTTTTAATCTTTATTACTTATTAAATATATCATTTGATATTAATAAACATATTATTTATTAAACTATTTCATTATTTATTACAATTATGGTCTAAAATCAAGTCTAGGATATGGAAACACCAAGTGTTCATCCAATGTGATATATGGTTCCATGACAAAGAATGAAAGAATATGTACCAAAAATCTTGTCAACTTAATGCCAAGTCACATAGTGATTTCAGCAAAAGGAAAACATCCTGCATATTAAGTTTTTTTAAGATGGAAAAAAGTTGTAAGATTTGTTGTATAAATTAAAATTGAATAATATAACATGTATCAATATTGTAAAAATTAAAAAAAAAACTATTTTACTTTGCCCCAGTAAACTTGCATACCCTTCTATATCAGTAGAAGAATAAACCAAAAAGTGATTTGTGGGAAGCTCCCCAAAATTGAATCTAAACCATGTAAATATAAAGTTTGAGGTTCTAGGCCATGACTATGAATGTAACCTAATGGTAGTTTAGCTATGACTTGCTGAAAGACTAGTCTCTGTGCTAGATGTTGACTGAGAGTATTATATACCATTCAGTATTATTATAATAATACTTCTTTATTGTAGCACTTTTAGGGCTTGATTCAGAGTGACTCTTAAAACAGGAGTACATGCAAGTGCTATTAATCCCATTTTAGTGAGACGCAGAGAGGGTAAGTGAACTGACAATGATAACAGAGTTAGGAAATATTAGGTAAAAAAATCTGCACTTGTCTTCAGATTGTGACTATTGCTTTTTCCACTCTATTAGAGTGAATTAAGGTAGGGACTCCTTTTCATGTTATTGGAAAGGTCCTATAGGAGGTCATAACTATAAATCAGGAAAAATAAAAGAAACTGGAGATCAGAATTATTGAAAACCCAAGCTTGGCTCTTCAACAGGGGAGATGTTCACTATATTTTAAGGAAAGAGTATACATATGACTTTGGATATTTTCCTACACCAGGAATTCCAGTTCCACCTTTAGATGATCATGCAGAGCACCAGGAGCAGGTGAATCTCCCCCAAAGGTCACTTGGTATTAGCAGCACACCCAATCCACAGGGAAAGTAGAGAAAAGAAAACATGTCAGTTGGGCTGTGGGGAGAGAAAGGACATATTTTCTCTAACTGAAGGTGATCTTAATTTTTAAATAACTGCAGGCCAATTTGCCCAGAGAGTACACCTAGGTCTAAGTGGCAAGGCAGAGGAAAACAACTGGTCAGACTCCTCAGTAAGAGAGTGATCAAAAAAGAACCAAATGTGGGTCAAAACTGAGAAAATAAATTTATGGATTCATTGCTTCTTCATTCTATGCTAAGACTGAGGAGATGACCTTCTATTTAAATCCCTCCTTTAGCTCAAGTCCTACCCTGGCACAAGTGTGAGATCTTCAGGCTCATTCTTCACTTACACACACACACACACACACACACACACAAATAGATTATTGTAGGAATTTTCAGGACTAGGTATAATCCAGGATAAGCCCAGCACTATTGTGATTATGACTCATAGGAACATGCACTCAAATTAGTTCTAGGGGCAAGTAACGGCTGCACTGTTTTCAGCACTTTATTGGATCACTCAGGGAGTAAAAGGGAGTTTACTGATTTGAGCTAGATGCTTTTTTGTTCCTTTTTGCATGGGAATAGTTCTTTGGGACAGAAAGAGATGTGAATCTGCGAATAACATTCAACATTAAAGTGGTCTTTAAAGTGATTTAAGTTAAATGAAGTTGAAAATTTACAGGAAAAAGATATGCTTTTAAAAGGTTTTTCACACAGCAGTTGAAGGAAAAGTAGATAACAGTTCTGTCCTACTCATAAATGTCCAGCTCTCTAGGTTAATACTAATCATCTTAGAACTTAGCTCTGTTCTTAGAACAGCAGCAAAAGGAGGGGGTGGGAGGGGAGGATATGAGGGAAAGTGAGTGCTTCTCCATTTTACCTGGCCATTACAGTCACAAGGCTCACTGAAATTCACATACTCCTCCTCTTTACTATACATGCCAAGGCTTTTCTTGGTTGGTTTTTGGTCGGAATCCACCTGGAATTTCATCCTAGTCATACTGTCAAACAGCTTGGAAAGATGGCGCTGAACCTACAAAAGAAACCATACAAAAATTGAGAGCATGTCAACAAGGTTAATTATCATCTTAAAAAGTACTCAGTGAAAACCTATCACCTGGCTAGATATTGTGGTGTATACAACAAAAAGAGATAAAAGATACAAGTTTTCATGTTTTGAAAAGTTATAATCTAGTTGGTGCAAGGGAAAGGTTAAGATGATTGGGGAAAAGAGCATGGAGATGGGAATGACAGTGGCATGTGGGGCAACAGGCAGGAGACTAGTAGGGCTGTGAGACATGAGGGATGTGAGCAGAACGCTGCTGTCAAAAAAGGTCACCGACTCACTTTTGTGGGAATCATGTTCTTTCCTCCCCATCAACCTCCTATATTCAATCAGTCACCAAATCTTATTGATTCTACCTTTACAAATTCTCCAACATTCATCTCTTATTTCCTGTCATGATGTCTCTAGCCTAAATCAAGCTTTCATCATCTCTCACTTGGATTATTACAGCAGCCTCCTAATTGGGCTTCCTGACTCCAGCCTTTCCCTTCTCTAATACAGCTGCTAAATGACATACATAAAATGCAATTTATTCTATCTCCCAAGTAATGTATTCATATTGCCTTTCCAACAACAACAAAAAAATTACTCAACCTAGCACTTAAAACTCTACATAATCTATCTTCCACCTATCCCTTCTGTCTTATTGTACATTACTCCCCTTCACATATTTTCCATGCCAAACTGGCCTGCTTCCCAAAGCACAACATTCTAGCCTCTACCTCCTTGCTTTTGCACAAGTAGCCCTCTCCCTTCTCAACTGTATCTTATAGATTGTCTTCAAAACACAGTTCAGCAATCACTTCCTATGCAAGTCCTTTTCTGACATTCCCAATTCCCAGTACTCTTTCTCTCTTCAAATTAGCCTGTTATATAGTGTATATTACTTGGATATATTTTATTATCCCCACAGGGAGAATGTAAGCACTTTGAGGGAAGAAAGTTTCCTTCCTTCCTCCCCTTTTTCCTTCCTTCTTTCCTTCCTACCTCTTCTCTTCTTCCTCCTCCCTGCATAGTGTTTTGCTATAGGAGACCTTTATCAAATCTGTTGAATTGTATTTGACAACAAGGAGGATTTTGCTATGAGTTGTACAATACAGAGTATGTTATTTCTGTGGTTTGGTTTTTTTTTTCCCGACAGTACTATGCAACACCTACATATTTAAAAAGTAAAAAACGGTCTCTAGGAGGAACTTAGTTTAACCCCTCAATCTATTAAGGAGAATAAAATGTTCCTTGGAAGAAGAAATAAAAATATAAAGGAAATAAGATGTTAAGGAAGAAATAAAATATAAAGAGGTAGAGGGGAATTCTATGTCAGGAAGTATCACCCAAAATCTGTGGACCTATAACAGGTATGAAATTCTTCCTACAGAGATAAGGGCTGGATCATCTCTGTAGGAAGCAGCTTCTTGTGCTCTAAGAAATGCTGATGTGGATCCATAGGTGTCATCAGACACAATGCCATCCATTGTATCCATTGTCATCAATCAACCAATCAACAGGCATTTATTAAGAATCTACTGTGGAAAACCAAAAAGAGCCTATTGTGGGCCAGACTGGGTGAGGGATACAAAAGCGAAAATGAAGTAGCTCTTGCCATAAGGAGTTTATATTCTATTAGGGAAGACAACATAGACATATGTAAGTATACACATGTAACCTGGGCATGATGGTCACCACTAGCTCTTACTGGGAGCTGGGGCTCCTTTATCCACACTGATAGGTCAGGGTGGTTCCCCACATGCCTCTCAAAAAAACCAAAACCAAAACGGTGTAGTCATGTAGCTATAACTTCCTCTCAGGGTCCTGGGGTAACGGTGGGGTGGGTCAGGGAGAAGAGGAGGGGGAAACTATATCTGTTATTCAACTGTGGCTTTTGAGTTTCCACTAGCTGATTTAAACAAATCAGCCAAGGTGATAACAGCAACTCAAACAGAAAACATTCATAAAAGAAGGCAAAGTGATAACATAACATATAATATAACATAATATTTCATCTATAAATCTGGTTCACAATCTCATACCAATGCAAACAGTGTTTGTGGGGAAGAGTGGCACCAAAGTACAGAAATCTAACAGTGACGCAGATGGGCAGGAAAACCCATGTGCTTTGGGCAAGTTACAGCTCCAGATAGTAAAACGTGATGTCCTTGGTCTCCTTGGAGAAGAGTTTGGGAGGAGACGATTCTGGGAAGATGGTGGAGTAGGTCAGAAAATTCTAAGCTGTCAATATTTTCCCCCACAAAAGAAATAAAATAGCACCTTAGGGTGAACAAAGCAAAGGTAAAAATAAGAATGGGGCACAACTGGGGTCTTCCTGGGACAATTTGAGAAGATCAGAAGAAAAATCTCAG
Source organism: Pseudochirops cupreus (assembly GCA_028627135.1). Lineage (NCBI taxonomy): Eukaryota > Metazoa > Chordata > Mammalia > Diprotodontia > Pseudocheiridae > Pseudochirops > Pseudochirops cupreus. The sequence goes on along the minus strand of CM053584.1, from coordinate 182,206,761 downwards.
GACAAGGTTTAGTCCCAGTGAAGAGTAAACACCTCCAGGCTAAAGTCTCCTTTAACAACAACAGGTAAACCACCTAAACAATAAGCTTCAAGTCCTGGGATTAGTTGGTTTGAGAGACTGCCTTGGCCCCAGACACAAGAACTTTTACCTCTGGGATAGTGAGGGGTGTTGGGCATCCCAGTCTAGCCCAGGGAGATTAAGGGAACCTCTGCTTGAAAAGGAGTGCCAGACCTAGCTGCGCTGCAAAGAGTGGCAGCGGCTAGAAGGGACCAACACATGTCTGGCGAGTGTAAAAGCAGTGGGGAATTCATTACAGGAAGTAATGTGGCTTGTCAGCTTCTACCTTCTACCATCTCTCTTGCCTTAAAACATGGCCTCCTCATGTGTAGTGACCCACCTCTAATTTATGATGAAAAACCTGAAATCCACATTTCTGCCAAATTAAGACACAAATACATCAGTTTCCCACAATCCTGAACAATTCTTAGATTCAGAGTCCCCTAGAAACGAACTTCAAAGCCTTCCTCCTCCAACCCCCAAAGTGACTTATAAATTAGCTGCTGGGAAACAGTTCACTGCTGTCCCAGTTAGGCCTTTGTTTCACAGAGGAGCTGTTTTCACTCAGATCTTTTACCCACTGCTTGCTCGGTTGTTCAGTCGTGTCTGACTCTTTGTGACCCTGTACAGGGTTTTCTTGGCAAAGACACTGGAGTGGTTTGCCATTTCCTTTTCCAGTGAATTAAGGCAAAGAGAGGTTAAGTGACTCATCCAAGGTCACATAGCTAGTGAATGTCAGAGGTCAGATTTGAACTTTGGTCTTTCTGACTCTGAGACAGGTAGGTGGAACAGTGGATAGATGACCAAGCCTGGAGTCAGGAAGAACGATTTTCCTGAGTTCAAATCTGGCCTCAGATACTAAGTAGCTGTATGACTGTGGGCAAGTCACTTAAACCTGTTTGCCTCAGTTTTCTCATCTGTAAAATGAGCTGGAGAAGAAAATGGCAAACTGCTTCAGTATCTTTGCCAAGAAAACTCCAAATGGAGTCACAAAGAATCCAATATGACTGAAACAACAACTTCCTGACTCCAGTCCACTCTGGACTAGCAGCTCTGATGTGAGAGATTGCCAAACTCTTTTTAAGGCTGTTAATCTACTTTTGATGTTCACTTTTCATCCAACTTTCACCTGTGGCTCCAAGAATCTGTAGCATGCATCGTGGCCATACCCCAGAGAAACCTTCTGGGCAGACAAGCTAAACCTTTCATTAAATAAAGTGTCCATATAAGAAAGCAGCAGTAATTTTCATGAAATGAACATAAGGTATTTGGTAGGGGGAGGGGGAGGTAGCACTAGATACCATCTGATGGGAGTCAGAAAAAGCTTCACAGAGTGAATAGAAGCAGGAGAACATGATACAAAGTAACACTAATACTGTAAGGATGAGCAACTGTGAATAACTCAGATACTCTGAATAAGACAATGAACCAAGACAATTCCAAAGGACTCATGATGAAAAATGCTATTTACCTCCAGAGAGATTCTTGAGAGTAGACTGAAGTATACTTTTTTCAAACTTTATTTTTCTAGGATGTTTGTGTGTGGTGTGTCTTCTTTTGTAACATGACTAATAAGGAAATGTTTTACATGACTTCACATGTATAAATGATATACTGTTTGCCTTCTCAATCATTGGAGGAGGGGCAAGTGGGAAGGAGAAAATTCAGAACTCAAAATTTAAAAAAAATGCATGTTAAAATATTTTTACATGCAAATAGGAAATATTTAATAGAATAAATGAAAAATATTCTTTTTTTCTTTTTGGAGGCGGGAAGGAAGGGCAATGGAGGTTAAGTGACTTGCCCAAGGTCACACAGCTAGTAAGTGTTAAGTGTCTGAAGCCAGATTTGAACTCAGGTTCTCCTGACTCCAGGGTCAGTGCTCTATTCACTGCGTCACCTAGCCGCCCCTCCATTCCAATTTTTAATGAATTACTTTCTTCCATGAGTTTTTGGACCTTCTTTTCCATTTGGCCAATTTTGCTTTTTAAGGCATCCTTCTCCTCACTGTCTTTTTTGAACCTCTTTTACCATTTGGTCTAGTCTGTTTTTTAAGGTGTTATTTTCTTCAGTATACTTTTGTGTGCCCTTCGTTTTTATGATTTTCTTGTGTCACTCTCATTTCTCTTCCCAATTTTTCCTCTTCCTCTCTTACCTGATTTTCAAAATCCTTTTTGAGCTCTTCCATGGCCTGAGACCAATTCATATTTTTCTTGGAGGTTCTGCATGGAGAAGCTTTGACTTTGTTGTTTTCTTCTGAGTGTATGTTGTGCTCTTCCCTGTCATCATAGTAACTTTCTATAGTCAGAGTTTTTTCCATTCTTTGTTCATTTTCCCCAGCCTATTACTTGACATTTAATGCTTTGTTAAAGTAGGGTTCCACTTTCAAGGCGGAGAGTATGCTGTCCCAAACTTCAGGGGTTTTGTGCATCTGTTTCCAAAGATATTTCTAGAGACCTGTAAATTTTCAATTCTTCCAAAATGGTATGATCTAAGGAGAGGTGTTTATTGCTCTCCTGGCCTGGTCTGTGAGAGACCACAAGCTCTCTTTTCAGCTCTGGAACTGTGAAGATGGTCTCCCTCTGCACTGTGGTCACAAAACTGCCATGCTACCCCTAGACCAGGGGTGGGGAGTTTGCGGCCTCGAGGCTACATGTGGTCTTCTGGGTCCTTGGGTGCAGCCTTTTGACTAAGAGCAAGTTTTATGAACAAATCCTTTTATTAAGGGGATCTGTTCTGTGAAATGTGGATTTATTTTATACATATACATATACATATATATACATATATATATATATATATATATATATAAACTGCTTGGGACTGTCACTCAGGACTGTGACCTGGATCCAAGTACAGGTAAAGCAAGAGAGTCCTGCCTCAGTGCTAGCAAAAAGTCCCCTGCAATTACCTTCTGACAGTTGTTTGATCCCCTTACTATCTGTGGGCTGAGAGCCCTGAAAGAGCTGCTGCCTTTGCTGCTGTCAATTCAAACACCCCCACAGTCTGCTCCCGGTCTGCTGTGACTGGGGCTGTGCTGGCACGGCCTGCACTGGACTGTGCTCTTATTCAAGTGTGACAGCCCTTTCCTGCTCACCTTCTAAGTTGTCTTTGGAGTCTGTGGGCTGACAGGTCTAGAAACTCTCACTGCTGCCAGTGACTCTGTTATTCTGAGGCCTGCTCCTGGTTTGCTGGGGCCTGGTCTGGGCCAACATGGCCTCTGCTAGATTGGGTTCCTCTCTTATCCTGGTGCAACAGACCATTCCTGCTGACCTTCCAAGTTATCTTGGGCTGGAAATTTGTTTCACTCTGTCTTTTTGTGGGTTCTGCCTTTTAAATACTCTGTTTTGTTTTTTTTGTTTGGATTTCTTCATCCCCATAGATTATGAAAAGATGAAGTACTTTATTTTATCACTCATTTTTCCTTGATAGTTGCGCTTTTCTTTTATATTCACCTGTTACTTTCTGATTCCTTCCCCTTTGATGGTGGATACACCCCTGAGCCCAGACTATAACACTTCCTCAGCCTCTTTGTTGGAGAATTTGGTTTTCATCAGATTTGGCCCCTGACCCCAAACAAAAAACAAGTTACCAAAAAAGTATCAAACAAATGGCCTGGTTACTTGAGTATTTGCTTGTAGAAACAGTTGAATTTGAAACAATTTGTGGCAATTCAATTATGATGGCAATGGTCATTGCCACTAGAAACTACAGAAGGGTTATCCTTAAGGATCCAGGACTTAACAGTCAATGTAGATTGTGCAAGGAAAAGACAGAGACAGAACAACACCTCATATGTCATACCTCACGAATATCTTATAAGACAGGATCTGGTAGTTAGAATTAGAAATTTTCTCTGGGGGAGAGAACTGGCCTCATCTGAATTTCAATCCCCCTTTTGTCAGGCCTGGTGCAGCTATATATATATTACCTTTACCTACCCTTTACCCTTTCCTTCCCTCCCCCAGCCTGGGTCCATCCCTGGCATTCATTTGTTCTTTTCTGGCTGTATTACACCTGTTTCTCCCACTTTGGGGGGAGTTGGAGAAAGGCAGGTTAGGTTCCTTAAGCTTTGGGGTTCCCCAAACTAAGGACTGCTCCAGGCAAAAAGAAGTCCTATCCACCCTCCAATTCCCTTTCCCTTCCTCATTTAGATGGACAGAGCCATTATCTGTTGTTTATAGAAATGTGGTAGGGGACAGGAGGGAAATTCCTGAGTGGGTTCCAAGTCCAAGTGAGGGAGTCAGATTGTACTACATGCCAGAGAATGAAGGCTAGTGAAGGATGGAGAACTGAGTGAGTGCTTTAAGGATTGGAGCTTGTCATTGTTAATTCATAAGTCTTATTGCTACTGAACTTCTTGTTTTCTTGTCCTGTATATTCAGACACAATCACTTTACTTTTGGGGCATAATTCCTTTTTAGGGGCATTTGTGAGAGTTGATGGGGATTGGGTAAAATGTCTAGTCTACCATAATACTGGTAATATTATCAGAAAATATGGAATTGATAGTTTTCATTTAAGAATTATAAATGATGAAGAACTAGTTGCTCATTAGCAATACCCTGAATCTTGGGATCAAGTGATGCTGGATTTCACGAAAAGGGAAAAGAAAGCTGGACACACATCTTTGAAAATTAAATCTTTAAAAAGTCCTGAAGAAAGCACAGAATCCAATGACCCAATAATATTTTACAGAGGAAGTTGGCTTAAGAAGAATGGGAACAATCAAGAATAAAAATCAAGCAGAAATTATTCCTATGAGAAGGAAAAGGAGAAAAATCCAAAGGAGACCGATATGCGTGCAAAAGGAATCATCATCCAGTTTATAATTTATACAGACGTGGCCAGAAAATGGAAGTAAAGACAAGCAACTAAGGACAAAAACAAAAACACAGTTCAAGAAGAGTCCTGTAAGAATTACCTCATGAGAATCCAGTCTACAACAAGCTGAAGCGGCTGGTGTATGGGGATTTCAATGTCAACTGTATTTTAAAAGTTAAGCTGGGAGCAAGTGAGGTTTCACAAAAGGGAAAAGAGACTGCTGGTGGAAAGTTGTTGTGAAATGATGGCGAGAGAGCTAAATTACTGAATTCTTAGTTTGCTTCCTTGTCCTGGAAAGGACAGAAAAAAATAGTGATGCTGTATTTCATAATTTCAAGATTTCATGTACAACCACTGATTTTTCATACTGGACTTACACGGTAGAAATGACCGCATTCCTACGGCAAAGGAAGATAGGGAGATAATAGAGCTCATCTACACGACAGGATTCTATCGAGCAGAGTACAAGGAATTTCAGGGACAACTGTGATATTTCACTGGCTCATGGAGAAGACAGAAGGAGCCATGAAGTACCTGAAAATACTGACTTACCTAGACAACATCACCGTGTCTGCAAAGATCTCGAAAGACCAAAAGGTCAGCTAAGAGGAAAAGGTTAGTGTTTTCCAGTTACCTAATCTAAAAATTTTCTAGCAATGACAGTTGTCCCAAAGTGGAATGTGCTACCTGGATATAAAAGGATCTCTTTTATTAGAGGCTTTGAATCAGAAGCAAGAGGGTCACTTGTTGGGGACAGTGTTAAGAGGATTCTCAGAATATTTTGGACTAGATTGATTCTTACGTTCTTTATAGCTCTGAGATCATGTGATTCTGTGGCTGTGTCTTGATCGAGTGAGGAATAAAAAAAGGGCCAACTCCAATGGTGGCTACATGACTTACTCATTCTGCATAGATTCTTTGATACTTTATCAGAAAGACCCAATAGCTTACTTTTTGTGGATTCGTGCCGTTGGAAAGGACATCTAAAAGGTCTGAAGAGGACAGGAAGTAAAACCTGGGGAAGGCCAGTCTCTTGGTGTCTAGATATTCAGTCAAGGCTTTCTCGCATTGGCACAACCTAAGGATACAGAGTTTATATGCAGATACACATTTACATATGCACAGAAATGAATACACATGCAAACACAGGTACTGACACATACTTGAAAGGAAATTAACTCAGATGTTTGAAGAAACAAATACCATAACACATATCCATATATATATCCATAGAAATATATACAAATGCACTGATGCTGTCATAAAAGTCACAGGGCCCAGAAGTAGCCAGTGGGGGAGGAGGGAGGAACAACTCAACTTCCTATGTGCAAAAGAGAGAGCAAGAAGGAACTCACCTGTTCTGAATGTCTTCTAACTGTTCATGAATACCTGGTTTGTTGGTAACTTCTACCACATTTGGTGTCTTCTGAGCCTCATAAATTAGCTCTTTAAAATCACTGTCAATATCTTCAAAATGTTTAGAGTCCTACAAAATGGAAATATGCAAAAATTTTTATTTCCATTTTGTTTTCCATGAGAATTACTTAAGAGCATGAAAATACACCTGGCAGGAATCAAAAAAACATCTCTGTTCTTCTCCATAGAATTTAGCACTCAGAAAAGAAAGCTCTGCTAAAAAAAATTCAGCTAATTTACAATGATTTCTTACTGAATCATGTCTATAAGAAGCATAATATTTATTTCTGAGAATTAGTCTGGGCCTATTGTCTGTAGAGTCTATGTAAGGTTTTCCTCACCAAAAGCAAATAATGTGTAAAACAAATTACCATGTCAGGATAAATGATCTCTGGTCAGATTCTTGAGAGACTGTAATGGGAATGAGAATTTGAAGGTCTTCCTTGCTTTGAAAGTAAATTCCGCCCCTCAATAGGCTGAATGTAATCACATAGAGCCTGTGATGGAGGGAATTTGTTGAAGGGAAGCAGAGCCTACAGGAAGCTGGTTCATAGGTAGCCAGACTGGGGGGAGAGGATGCTCATTAAGGAGATAGAGAGGTTTGTGAGTAAATATTGATCTTGTATTGGTTTGTGGGAAGGCTGAAGGATGCTGTGGCTCTCAGTATTATTATGGCTTCTTAATATCTTTGGTACTATGAGGGAATTGGCTTATTGGTTTTGGGATTCAGTTTTCTGGTGTCTAAATAAATGCTTTAGTTCTATCCTCTATCTGGAGAATCTAGTATATTTTGTGATTGAACATCATGTGATACTTATAGTCATGATCTTTATCATCACTGTGGGCACTGTAAATATTGCATTGGCACTACAGAGATACAGATATAGATATTAACTCATCTCAATAGCTTTGCATAGTTCTAGACACAGAAGCTTTTTTTTAAAAACTGTAACAACTTTTTAATTTTAAACAATGTCATCATACACAAGTCTTCAGAAATAGCTTCTGAGCCCCACACATAAGAAAGCAAAAAATAAAAATGCACTTCCTATTTTGATTACTGGGCTCTGAATGAGTTTTGATGACTTTTTAAACCATCAAATTCACCTGAAAGGGAAAATTTGCTATAAGTAAGGCATTCAAAAGAATGTGCTACAAGGTTTTGAAGGAAATTCCTAACAAACAGGGCAACTAAATGGCATAGTGGATAAGCACCAAGACTGGAGTCAGGAAGACTTGAGGACAAATCCAGCCTTAAACACTTACTGGCTGTGTGACCCTGGACAAGTCACTTAACCCTTTTTGCCTCAGTTTCCTCATCTGTAAAATAAACTGGAGGAGAAAATGGCAAACTACTCTAGTATCTTTGCCAAGAAAACCCCCAAACGGGTCACAAAGTATCAGAAATGACTGAAAAGTGACTAGACAACAACCTAAAGAACAATTTCAAAGAAGTTTGCTTACAGCAAAGGCATCATTGCTGGATATATGTACATATTTATGTATATATATATATATATATATATATATATATATATATATATATACACACACACACAATACATAAAATATATAAATTATATATAACATATGTATATAAATATGCATATATATATATATACATGTATGTAATACATACCTCTACTATAAAGTTAGGTAACTTGTTCATTATCAGTCATCAAATTAGTAGAAAAATAAAGGTATCCATGATGCTCCTGGTTGAACATGGCAAATTCACAAATTGTTTTATTTGCTCTTTTGTTTTTGTGGTCAAATCACTTTTTATTTTATATACTGTGTCGTCTTTGCCTTCTCCCCTCACCTCCTTCCCTGGATGTAGGCCTTTCTAGAATCCATCTAGGATAGTTAGTCAGCTAGAAGACAAACTACTGCAATGAGAATCCTCTCCCCTTTCTCCTTCTCAGGCTGGGATCTGGATAATTGATTGCTCCCATGGCTTGGATGAGATGAATTACAAATTACATTAGCTCAATGACATGGAAGGCCACTAGACTTTGCCATTTGTCCTCTAAGCCCTACAGACTTCCAGTATTACTATCATCTCTAATGAAGTAACCTAAGGATTTCTGGTCCTTTCCATGTGCCTCAATCCACTACTGCATGCTTAGGACATCTCAGAACTCCATTTTTCATATTCCTTGTAGCTGAAGTTTCTTTCATGTGTTGTCTCCCCAGTTAGAGTGTGAGTTTCTTAACAGCAGGGGCTGTCTAGCCTTTCTTATGAACATCCCAAAAGCTAAGCACAGTGTAGAGCAAAAAGCAAATGCTTAATTTAGGCAGTTAGGTAGTTGAGTGGTACAGAGGACAGAATGTTGGGCCTGGAGTGAGGAAGAACTGAGTTCAAATCCAGCCTCACACACTAGCCATGTGACCAAATCAAATCACTTAACCTCTGTTTGCCTTACCTTCCTCAACTGTAAAATGGGAATAATGATGATACTTAGGATTAAATGAGATAATATTTGTAAAGTGCCTTGACACAGAGTAGGCACTTAATAAAAATGCTTTTCTTTCATTTCTTAAAATTTTGAAAAATGCTTTTAAAAAGTTTTTTCTGGAAACAATACTATTCCTTTTATAAATGTTCTGCCATAAATTGACATGTTGTTTTTGTTGCTGTTGTTACTTCAGGCTCTTTCAGGAGGTGGTTATAACTAGATAAGAGCTTATACCTGATCTTGTATAAGTGAAAGAAAGAGGTGATTGTTAAGCAGACTAATTCATGTGGACATAAGGTGAATACCTAATGGAAACAGGGAGCTAGAAGCAAACTTCTCTTGAAAGGAAAAAAGGGTAAGGATGGAGAGGTGGTAAGGGAGAGAAAAAGCTTCTGAGTATTAAAGACAATCATGGGACCTTATACTATTATCGTGAAAATTCAATACTTGTAACCTTTTTGTTAAAACTGTACTCAATAAAGCAAGAGGGTTTACAGGGGTGCTGCAAAGACAAATTAAGGCCTCTTCTACCATCCAAACATGATAAAACAAACAAATTTTTCAAAATACCTACATACAACTCAGGTATTGGAAGATCAAGATAAGTTATTGTAAGAGATCTTAATAAGAAACTGGCCTGAACCAACAGTAATATTCTATGGCAAGGATGTTTTTACCCAATTGAATGCTTACGAGCTAGACGACAGCATTCTTATCAGGTCCAGGAAGAATAACAGATTTGTACTAAGTAGTAATTGAACAGTTTAAAATTGATGAGAAAAATGCTAAATTATACCTACATATTTTAATTCATTGTATTGAACTCTTTAGAACTATTTCCTCTTCAACTTCTATGCTTAGATTTTTAAACACATAAATAGGATCACACACACACACACACACACACACACACACACACACACACACACGGCAATTGAGCATAAAAGCTAATCATTCTTTACAACCGTACCTATGCAGACCCTGAATGTTTGGACCTCAAAGCCCAAACCAAATTTGTCAAAGCTTTTCAGGAGGCAGTTATCCCCATCTCTCACCTCTCACCCTTCTCCCCTGCTTTAACTGTAAAGTACCCAAGAGAAAATAATTAACTTAGTAATAATTCTAAGACATAAGTCTCAGGTCTAACAGTTGGTTTTCAAACATTATTTAAGTATGCTTTGTTGTCCAGTCGTGACTGACTCTTTGTGACCCCACAGACCATACTGTCCATGGGATTTTCTTGAGTAAGGTGGTTAGCCATTTCCTTTTCCAGTTTAAGTGTGCTAAGGGTACTTAATAAGGAAAAAGGACCCTTTATTAAATAAATAGACTGTAAATTTGGCATAAGTATCAATAGATTGTATTTGCCCCTTCAAGAACTCTTACATAAAACTGTCCTCTTCTCCCTTCATATCTCCGACTCTACTAGACACATGATGACTGAACCAAACCATGGGGGAGATAGAAAAAAGAATGAAGAAAGAGACAGCAAAGCAAAGAGGTTGAGAGGTTGCTTGTTCTGTGAGTGGTTGGAATAGGAGACTTTAATCACGTCTACAAGAGGCAGGTTTTAGTGCCATGTAGTAGCTAAGAGAAGCAGTAAGAATAGAAAGGAAAAGACATTGCAATTAAAATGAGAAGACTTGAATTCTTGTGCTTTGTCACTTATTAGATGAGTGACAGTGGGTACTTAACCTCCTAGGCTTCAGTTTTCTCAATAAAACGGAGGCATTAGATTAGATGATATCTAAGGTCCCTTCTAGGTCTAAATTACATATTCTTGTGCAAGGAGTATATCCACACATTCTTTTCCTATTGAAGTTGACATACTGGGATCTCCTAGTTAAAGAAGTCTTTCAGTCAAGGTTATTTTGTTCTCCTGCTTCTCACACTGTATAAGAAGTGAGAGACTAAGGATGAGCATACATATGCATACCGATCTAGACCTCTATGCTCTCCTTAACTTCATGGAAGGTATCAACTTTTGGTGTGTTTCTGAGGTGGACCAAGGGAGAAAGGAGAAGAGGAAGGAGAATTTCAAAATGGGATAATTTGATCTTGACCCTGATAGGATACATTGAAAAATAATTTGTCTCCCACACCTCCCTCATAGTAGCAGGGCAGCTCTCAGACTCTGCAGGCTGGCATGCAATCTTCAGCAGCTGTTTTGTTTTCCTTTCCATCACCCAAGTCATGCAGTATTTCAAGAAAATTACTGGTTAAATGGCATTCTGTGGGCTAGCCCAGGTACCTAACCAGCATTTATGATATTTTTTCTATAGGAAAATATTTTTTAAGCTCTAAACAACTGAATAATGATTTAGAATATAACCATTTGCAAGATGGAGTCTTTTGAACTGAATTAATCAATGAATGACATACATAGCAACAGTCAGTCTGTAAAAAAAAAGTAACTATACAAGTGCTCTTATGTCCAACTGAGATAAGAAAAGGGTAATGATAAACTAATTGGAAAAAAATTAAAAAGGGTAATTAAAGATAAGGATAAAGGTGGAAACTCAAAGAAGAGAAGACAATAGATAATAATTAGCAGAGAATTTGTACTTGTTGTCTTAGCTATGTATAGTGTGCAATTTAGCATTTAGTTCATTTTATAAACCCCAGTACTTCATAGAAGTATCTAATTATGAAGGAACTTGGATTTGGCTGGCCATGTGTTTCACTCTGAATTAGGAGCATTGTTAGAGAACTGGGTCTATAGTCAGGAAGACCTTAGTTCAAATCTGGCCTCAGACACTTGTAAGCTGTATAACCTTGAGCAGATAGCTTGACTTCTTTTTTCCTCAGTTTCCTCAGCTATAAAGGTGATAATAGTAACAGCTTTTTTGTGACATCAAATTAAATAATATTTGTAAAGTGGCTGGCATAGTGCCTGGAATAGAGCATATGCTACATAAATGTATTGTTATTATTATTAATATCTCAGTTACTGGCACAGGGCATTCTAATAGCCACCAATTCCAAAACATAATTAGATTTTATTTCCAACTTCCTTTTCTACTAAAATTTTTCCAGTGAATAAAACTATCTGCCATGAATTTTACCCCCTCTATTTCCCTTATTTATTTTTTAATGGTGTCAGCCTTTGGTGGCAATATTTCTGAACTGGCCAAGGGGAAGAAAAAGAAAAGAGGAATGGGAATGTAAAACTGAGATAATTTGATCATGACCTCAGTAGCACACATTGAAAGATAATTTGTCTCCATCACCATGTACCTTAGGAAGTTGTGCTCGTATATCTTCAGACCCAATGAAAATACTTTCCAGATGAGACCATGTGCACTGCACTTCAAACCAGACTGAAATGACAGCATCAGCTATTGAAAGCTTCTTCTGCCAGTCAGACACTTCTTCCAGGAAGAAGGCTATGTACTTGGATGTCATCAGGTTCTGCAGCTGAACTTGGTTATCTTCAAGTGTCTCAATGAGGTCTTCATCAGACCTCAGCAGTGGGACAGTGGTTCGGGAGTGGGGCTCATATTGAAATTCCATTCCTGTCCAAGTGGTTTTTAGTTCCTTTAGAACTTTCTCCATGTCCATCTCTTTGACAGCTTTATCTACAATGCCCCGAATCTCCTCCTCAAAGTTGTGTAGCTCAAGCTTAAGTAAATCTTCAAGGGTGGCATCATCATTCATGATGAACTTCACACCTGTAGCCTGCATCAACTGGTTCCAATGCCTCTCTCTGATGGCTGGATTCTGCAGTTCAGCCACAGCCCTCAAGGATGTTAGGGTGTTTTTCACAGTGTTGTCCAGCCCTATGAAAGCATCCCAGGTCCTCATCTCCTTGTCAAGTTTCCAGATTTGTTTAGCAAAATTTTTGCATTCTATGTCCATATTCTCCACATTAATATTCCTCCATTTGGTTACCTTCCAGTTACTGATGCTAGAATTCACCAGGTCTATCATATCCCAAAGTTCCTTCAGCAGGCAGATCTCCCTCCTGCATTGCTTTAAATGTTTGTAATCAGGAATGTTGACTTCAAACAAACTTGTAGCGTCATAAATAGAGGACATGAAAGATTCCATCTGTTGGATCTGAATGTTTTTGGTATCCAACAATTGGTGAGGCTTAACGCTATCATACCTAGAAAACATAATTTATTTCCTTCTTAAGTAAAAAAGCAACTAGTTTAGTTTAAAAGGGAAAAATTAATATCAATCTGAATAATATCAGTCCAAAACTCAAGCTGCTGCCTCTAATGACTGAAGAGCAGCAGGGATTTCATAATATTTTGAATCAGGGGGAGAAATTATAGTAAAAATGGGTGGGAAGCTGGGGTAGAAGTTGAGCTAATTCAAGAGGAACACTGTATTTGATATTTTTCCTCACACCTGGAAGGGCAGTAGCAAGATACAAAAGTTTTCTTTTATTCTCTTCCCATATTTTTTCCTTTATCCTTTTGCTTCCATACACTGACTTGATATAAACACATGTATACACTGCAGAGGACAGATGATAAAAGCACATGCCAGTGAATGGCACGGAAGCTATTAAGTAGGAGAAGTGGCTTTTACTGACATCCACCAACTCTACTCCTGCTCCTACTCAGGTCATCATCACTTTTTAAACAACAGAGATAGCTCATATTTGTCCTGCATGAAAGGAAATTCTCAAAACAGTATGTATCCATGTCCAGCTGATTTTACTGAGTCACTCTCAGAGTATCTAATTTCTTTTTTTCCTTCCAAAAATTCCCCAGCAATTAATTAAACATTTCTTAAGTACTTATTAAGTTCAAGGCACTATTTCAGATACTGGGTATGCAAAGATGAAAAATTATAGACTTAACTATCAACAAACTTACAATTTAATTGCAGGGGATAAGACATGTACAAAATTAAGTACGACACAAGGTGGCCATCGTTGGGGTGGGGCTGGAGGAGGGAAGGAAAAAAATTTACATGATAACTTTGTTGTATAATTTAAAAGGAATAGCAAGTTGGAAACAGTAGATTTGCAGTTTCATGTACAATCATCTTTTTTGTTATACTGTTATAGAAATATTTGCTTTATTCCATAAATTAAAAATAAAATAAAATTTTAAAAAGAAATATCCAAAGACTGATAAGAAATCTGAGGAAAAAGAATTCAATATCAGTTGGAGAGACGAGGTAAGGTTTCATAGATGACATAGCACCTGAAAAATGGTCAGTGTGACTGGAGAAAGAAGAATACAAGCTCAAAACCAGAGAATAGCTGGCTAGAATGGAGATAATTAGGATAGAATAGGGACCTCTTGAGCATAAATGGAAGGTATATATTAGGGTGGAGTTGATATCTTAAAATTTCAAGAAATACAAAAGGCTAATGGGGGAGTCTTCAGTAGAAAGTATATTAACTATATTAATTGCCTTAAACTTGATTAGAAGAGGCTATTTACCAAAAGGGGAGGAAGAGGAAAGGTATACTATGCGCCAGGGACTATGGTAAGTACTTTACAATTATTATGTCATTTGATACAACAACCCTGGGAGGTAGGTGCTATTATTATCCTCATTTTAAAAGTGAGGAAAATGAGGCAAACAGGTGTTAAGTGACTTGCTCAGGGTCCTACAGTTAGTAAATGTCTGAGGCTGGATTTGAACTAAAGTCTCTCTGGCTCCAGACTGAGTACTCTTTCCACTATGCCACCTAGCCACTATGTTTCTCTCTTAAAGAGAAATGCAGAGTATATCATAGGTTTAAGATTTCACGTACTGATTTATTGTTGGTGGAACTGCGAATTGGTATAACCATTTTGGAAAGCAATGTGGAATCATGCAAATAAAGTGACTAAAATATCCATGCACTTTGCCCCAGGCATTCCACTACTTTTCTTACAGCCCCAAGGAAGCTACTGATAAAAAGAAAAGTCCTCATATACAACAAATATTTATAGCAGCACTTTTTATGACAGCAAAGAATTGGAAACAAAACAGATGCCAATTGATTAGGGAAAGGTTAAACAAATTGAATAAAAATGATGGGACCTCGGAAGCCATATAGCTCAACTCCCTCATTTTACAGATGAGGAAACTGAGACCCATGGAGGTCAAGTGGATTGTTCAAGGTTACACAGAATGTGATGACATCCAAGTACATAGCCTTCCTGGAGTTTGCAAGTCCTCTCAATGCAGAGAGTGCTGTTTTGTACACACAGCCTTCCTTAATCTTCACTTTTAGACTGCAAGGAAGTAGTAACTGCCATCATTTTTATCTTTTTATCTCCATGGACTTGCCCAGTTCCATGCCTAGAATGGACACTTCATACAGGTTTGTTAAACTGTTGGTTACCACTGATTAATCTTTACTTTAAAGTAGATTATACAGTAGAAAGGTCAACAATTCACAAAAACTACAATTACCAAATTAAGTTTTTCTTTTAATTGAAATTGGAAGTCAAGGGGGGGGG
>CM053584.1:182174888-182191089 GCA_028627135.1 Pseudochirops cupreus | reverse complement strand
TAAACATTTAAAAACATATTTTCTTTTTTCCCTAATCATCTTTGGAAATACACACAGTAGTGGTATTGCTGTGTCAAAGGATCTAGGTAGTTTAATAACTCTGGCCATAATTTCAGTTTGCTTTCCAAAATGGTTTCATCAGTTCACAATTCCACCAACAATGAATTAATATCCCAATTTTTCCATATACCTGCTAACATGTTACTTTCCCTTTCTATCATTTTAGGCAATCTAGTAAGTATAAAATGATATCTCAAGGTTGTTTTAATTTGCATATCTCTAATCAGTAATGATATAGGACATTTTTTCATATGACTGTAAGTTTTTTTCATTTCCTCATTGGAAATTTTATTTCTATCATTTTAGGCAATCTGATAAGTGTAAAACGTTATCTCAAAGTTGTTTTAATTTGCATTTCTGTAATCAATAATGATATGGAGTATTTTTTCATATGGCTATAATTTGTTTTCATTTCCTCATCGGAAATTTTATTTCTATCATTTTAGGCAATCTGGTAAGTATAAAATGATTATCTCAAGGTTAATTTGAATTTGCATTTCTCTAATCAATGATGATATAGAACATATTTTCATATGACTATAAACTGTTTTCATTTCTTCATTGGAAAACTTCCATTTGACCACTTATCAATTGGGGAATAATTTGTATTTATTGACAAAGTTCTTTACATATATTACATATGAGACCTTTATCTGATAAACTGTTTTTTAAATTCTCCCTCTTCAACTTTCTGCTTTCTTCCCAACATTGGCTCCATTTGTTTTATTTGTATAAAACCTTTTTAATTTAATGTAATCAAAATTATCCATTTTACACCTAGTTTTGCTCAATAGTTTTTTTAAAAATAAAATCTTGTTTATTCATAAATTGTTCACCTGTCCATAAATCTGATAAATAATATATTCTGTGGTCTGCAAATTTTCTTGAAAAATCTTTCTTTATATCTAGGTCATGTATCCACCTTGGTTTTACCTTGGTAAATGGTGTAAGATATTGGTCTGTGCCCTGTTTCCGCCATGCTGCTTTCCAGTTTTCCCAACAATTTTTATCAAATAATGAATTCTTATCCCAAAATCTTTAGTCTTTACAATTGTCAAATACAAGGTTATTATGTTTATTTGTTGCTGTAAATTGTATCTGTACTCTATTCCATTGATCTACCATTCTAATTCTTGACCAAGACCAGATAGTTTTGAAAATTACTGCCTTACAGTATAGTTTAAGATCTGGTACTGCCAAACCTCCCTCTTTTATATTTTCCTCATTATTTCCTTTTAAATTCTTGACTTTTTGTTTTCCCAAACTAATTTTATTATTATTTTTTCTAATTCACTAAACTGTTTTTGTAATTTAATTGGACTAGTGTCGAATTTGGACAAAATTGTCATTTTTATTACATTGGACCTGCCTAACCATGAACAATTAATATTTCTCCAATTATTTAAATCTGATTTTAGTTGTATAAAAAGTTTTTTAAAAAATAATTTTGTTATATAATTTCTTTACTTGTTTTGGCAGATGTGCTCCCAGGTATTTTATACTGTCTAGAATTATTTTAAATGGGGTGTTTTTCTTTAAACTATCTTTTCTTGCAGAGTTTTGTTTGTAAGATATATAAATGCTGATGATTTATGTGGATTTACTTTATATCCTGCTACTTTGGTATATTTTTAAAATTTTTTAGCTAACTTTTTAGTTCAGTCTTTGGGATTTTCCTAGTATATCATCATATCATCCAGAAAAAGATAAAGTTTTATTACCTCATTCCCAATTTCTTCTCTTTCTTTTTCTTCTCTTATTGCTATTGCTAGGATTTCTGATATAATATTGAATATAATATTGGTGACAGCAGGCATCTTTGTTTCACACCTGATCTTACTGAGAAGGCTTCTAGTTTATCCCCATTACAAACAATGCTTTATGATAGTTTTAGATAAATGCTTTTTATCAATTTAAGGAAAAATCCATTCATACCAATACTTTCAAGTATTTTTAATGAAAATGAGCATTGAACTTTATCAAAACCTTTTTCTGCATCTCTTGATATAATCACGATTTTAAAAACTTTTATTTTTTATGTCATCAATTATATTAATGGTTTTCCATATGTTAAACCATTCCTGCATTCCTGGTATAAATCCCACTTGGTCATAATGTATAATCTTTGTAAAATATTGTTGTAATCTTTTTACTAGTATTTTATTTAGGAATTTTGCTTGTTATTTCTTATAGTATAGTAGTATTTCATCAAAATCATGTATCACTATTTGTTCAGCCATTTGTAATGGTAATGGGAATTTGAAGATCTTCTCTTCCCCTTGTATTTGCAATCAAACAGGTACTTAGCACTTTGTCCCAAGTTAATGATTGTATCAAGTATTAAGACCCAGAACTTGTGAATCTCACAGTGGGATGGACTTATTGACATAACAGGAAGGGGCAGAACAGGGAAGAGCTAATTTGTGTATAAGAAAAAGCCCAAGCTGAGAGAGGCCAGAACTTCTGGTAGCAAACATCTGGAGGCTGGGCTGCTACTATTGGAGAGACAGAAGAGAACTGAGAACTGAACTGAGAACTGAGAGTAGAAATGAGAACTGAGGACTGAACTGAGAATTGAGAAGAACTGAGAAATAGAAGAGAGGAGAACTGGGAGGAGGCATGGCTGTACTCTGTCTGTCTGTTTCAATGTTACTTTGTCAGATCTGTCTGCTAACAGAGGACGGTGCTGTTGTTACAGAAGGCATGGGACTTTGCTGCTAGCTGAGAAGTCCTGAAAGAGGATCTTCTTGTTGTATGTTTACAGAAATCCTGGAGGAGTGTCTTGCTGATCATTTCAGAGGTCCTGGGACTATACTGATGATTTGTTTTGATTCCTCAGACTTTGTTGTTGGGTCTATGTTGATTTCTCAGGCAGAAAGTGAATTGATGAGGATGCTAGCAATGTGTGTGAATATTATTGTGGCTTTGTTAAACTTTGTCTTCCCAGGAACAGAAACTGTAAAGAACTTGAGGTGGACCAGACACTATGAGCTTCAATGGGACTGCACAAGAAGCTGGATAAAGAACTAAGAACTCTCTGCTTTTTGAATCCAGGTGGCAGTTGGATAGACTCAGGTAGGAACTGGGACCATGGAAGAGGAACTATGGAAGTTGAGAGCCTGCCTCAAGTCAAGATGAAAAGACCTGTCCTTGGGTATTTAAAGCAAAATGAGAAAATCACAACTCACTGTGGCCTAGGGGTGGAGAACTCTTACTTTTATATTTAGATGATTGAGTTAAAGACTTCTCCAATTAAGAAGAAAGAGGACTTTTTGATTGAAGAGATTAGGACAATGTGAACTGGGGTGGAAGACTTTGACCTTTGTACTTTGTGTTAATAAAGAAGGCTTCCCTCCTTAAGAATGACTGAATTAAGGACTTACTAAATGACTATGTTACTAAATGAATATAATCTTTTGCTTAAAACTATGTGATCACTTTGGTGAAAACTATGTGGCCACTTTAGTGATAATTTGTTAAATTATAACACTGTGAATGCTGTATTTTGATTTGTGTGAATATTTTGCCTTAATTTGTTACTGAATAAATAGAGAGCTCACTATACTATGTAATCAGAACCTTGAAGCTACTGTTCACAGTAGTAGTCCTCTGGAAAGCTGCTCCTGCTTGGCTTTACACCATTCCACAATTGATGGGCATCCCCCAATTTCCAATTCTTTGCCACCACAAAAGAGTTGCTATATAAATTTTTGTATGTATAGATACTTTTCCTTTTTAAAAAAAAATCTCTTTTGGATATCAACACAGTAGTGGTATTGCTGGATCAAAGGGCATGCACAATCTTATAACTCTTTTAGTCATAGTTCTAAATTGCTCTCCAGAATGGTTGGATCAGTTCACAATTCCACCAACTGTGCTGTGATGTTTTAATTTTCCCACATCTTCTCAAACACTTGTCATTTTCTTTTTTTGTCATATTAGCCAATCAGAGAGGTGTGAGACAGTAGCTCAGAGCTGTTTTAGTTTGCATTTTGCTAATTAATAGTGATTTAGAGCATTTTTTCCATATGACTATGGACAGCTCTGATTTCTTCCTCTGAAAACTTCCTGTTCATATTCCTTGACCATTTTTCAGTTGGGGAATGATTTTCATTTTATAAATTGAATCTACTGTTTATATTATTTGAGAAATATCTTTATCAGAGGAACTTATTGTAATTTTTTTCAGAGTTATGACTACTGAGTATTTCCTTCCATCCTATTTTCCCCTGTTTAGCCTTCTCTCTCTGTATTTTCACACTGTCCCTCCCCAAGTATTTTGCTACTGACCATTACCTCCCATACTCTGTCCTTTCTTGTAACAGTCTCACCCCACCCTTCTCTTATTTACATTACTCTCTTACTTCCCTGTATCGTAAGATTTCTATGCCCAACTGAGTGTTATTTCTCTTTGAACTTTCATTAGCATCTTCTTCTCCATCTTCTCTCCACTGTGAAAGTTCTTTTGTGCCTTTATTATGTGAGATAATTTACCCCATTTTACTTCTCCCTTCACCCTTCTCTCAATGCATTTCTTTTTCTCAGCCCTTAATTTTATTTTCTTAGATATCATCCCATCATAGTTAACTCACATCCATGCCCTCAGTCTAGGTGTACTCCTTCTAATTGCCCCGATAATCATAAAGTTCTTAGAAGTTAAATCCTCTTCCCATGCGGGAACATAAACAGTTTAACCTTATTGAATCTTTTATGACATCTCTCCCATTCACCTTTTTATGTTTCTTTTGAATTTTGCATTTGAAAGTCAAAATTTCAATTTAGCTCCAATCTTTTCATCAGGAATTCTTAAAAGTCCTCTATTTCATTAAATGTTATTTTTCCCCCTGAAAGATTATACTCAGTTTTGCCAGGTAGGTGATTCTTGGTTGTAATCCTAGCTCTTTTGCCCTCTGGAATATCATATTCTAAGCCCTCTAATCCTTGAACGTAGAAGCTGCTAAATTTTGCGTTGTCTTGAGTTGGCTTCATGATATTTCAATTGTTTCTTTCTGCTACTTGTAATATTTTCTCACTTGAGCTCTGGGATTTTGCTGCTGGCTGGCCAGGACATGACCTGTGTTGTATTGCTTTCACCCCAGTGAGACATGCCTTTCTTGCTGACTTTACTGGGCTTGAACGTTGTTTCACCCTGTCTTTTTATTGGTTCTGCTCCTCCAGAATTCATTTTGAGGCATTATTTTAAAGTTGTTTGGATGGGAATTTGGGAGAGCTCAGGCAATTCCCTACCTTTATTCTGCTTTCTTTGCTCTGCCTTTATACACATCTTTTTAACATTCAAATGTACATTTTCTACTTTTCTGATTGCTTATTTTTATTTTTGGCATTCATTTCATCCTAGTATTAAAAAGTTTTGTCCACCCCAAAACCAGATGCCTTTTACATTGTCAATATGTCCATTGAAGAGTTTTCAAGCATATAGTCTTTAATTAACCTTCAAATCCTGTTTCTCTTTCACCCCAAGCCACCTCATTATTAAATCTTGAAAATTATATAATTCTAATTATATTTTTCCTGAATTTGCCTCTCATGATTAAAAAAATTTTGTACTTACCTCTAGCTGTTTAAACACCACATCAGGTAATTCTTGTTCATAGATTTTCAGTAATTCAATTGTGTGTTTCAAGGGCTCAAACATCACATCCGTGCTACTCTGTCGTTCTTTAAGAGCCACGAGGAGTCTCATAGTCTCAACCAAACCAGTGAAATCACCTTTTTCTACCCTCTTGCTCAAACCACTCTCACCATTTCTTATGAAGACTTCAAGGTCTGCCAAGCTAAGCAGAATTAACATTAAGTGAAATCATTTCAAGTTATGAATCATATTATTACTTCAAGAATTCTATCAAATAGTAGGTATTTAACAAATATTTTATCAACTGATTCACTGCTGCCTGTGCTTGCAGCACTAACTGAAATGTGGGAGCATCAATAAAGATGGGCCAGGTAGAAATTTGAAGCATTCACATGTCTATTGTGTGGATACCAATCAAATCTCAAATAAGCATCTGAGGGTCCAAGTTTATATGCTATAGCTAAAGCACTTACATCATATATTTCTCATGGGAAACTTCACATAGTTTATTGCATGAGGTGCCTAGCTTGCAACCTTTAGGAAGCCATTCCCTTGGGACACTTCCTTGCTTACTTATCTCGTGTGTCATTACTTTATCTATATTGCTTGAGCAGCCAGGGTTTCAGGAACAGTCAGAAAGTTTCAAGCCTCTCTTGCACAGAGGGAGGATGAATGGAGGGTGGTGATTCAACATTCTGGGCCCAAGCAGGTGGAAACAAGCTCAAGGGACTCCTTGGCCTGGATTCACATCCATGGCAGACCCTTCAGAGCTAACCCTCAACAGTGCTCCCTACAATTCACAATAACGTTATGTAGATGTGCTATTAGAATGGCAAAAAATCAGAATTGGAAGGGCTCCTGGAAATCATATAATTCAACCCTCTCATTTTACAGAGGAGTAAATCAAGGCCTAGAAAAATTAAATAAATTGCCCAAGTTCAATAGGTAGTCAGTGAAACAGGTCTCCTTATGCCCATTTCAACATACACTCACTTAGCTTCCTTCAGGGAGTTAAATACCTAAATTTAAACTGTTTGATTACTTATCAACAAATATTTGTTATAGAGATCCTTGCCTGATAAATAAAAATTTAATGATTGATTTAAAACCTTACCCTCATAGATTTTTAAGCTAATGCCATCACATTTTCTTTTGTACAACTACCCTTCCTCAGTCTTTTGGTATTTTCATTGAAGAGAAATAGGGAGTGTAATTGGCAGGGAAACCTCCCTCCATATTCCACTTATAGAATTACCGAGTTTCAGAGTTGGAAGGGATCTCAGTGATCATCCAGTTCAATTCATTTTTAAGGAAGAATGACTTCTACAAATACCAAATGAGTACACATCTACCCTTCCTTGAAGGCTTATGGTGAAGGAGAATATACTACCTCAGAAAAAAGCTGATTCTACTTTTGGATAGGTCTAATTATTACAAAGTTTTTTCTTATACAAAATGTAAATTTCCCTTTTTGCATCTTCAATCCACTGCTCTGAATATAAAAACTCTTCTACAAGAGCCCCTCAAATATAGGATCTTCTCAGATTCCCATGAACTTTTGGATTAGGACAGAGCTAGACTGTCTATGATCATTTTGGACTTGAAAATCTTAGACTGGGACTATACTCAGACTTGACCAGAAGAAAAAAGCACTGAGGGATATAGGACTGGTCAATATAGGCTTCTGAATGAAAAGCAGACCATCCACTTCCCACATACAGACTCAACAAAATCCCAATGTCTACACCACATCAAATAATTATCAAGAAATTGAATGAAAAAAACTATGTTAAATGACTTCTTCTATCCCAGAATTGCATAAAAAGACATCCAGAAGCCTACAGAAAATAGGAAAGGGCACTATTAGCAAAGCCAGCACCAGTTCAAGGGAGTCTGACCATAGACTGCCCAGATGCAGTTGTATTATGTGAGGCTCTGGGTTCAGAGGTAGTAAGAATAGAGGCTTTCCCTGAGTAAGCCCTACAGCGGGGACTTGGGAAGCCTGTGGGAGCTGTAGCAGACAGTGACAAGGGTGCTGTCATGGCACAAATCAGGACACCCCAGGTGAGAGGGCTCTAGAGTCCCCAGAATTGTCATAAGATGCTGGAGAAGGCCCTAAATATCAACCACTCTGAAACTCAAAGGAATCCAGGAATCCTTAGGATTTTCCCAGGGGGTAAAGGGCAGTGAAGGAACTCAGGGTGAGACTAAACAGGTCTAACCACTTTCACCCAGAAGTAGAGTAGGGAATCCCTGATTCAGGAACTAGAGGTAGAAATGTATGTAAATCAGAAAAAATAATGAGCAGCAGGAAAAATTATTGTAGAAATCTGTAACTGTTAGTGATGATGTAGTGCTAACATTCCAATAAGAGAAAGTAGGTGGTCCTTAAGAATCTTAATGTTCTCTATGCCCAAAGGGCTATAAAACTATGTATACCTTTTGATGCAGCAAGACCACTACCAGGTTTGTATCCCAAAAGAGATTTAAAAAAAAGAAAAGGACCTATATGTACAAAAATATTTATAGCAGCTCTTTTCTGGTGGCAAAGAATCAGAAATTGAGGGGATAGCCATTAACTGGGGAATGGCTGAACAAGTTGTGGTATATGATTGTAATAAGAAATGATGAGGAGGATGCTTTCAGAAAAACCTGGAAGACTGGCATTAACTGACATAGAGTGAGTGAAGCATGTAGAACCAGAACAACATTGTACACAGTAACAGCAATATTGTAGGATGATCAACTGTGAATTACTTAGGTATTCTCAGCAATACAATGATCCAAGAAACTCTGAAGGAATTATGATGAAAAATGCTATACATCCCCAGAGAAAGAATTGGTGGAGTCAGACTACAGATCAAAGCATACTTTTCTTTTTTTCATGTTTTTTTTTGGTTTATGTTTTCTTTCACAACATGACAAATATGGAAATAGATTTTGCATATTATAACCTTTATCAGATTACTTGCTTTCTCAATGGGTTAGGGAGGGAGAGAGAGAATTTGGAACTCGAAATTTTAAATTTGAATGTTAAAAATTGTTTTTAACGGTAATTGGGGAAAAATAAAATAAAAAATAAAAATACTCAATAAATAATAAAAAAGAACCTTAACATTCTCAAACAGCATTGAGAGATACATTGGTTCTATTCTGAGGGTTTGAAGAGGGAGAATAAAAGAGATGCAGTGGTACAGAAAGGAGGAAGAACAGAGTGGAACTTGTTATTTATCAAGTATAGCATATGAGACAAGTATACAAACATGAGAAAGGGGTGAAAAGAGAACCTCACTGCTATCTGAAACAGAAAAATAAGTATTGAATACATACTCAGTTTGGTATAGCAAGACATCAAACTCATCAGGAAAATGAGCAGGAATGATCGGGAAGATAGAAGATTAAAAAGGAGGATATTATCAGGAAGGGAAAAGTAAAACAAATTTCCTGATCCTAAAGGGAAGATTGAAAGGAGATGGAAAAAAAAAATCACAGAATTAGAATCTAAGGGGTATGGTACCTTAGATTTTCTCTTGGACAACTAGAGAATTGAACAATTGTGGTATAATATCAAATATTATATTATATATAGATTCTCTCTATATAATAACTACATATAGCTATCATATCTAACTATATATGCATAGCTATATATATAGTTCTGATATATTATGTGAATATTACTGAACTGTAAGAGATGAGATGATTCACAAAATAGGCATTATGAACTGCTTCAGGGTGAAGTAAACTGAATTATGAGAACAATTTATACAATGACAGCAACACTGCAAACAAAAATAATTTTAGAATAATTAAGAATTTTGATTAATGAAATGATCAATCATGCAATCATGTCTTCAAGGGATCATGAAGCATGTTACTCACCTACTGAAAGGTCATTGAACCAAGGTGTGGAAAGAGACATACATATTTGGATTCAGCCACTCAGTGGATTTGTTTTGTTTGACTGTTTATTACAAGGCTGTTTTTTTTCCTCTTAATTTTTAAGGGGGGAAGGGTAAATGTGCTGGAGAAATGGAAGTGTTATAGGAGAAGGGAGAATTTAGCAATAGTAATGTTAAAGAAATGCAGAAAAATAAGATCATTTTATAACTAATGTGCAGAATTTATCCTACATTTTTTTTTAAAGAAGCAGTATGGAGTGGTAGAGCTCAGCATGAGGTTATAAGGGATGACTTGTTGAGTAATGGAGGGAGCGAATTACCTTTGGAAATGAAGTTCCATACCATTTTGTTGGTACAACCTACCAAGAGGCCAGAAGGCCAAACTTATGCTGAGTATGAATGAGTGAATGAATACATGGAGCTTGTAAAATGTATAAAGAGCATCTGAAGAGAATGAATCCCAACAGTCCCTCCATCACATACGACATCAAGTCAGTTGTTTGATTTCACTGATGATCTGGCAGATCTTAGCTTCCTTGTGTGCCAAGCAGACACTCAGATTGGATCAAAGAGAAGATGTACATGCTTCTCCATTGGTAGGCCCAACAAGCCAGCAAACAATCCAAGTGACAGCACTGAGGGGGTGGGGTGAGGGCTTGGAAAACAGGTGTGTACAGCATGCTGTAATGGGAACTTTGTATTATAGAAGTCCTGTTTTCATTTTGTTATAATCTAGTCAAGGTAGAATGTATTAGGAAATTTTTTGTCTCATTCAATCTGAAGCTCCTGTATGTCCCAACTTTCTTTTCTTTTTTACTAACAAGTAGCTGAAAATTTCTCTTTGGTCAGTCAGCACTTGGTTACAGTTCTTTTAGCTGTTCGTATCTGCTTATAATGTTTGCTGTATTTACCTTTCTGTGTGAAGGTTTTCCAGAATTCAGTTATGTCCCCAAAACTTAAAGGCTTAATAGAGAATACAATAAATGCTCTTTAGTTAAAAAAAAAAGCAATATGAAATGGAGATCCACAGTTTCACACAGAATCTCTTTTTTGTGTTCTGCTGAGTATAGAAAAATTCTCTTTTTGGGTTGTTTAATTCAGAATTTAAAAAATTTTCACATTAAATTTATTTACTTTTAGTTTATAACATTCAGTTCCACAAATCCCTTGAGTTCCAAATTTTAACCCCCTTCCTCTTCTCCCCGCCCTACTTGGTGGCATGCAATCTGATATAGGTTCTACAAATACCTTCACCCTAAACATTAGTCAAGTTGTAAAAAAGGATTATAACCAATGGAATGAACAATGAGAAAGAAGGAACAAAACAAAACCAAAAAAAAGAGAAAAAGAGAGAGCAAGTAGTTTGCTTCAATTTGCATTCAGACTCTGTAGTTCTTTCTTTCTATGTGGATAGCCCTCTCCATCACAAGTCATAAAAAATTTTTTTAAAGGAGCATAGAAACTCATTCCTATCCCATTTCACAGCTGGATAAGGCTGAGATAGACAGAAAGTGGCAGAAATAAAACTCAAGAGGGCAGAACCAAGATGGTGGAAAAAAGGCAGGGACGCCCCTGAAATCTCCCCCAAACCCTCCTAAATACCTTTAAATAATGCCCTAAAATAATTCCTGGACTGGCAGAACCCACAAAAAGACAGGGTGAATTAATTTTCTAGCCAAGGACAACTTAGAAGGTTGGCAGGAAAAGTCTGCCACGTTGTGGTGAGAGTGTAGCACAGTCCAATGCAGTCCATGTCAGAGGAGACCAGGCCTCAACAAACCAGGAGTGGGTCTTGGGAGCCACTGAATCAGCAGTGCAAATGGCTACTTCTGGAGCTTTCAGCCCATAGATGGTAAGGGGATCAAACAACTGATCAGAAGGATATTACAGGAATCTGTTTGCTGGCACTGGAGGTAGGATTCTTTGGCTTTGTCCATACTCAGAACTGGGTCGC
The DNA here is from genome assembly GCA_028627135.1 of Pseudochirops cupreus. Lineage (NCBI taxonomy): Eukaryota > Metazoa > Chordata > Mammalia > Diprotodontia > Pseudocheiridae > Pseudochirops > Pseudochirops cupreus. The sequence goes on along the minus strand of CM053584.1, from coordinate 182,179,580 downwards.
AGTCCTGAGTGGTAGTCCCAGGGTGAGGAGTAGCACTAGCACAGCAGAGCTTGTGGTAGGGACCTCCATCACAGTTTCATGACAGAAAATAGTGACTGTACGCACTCACAGACCAGAGCAAAGGTCAGGAGAGTGATAAACACACCTCCCTTTAGATCATACCACCTTGGAAAAACTGAAAACTTATAGGTGCCTAGAAGTACCTCTGAAAATAGCTGTACAAAACCCCTGAAGCTTGGGACAGTGCACCTTCTACACTGGAAGAAGAATTCTACTCTAACAAAGAGTTAAAAGTTAAGAAATAGACTGGAAAAATGAACAAACAGGAAAAAAAAATTGTACCAAAGAATATTACTATGATGACAAGAAAGATCAAAACATGCACACAGAAGAAGACAACAAAGTCAAAGTTCCAACATCCAAAGCCTCCACAAAAAAGATTTATTGGTCTCAGGTCATAGAAGACATCAAAAAGGATTTTGAAAATCAAGTGAGAGAGGTAGAAGAAAAATTGGAAAGAGAAATGAGAGTGATGCAAGAAGAACATGAAAAAAGTCAATGGCTTGGTAGACACACACACACACACATACACACACACACACCCACACACAAACTGAAGAAAACATAACCTTAAAAACAGAATAAACCAAGTGGCAAAAAAAGTCCAAAAAGTCAATGAGGAGAAAAATGCCTTGAAAAGCAAAACTGCCAAATGGAAAACGAGGCACAAAAATTCACTAAAGAAAAAAAATTCCTTAAAAAGTACAATTGGGCAAATGGAAAAGGAGGTACACAGTTCTTAAACATGAAATCAAGAATGAAACAAAACCAAAAAAATTAAGAAATAGAAGACAATGTGAAATATCACATTGGAAAAATAACAGACATGGAAAACAGATCCAGGAGAGATAATTTAAAAAATTATTTGGACTACCTGAAAGCCAAGATAAAAAAGAAAGCCTAGACATCATCTTTCAAGAAATTATCAAGGAAAACTGCCTTGATATTCTAGAACCAGAAGATAAAACAGAAATTAAATGAATCCACTGATCACCTCTTGAAAGAGATCCCAAAATGAAAATTCCCAGGAATAATTTAGGCAAATTCCAAAGTTCAAGGATAGAATATTGCAAGCAATCAGAAAAAAATAATTTGATTATGGTGGAGTCACAGTCAGGATAACACAAGATTCATCGGCTTCTACCTTAAAGGATTGGAGAGCTTGAAATATGATATTCTGGAGGGCAAAGGAGTTAGGATTACAACCAAGAATCACCTACCCAGCAAAACTGAATATAATCCTTCAGGGGGAAAAATAGACATTTAATGTAATAGAGGACTTTTAAGCATTTTTGATAAAAAGACCATGCTGAATAGAAAATATAAGACTTAAGAGAAACATTAAAAGGTAAATAGGAAAGGGAAATCATAAGGGACTTAAGGTTAAACTGCTTACATTCATATGTGGGAATATGATATTTGTAACTCATAAGACCATTCTCATCATTAGGGTAGTTAGAAGGAATATATATAGACAGAGGGTACAGATGTCAGTTGAATACGAATGGATGGCATCTAAAAAAAAAATTTAAAAAAAGAGTAAGAAAAAAATAAAATTAAGGAGTAAGAATGGAGTAAGAAAGAGTACATACTGGGAGAAAAGTAAAAGGAGGGGCAGAATGGGGTAAATTATCTCACATAAAAGAGTCAATAAAAAGCTTTTTTTTTTGGTGAAGGGAAAGACAGGAAAGGTAGAGGGAAATGAATGAATCTTACTCTCATCAGAATTGATTCAAAGAAGAAATAACATACACACTCAATTGGGTATAGAAATCTATCTTGCCCTACAGGAAAGTAGGAAGGAAAGGAGATGAAAGAAGTGGTGTGAAGGAGGTGATAGAAGAGAGGGCAGATTTGACTACACAGTAATCAGAAGCAAAACAGTTTTGAGGAGAGACATGGTGAATGGAGAGAGAAAATAGAATAAACAAGGTGGGAATACAAAGGTGGGAAACACATTTAGCGATTGTAACCGGAAAAAAAAAATTGAAGCAAGTTTCTCTGATAAAGGTCTCATTTCTCAAATATATAGAGAATCAAGTCAAATTTATAAAAATAAGAGCCAATATCCAAATGATAAATGATCAAAAAATATTAAGTTTTCAGACAAAGTAATCAAAGCTATCCATGGCCATATGAATAAAATGCTCTAAATCACTATTGATTGGAAAAATGTAAATTAAAACAATTCTGAGCCATTACCTCATTCATACCTCTTAGATTGGCTAACAGGACAGAAAAACAAAATGACAAATGTTTGAGGGGATGTGAGAAAAATGAGACATTAATGTATTGTCAGTAGAGTTGTGACTTAATTCAACCATTCTGTAGAGCAATTTGGAACTTTGCCCAAAGGGTTATAAACCACGCATTTCCTTCTAGCAACACCACTACTAGGTTTGTATCCCAAAAGAGATAAAAAAACAAAAAGGAAAAGGACATATATGTATAAAAATATTTGTAGCAGCTCTTTTCTAATGGCAAAGAATTGAAAATTGAGGGGATGCCCATCCACTGGAGAATGGTTGAACAAATTGTACTTTGTGACTGTGATGGAATACTGTTGTGCTATAAGAAGTGATGAGCAGAATGCACTCTGAAAACTTGGAAAGATTTATATTAGCTCATGGAAAGTGAAATATACTGTCTACAAAGTAACAGCAATATTGTAAGGTGATCAGCTGTGGATGACTTAGCTATTCTCAGCAATACAATTTTCCAAGACAACACTGATGGACTTACGATGAAAAATGCTGTCCATCCCCAAACAGAGAACTGATGGTGTCTGAATATAGATTGAAGTGTACTTTTTAAACTTTGTTTTTTCTTGAGTTTTTTTTGGGGGGAAGGTCTGTGTTTTCTTTCATAACATGTCTAATGGAAATATGTTTACATGACTACATGTTTATCTTCTACTGAATTTCTTGTCTTCTTAATAAAGGGGATGGGAAGGGAGGAAGAAAGTCAATTTGGAACTCAAAGTTTTAAAAACTACTGTTAAAAATTGTTTTTACATGTAATTGGGGAAAAATAAAATACTAAACAAAAAATAAAAGCAAAGGTATAACATTAAAAAAATAAAACCTGAGAGCCCAATTAGTCACCCTCTGCTTTTCCAACCTTCAAATATTTTCATAGTAATGAGAGACTTGCTCTGCTAGTAATACCTTTCTTACTGTTCCCCTGCATGTCTTGAGTATCAAAGAAACCATAGAACTGGACTTCATATGGCCAAAATTACTAGTACATTTGAAGGGGAATCCTGAGTCCATGTAATCTACTTATATCATTTTATCTGATAACACAGCTCAAATGATCACAATAAAAATCAGAGGAATAAATCTTAGAAAATCTTATTTCAGTACTTCAATGGATCTAAGATCTGATGGAGATCCAAGTTCCCTTTTCCTCTGTGAAGATAAAATAAAATAAAATAATCCATTCATATCTTATGATTCTGTGTAATTCTCATCCATGTGTCATAAATCTTCCACAGATTATCCAATCATCATGCTGAGATTTTTCCTTTAGATATTTTTACATTTTATGGGAACCAAAAGAGGTACTTAGGGTATCCATTTATCTCTTACTCTCAATATGACTGGCCCATCTCTTTTTCCAATGATACATTTCCTCAGTGATATACTTTAAATCATTTCTTCACTGGAAGCTTATCACTGGTAGTATGCTATAATGTACTTGTCCTTCATGCATGTCTCTATTGCTTTTTGAATCCATACACAACTTTTATTTCTTGAAATTGTGGAATTCCAAGACTCAAAATCATAAAGCTTTTTTGGAAAATGTTAAATTGCATTAAATGTGTTGTTTTTTTTTTTAAAATTGGCTCTATATACCAGGTATCAGTTTGAGATTGTTAAAGGTACAATATAATTTCCCAAATGGTATTCAATCTGCTCTCTTTTTACTCAATTCTGAGCCTAACTCACTATCCATCTGAAGGGCCATATATCTGAGATATATGTACTGATGTTAAAAATTCATTCAATTCAATGGAATATCAGCCTGAATTTTTTAAAAAGTTCAAAATATTCACTAGAAACTCCTCTTCTCCCTCACCTTATATTATTGATACATCTTCCTCCATTATCTCTTTATTTACTCTGGTCTCAGTTGAAGAGGTAGTCCTTTTCTTTGGTAAGCCCTCTAAATATATTTCCTAGATACCATCCTTTCCTAACTCTTCCAAAATATTGCCTTCACTCTCCTCCCTCTACATTGTCTTATCTTCAGTCTTCCCCTACCTACTTTCTCCTTTCTTGTTGCCTACAAACATATTCTTGTCTTCCTCATCCTTAGAAAAACCCTCAACTGGTACCACTACCACTGCTAGCTACTGCTTTATATTCTCTCTCCTCAGCAAAACTTGATAAAATTGCCTCTTTTCTGTGTCTTCACTTCCTTTCCTCTCCTCCCATTCTCTTCTAAAGTCTTTGTAATTTGGTTTCAGAGTTCATCATTCAACTTAAACTGCTTTCTCCAAAGTTGTCAATGATCTGCTAATTGCTAAATTTAATGGTCTTTTCCCAGTACCAATCCTCTGTGATCTCTATGAAGCATTTGACACTATCAATCTCCACCTACTCCTAGAAACTGACTTTGTGGGGGGGC
>CM053584.1:182153230-182174388 GCA_028627135.1 Pseudochirops cupreus | reverse complement strand
CTTCAAATTCCCCCTAGGCCTATTAAGGGGCAGGGAAGATCTTCAAATTCCCATTACAATTATTTCAATTTCTGTTTTACCCTCTATAGCTGAAATATTAGGGCAGTTTTCCTTAATAATTTCTTGAAATATGATGTCTAGGCTCTTTCTTTGATTATGACTTTCAAGTAGTACAGTAATTCTTAAATTACCTCTCCTTGATTTATTTTCCAAGTCAGTTCTTTCTACTATGAGATAGTTCACATTTTCTTCTATTTTTTATTTGTTTGACTTTATTTTATTGTTTCTTGATATCTGGTAATTAGCTTCCAGTTGCCTAATTCTAAGTTTTAAGGAATTATTTTTTATGAACTATTTTTTTTACCTCTTTTTCCCCACTTAGCCTGCTATGCTTTTAAAGGAGTTATTTTTATCAGTGAAGTTTTCTACCTTTTCTTCTACTTGACTGATTCTATTTTTTAAGGTGTTATTTTCTTCAGTATTTTTTGCTCCTCTTTACCAGGCTGTTAATTTTCTTCCTTTGCTTTCATTTTTTTACCTAATTTTTCCTCTATTGCTCTTTTGATTTTGAAAATAATGTTTTAACTCTTTTAGGAATTCTTGTCTGGCTCGTGTCCAATTCTTATTTTTCTTTGAGGCTTTGCTTATAGCTGTTTTGACTTCATTGTCTTCTGAGTTTGTTTCTTGCTCTTCCCTGTTACCTTGGTAGCTTTTTATGGTCAGGTTCTTTTGTTTTCTTTGCTAATTTTCCCACCCTCTGTCTTGATTTGGAACTTCAAATTAATGTTGGGCTCTGTTCCCAGCCTGGGTGTGGAGAAATGGGTACCATCTTAAGCTTCAAACTTTTTTGTACTACTATTTTAAGAGCTACTTCTGGGATTTTTGAAATTTTCAGTGCTTCCAAAGTAGTATGATTTGGAGAGAGATGTGATCACTGCTTTCTTGGTCTGTATTCTGTTCTGTATTCATTAAGTGCTCCTGATCCCATGGGACCAGAAGTGATACTGCCTGTCAGGGCTCCCAATATCTCTTGACTGAAAGTACTCCTCTGTGCCCTTGAACTGTGGTCCAAAAGTGAGTATAGGTAGTGGTGTTACCTAACCGTGTCTGGTCCTGCATCCAGTACTAGCACAGGGGTGCCCTATAATCTCTTTCTGATCAGTTACTGGGTTCCCCTCCTGTGTCTGGCTTGGGAGCTCCTGAAGCTGTTGCTGCTTCTGTCACCACCACCTTACCCCACCACTGTTGTTTCATCTGCATTGACTTTGGGCGAGCTTCCAACCCTGTGTTGCAGATCTTTCCGACTTCCTATGTTATCTTCTACTGGAAGAAGCCACTCCTACATTCAATTTGAGGAATTATTTTTAAGTTATTTGGAGGGGAATGTTAGGAGAGCTCAGTTGAGTGCTTTCTCTATTCCACCATCTTGGCTCTGCCCCTATAATTCCTATCTGCAAACTTTTCAAAATATATTTTGATAACATTCAGTAGAATTGGTTTCTTTTGTAATCCTATGTATTTTATTTTATACATTTAAAAGCATTATTCTGAGGAGGAGTTCCCAAAGGGACATATGACATAAAAAAGATTTGGAACCCCTGACCTAGAACAACTTTTTCATGAGGAAACAGGCTCAAATTGGTGAAATGGCTTGTTTAGTTTAGTGGTACCAATAGGAATACACCCAAGTTTTCCTCATTTTGAAACCAATATTGTCTGTATCATATTAAACTGTCCTTGTCAGCACCCAGGGTTGGGAGATGGTGGTATGGGTACTAATAAGAGCTTGCTATATACCCTTGCAGGTATGAGACAAAGCTTTATGCCAGCTGGTGCCAGACAGTATCAGAAAAGTCACAGTACAATCTCACTCAGCCACTTCTCTGTCATGATCCAGAAACCAAGCAGATCACTGTCAACTTTAACCCGCAGGTAAGTAAGCTTTGAAGACAACTGGCAATTACCCACTTTGAGACTCTAAAGTAATTTGTTTAATCTTTCTGATTTTATTGACAAAATGAGTTAGAATGAGTGAGAGACAGTAAGTGACGTGTTTCTTCTACTTTGCCCCCTGTAGACGGATCTTGTGTTTCCTTGACAGAGTGTAAGACATTTGAAGGCAGAAGTTTTAGTATTTATCTTTGTACCTAAGAAAGTACACAATGAATAATAGTAGGTACTTAATAATTATTTGTTAATAGATTGCTTTTTAGGGTTTCCCAAGTGTTTTTACATGGTTTTGCATTTATGTAAGTTCACAAAAATCCACAAGAAATTTTTGATGATTTAGTAGGTCTACATCAATGTGACATAGTGGATTGAGAGCAGGCCTCAGAGTAAGGAACACTGGGTTCAAGTCCTTTCTCTGACACATGGTGACTTTGAGACTCTGGGCAAGTCACTTTACCTCTCAATTCCCCAGGCAGTTCTCTAAGACTGTAAGTTTCAAGGAAGATACCAGTCTGCACTAATAAAGAATGTTTCCTCACCAGGAATTTCCCATACCACTGAAATCACAGATCTAGTTTTATAAAAATTGTGACAATAAAAAAAACATTTATTGAATCCCTAGTATGTGCCAGGTAGTAAGGGATACAATTAAGTTCAACTAGCATCTAAGTGTAAGACTGTGTGCTAGGTAATGAGTTCACAAAGATAATTATGGATGTTCCTGACATCAAGAAGCTCTGCTCTGGTTAAGAATACGTATATCATGTACATTTTCCCTCCTCGAGTCAAGCCTTTGCTCAGCACATTCCCTGTCTTCATAGTGATGGCAGCAAGAAAATCTTGGAAAGTAAAGGAAAATAGCTTGCCATTTAAGTGTTTAACAAATGCTTTTTTGTTGTTTGTTCATTCATTCATTCATTCATTCAATATTTCTTTCATGGGAAGTTAGAACATGGAAGAAGTAAGCCCAGGAATTATACATGGGGTGTCACTATTGCAATATAGATAGTCATCTCAGAAAAAATCCATCCCCTGACTATCAAATCACTCCCCTCTTTAAAAGTTGCTTTTCAGCCAATGCCTATATTATGTCAGGCATAGGCCCCAAGGGATAAACTGCCTTCCCTGCTATTATTGCTGTTTCTATGTTTCTTTCTGTCCTTCTTCCTCAAATCAAAGTGGAAGAGGCCTTAGGTAGTTTTTTTAGTTAGATTTTCTACATTTGGATCCAATACATGTTTCCAGATTCGTTGTTGTCGTTGCAGTAATTTCAGTAGGATCCAACTCTTCATAACCCCATCTGATGTTTCCTTGGCAAAAAAATACTAGAGAAATATAATCTTCATATATTCTGTGATCTGGCCAATTTCATAATGCCTTTTGCCATCTTTGTACTTTTGCTTGCACTGTAATGGACTCCCTTTAATAAGGGAGTGGTGGTACCCTTCCATTCCTGACCCTACCTGGTGAAATCCTTCTCTTCAAGACCCAACTTAGGGCCTACCTTTTCTATGAAACCTTCCCTAATTTTATCCCAACTGTAAATGATCCCTTCCTTCTCAAATTTCTCAAAATACTTTGATGTGGACCTCTCATTTGCATTTATTTTCTTATAATTATTTATGTTCATGTCTTATCTGCTCAACAAAACTATAAACTTCTTGAAGAAGGTTTGCGTTTTTATTTTTATATCCTTGCAAGCAAGCTTAGTGTACAAGATATTGTGGGAACTTCTTAACTGTTTGTTGAACAAAGGGAATGATTCTTTACCAAGTTGCCAACTATGAGGCTGAAATTTAAGAGATTTTTAGAGAGGGGAGAAGAATCCGTTGATCCAAACTTTTGGGTTTCCCTAGTTGTTGCCATATAGTTCTTATTTTCACCATAAAGTGATTAGGCCTTCAAAGCCAGCAGAAGCATTAAAACTAAAAAGTAAAAAAAATTTGGGACCCTGCTGTCAAAGTGTTTTGTGTAACTTACCCAAAGCCATGATCTCTTCATATTAACAAAGGCAAAGACCCTCTTCCCCCAAGACGATATACTTCACTGGACCTAAAATGCAAATGAATCTTACCCGATTTGTATCTGTTCTTTTCTTCAGTTGATTTCTGTGTTGAGGGAAGTGAATTATCTCAAAATGAGACAGACAAGGCACATTCCAGAGACAGCAGCAGAAATCTTTTCCTCCAAGGAGTATTATCGACAACTTATTGCTAATTTAGAGCTGATGACCAGTTGGTACAACAAGATGCTGAAGACCTTGCTCGAAGTGGAGTTTCCTTTGGTGGAGGAGCAGCTGCAGGCTATTGACCTCCAGCTAAGAGCAGCAGAAGAGACGCTGAACTGGAAGACAGAAGGTAACAAAACTCGCTTAGGTGGTCATCTGAGGGGAATGAGTGAGGCTAGGAGAGCCCTGTCTCTCTCTCTCTGAACTATTGACCAGATAAATGTTTGTGAGGCCCTTTGCAAACACTTGTTTCCTTTTTTCCTTCCTTTGAACTCTTGAATTTGTAATTAGTATCTAACAGTTTTAAAAATCTGGCTAGAATTTAAACCCTGCATATATTTAGCAGCAAACTTGAATTATGCTTGAAAGTATGTTAAAATATTGTCCATGGATCTGTAAGTTTAAAGTTAGTTTATACATAAATGTCTTTATTTTAGAAATGTTATGTTCTGAGTTAGCAAAATCAACTGTGCCATTTGGTAAAATTCAGTAATTCAATTCAACAAACATTTATTTAATAACTACTATGTATAAGGTAAAAACAATATAGACCTTGCCCTCCAAGAAAATGTATTCTACGAGGAAGGATATCACATATACATGGATAAGATAATACAAAGTAATTTAAAAACTAGTGACTGAAATAAACAGGATGATTTACTGTGAAAGTTAAACCTAGGGATTCTGTGAGGTAGAGGTAAGAAGGAATGAATTTTAGACATGATATCAGGTGGAGCAGATATGGTGGCGGGATGAGGGGTGGGGAGCAACCAGTGCAAAGGTATTGAAAAAACTGATTTGGCTGAAACATAGAAAGCATAGAGGGGAATGATCCAAGATCAATGGAAGACATACTATAAAGATCTTAAATGATAAACTAAAGATTTTGTATTTTTTCTGAGAAATAGTAAGTGGAAAGGTGCTCAGTAAATGCTAGCTAACTGAGCAATTAGAAAAAGTGCCAGATTTGGAGTCAGAAAACCTGGATTCCTAATCTCTTTCTGCCACTTACTCCTTGTGTGGCGCTGGGCAAGTAGCTTCCTTTCTCTGGGCCTCAGATTAGTCAGTTATAAAATGAGGAGGTCTGAGTAGGCCAGCTGTGTCAGAAACTCCTGAGTGCAACCTCGACCAGATTAAAATGTAATTAGAAAATGTTTAACAGAATAAATATTAACAAATACAACATAATTAATGTGTATTCCTGGTTATCTGAGTCCATAGGTGACATTGTAACACTAGTTTGAGAACAAGGCGACCTAAGTAATTTTCTGCTGGATTAACTAATTCAGCAAATATTTGTCAATTACCTACTATGTGGTTGATATACTGGGGAACATTACCTTTAAGTTCATTACTTAACATTTATCATGTATGAGATGAAATTATACTTACTCCCACTTACCTCAGAGAAAGATTGCACAAAACTGAATGGTACTAAACTCCTTAAGAATAAATAATCTTTATTTTTTTTTTAGGAATAAATATTCTTTTAGAAGGAGTAAAACGAGTAAAGGTTCTAGAAATCTAGGAAAGGTGTAATCAGAAAAGGTGGGCCATGTAACAAGAGCAAAGGCTAGCAGTTGGACAGCCTGAGGGATGTCCTAAACTCACAAAATGTTAAAATACTAGAAAAGGCCTCCAGTGAAATCTGGTGGATTTTTTGTAGAACATTTTTGTAGGACATAAATAATATCAGAGGATGCAGAAGTACCGATGGATTTAAGACTACACCCAAGGAGCGTGTGTGTGCATTGAATTTTATAGGTTACACGCTTTTTCTCTAATTGCTTCATGTGACATCATTTCAGCCCAAGTGCCGTTTGAAGGGCTTCCTGATCCTCCCAGCTGCTGGTGCCATCTTCCCCAAATGTTTTGTTGTTGTTGCTGTTGTTGTTGTTGCAGTAATTTTAGTAGGGTCCAACTCTTCATGACCCAATCTGGGGTTTCCTTGGCAAAAAATGCTAGAGTGGTTTGCCCTTTCCTTCTCAAGCCCATTTTACAGATGAGGAAACTGAGGCAAACAAGGTTAAGTGATTTGCCCAGGGTTGCACAGCTAGTATCTGAGGCCAGATTTCAACTAAGAAATATAAGTCTTCCTGATTCCAGGCCTGGCACACTGTTGTGCTATGTAGCTGTTCTACCTGCTCCCCAAATGACTGTAATTTAAATGCTGATTGATTAATTTTAAATTGGTTATTAGTCTGAGGTCTAAGTGTAAAGATTCATTTCCTAGTCCCTCTCCACTGATTCTTTGAGTTCTTGATATAAGTTACTTTCTCAGGATGTTGAAAAAAAAAGTACTCCAGTTTTAGTTCATCTATGTAGAAAATGTCAGAAAAAATATGACAGACACTGAACTTATATTTTCTTTAATACAGCTAAATATCTATGTAATTCTGAGCTACTTCAGTGGACTTTCTTTCTTTTTGGGGAGAGCAGGTATTTGGGATTATGTTATAAAAATCACTACTAGCGTCCATGATCTTGAGCAAAGGATTCAGAAAACAAAAGACAATGTAGATGAGATTCAGAATATCATGAGAACCTGGGAATCTCCTGTTTTTAAGAGGAAAGATGGAAAAAAGGAATCCCTACTTTATCTAGAAGACCATCAAGAACAACTGGAAAAATATTACTCTTTTATCAAGGAGTCTGGCCTTAAGATCCACACCCTCGTTCAGGTAAAGATTATATTCAAACAAACCTACCAAGAATGGGGGAATGGGGATTTTAAGAAGCTAGAGAGTGAGACCTGTGTTTTATATATTAAACTTTATGTATATGTATATATATATATATATATATATATATATATATATACACACACACACACATGTATATGTATGTGTGTGTATATATGTATATACATGTATGTATTCTATAGGTAATTTAGAAATTAAAGACATCACTTAATTCTGTAATTCTCAGTCAATTGGTAAAAGTTTATATTAAAAGAAAATGGACTAAAGCCAATATATTTCAAAGCTGAATGGTCAAGCTTGCTCTTCAAGTCAGTGGCTTAGTTCAGTCTACATGTGAAATACCCGAAAGAAAACTAAATGAAAAGATAGTGTCATCAGCCACAGAATCCTAAGACACATCAAGCTATCCCAGCTCCACAAATTTCGTGGCAACCTAAAGCAACTAGACAAACTAGGGAAGAGGAGAGATATCTATGTGATCTCTAAGGAACTATACACTTATGTGGAGGATCTGCTTTTAGGTGGGAATAGGTGGGATAGCAAATAATTATAGTGAACCACTTCAAGCAGTGGGAAATATTCATTAACTGGTATCTAGTCAATATAACATTTAGCCATAGAAAACTGAAGATTCATTTCAAGTAGTAATCTTATTCATAAAATTAAGAGAAACAGCTATAAATAGAAAAAAGTACAGAAGGCATTAGGCACAGACCAAAGGTTCTTCTCTGCATATGCTTAGGCTAATAAGGATCACTCACCAATTCAAAAAGTTAGCCTTGTGTTCAATGACAGTAAAATCATCAGGATTCTGAACATTATCCTATGAAAATATAATGTAATTGTTAGACATTCCAGCCATCGTTGTTGCTACCTCTCTTGCTATCATGTTCAGAGATTAAATAAGGGGATAATGTTTCAAATTCTGTAAAAGGCCTTTTTCAGTTTCATTGGTATGCATATTCCTTGTAATGATACAGATCTTATGTTCTGCAGCCTTAGGAAACAATTTTCATGAATACCTGGCACTTACTGATTTATTGTATTTGTCCCAATGCCTGATCCAATACTTCCATGCTTTCTTTCCTTTCCAGGAAAACCTGAATCTCTTCCTTGCAGACCCAGCATCCAGTAGGTGGAAGGCATACATTGACTATCTTGATAACATGGTGCTTTGTGGATTCTTCATTGCTATTGAATCTTCCCTCAAGTATCTCCTGGAAAATACTGGTAAATGGCATTTTGGCTGTGGATGATTATTGTGGAATATGGATGCTGATGAAATCCACTATGTGGAAGAGGATTGTGAACCTGCATCCTGAAAGGCTAGGATATCAGATAATGAAAGTCCCAGTTGGTGACTCTAAAGGTTCCTACGAATTTAAAGGGCCTGATTTTTATACTAGAGGCCCCACTTATAGCAAGATTGACTACATTGCCACTTTAGTGTAACTTTCTTTAATTCCAGTGTGTTTATGTTTCATTAACCTCACTTTCTGCCCCATGTAACTTCCTAGTATATTCCTCCCACTATTACCCACCAGTAAGTAATGCCTCAGTTCCATTTAAATAATTAACATCAATTAGCTTTTCCAAAGGAATATAGCAAGAACAGGAGTATGAATATTTTCTCCTGCCCCAACACCTGGAAGTTATATTCTTCCCAATACTACCTTTGTCCTTTGGGAGATTGGACTCTAACTTAATGCAAATTTCTACATATGATTCCAACAAGTTCATATCCAAATTTGATACTCACAGAATCACAGTCACAAATACCACTGGGCTGAGTCCTGAACATTATTCTGCCAGACACTGATACTAAAATGGCTTACCCCCAAACAGTATATACTCTGCTCCCAGATCTGCTAGTGGCTTGCTATTTTGAATTTCTGAAGCTCACAAGATCATAAGCATCTCCAGTCTCCTTTTAAAAGTAGGAAAGAATGGAAATAACAGAGACAATAGAAACATTGAGGCCATGCATGGTCAGCTTTGTGCTGGCTCCAAGTGAGAGCGACTGAGTCCTGCCCCACGTGGCAACCCTTACTCAGCAAGTTTTTTTCTTTCTCCAATAACAGAAAGTCTAAAAAGATCCCATAAGAGAACAAACTCTGACTGATAAGTGCCTTTTTCAAAATACACCTCTATTTCATAGCCAACCAAAAAAACTCCTGTTCATCATGTGGTTAACAGATCAAAACCAGTTTCAGAATGTTTGTCTGGATATACTCGATATCTTTACATGACTCTTCAATTAAACCTACATCATCAACCCTTTCTGGATACAAGCTCCCCAGTCTCTTCCATGTGGGTCGAGAAGGTAACTGACTAGAGGGACCACAAAAAATGGGGACTCAGTGGTGGGAGGGGGTATCATTGTTAAGCACTCCTTTAAGGGAAGAGAAATATTCTATAAAGGGAGATAGGGACTTTATAATGAATATGATCTGCAAGGTTTTCATACATAATAGCAACCACTCATCCTGCCTCAGAAGAAGAAAAATCAAAACTTCTGGGGCAGTAAAGCACATGGATACAAGGAAGAGATTTCAAGGCAAATGGCGGTGGGGTTTGAGATGACCATGGGAACAGCAAAGGTTAATAATAAACTGCGCAATCAGGAGGAGATATAGGAAAATTTCTAACAGGTGGCAATATCCTTTTTGTCACCTGTATGAATTAGTATTTCTAAGATTAAAGCACAACAGAAAAAGGGTGCTGGCGGGGCAAGCTCTATAATGCTATAACATACAAAGTGTTTAGAAGAGGGAACCCAAAATAGGTCCATTAGAAGTTTATTTCTATGAAGAATACAGAGACTAATGAAGTATAAGGCCACAAAACAAAGAATAAGAAAATAGAATGGACAGAAATGGAAAGTAAGTAATATCTTTAATAGAATGAAGGAAAGAATTACAACTTTTATTATAACTTTGAAAAAACAATTAGTGCCAATACTACAAAAATTAGTCTTAAACTTGAGAAAGCACAAATTTTATGAGACAAATATGTTCCTAACACTTAAACTGGCAGAAGGATAAAAACATTGAATGATATTATTAATAAATTCATGTCCACTTTGAATTAATGTTCAAAAATGTTGAATGAAATCCTCTTAAGCAGAACATAACAGTTCATTTAAGAATTTGCTCATCAAGACTAAGTTGGAATCATATCAATGATAAAAGAATGATTCACCATTAGGACAATTAACTTAACCATATTTAGAACAACAAAAAATCTAAATTATCTCAATTTATTATCTCAATAGATGGAAAAAAAATTATTTGACAAAATAAGCTTATTCTAAAAAACCCTACAAAAATACGGGCATAGATGGACATTTTAACATCATAAAAATATCTAATACCAAAATGTGCAAGTTTTATATACTACAGTAGAAGGTTTCCCAATAAATATGAGTTTAAAACAAGGATGCCCACTCTCTTTGTTATTATTTGATTTAGTACTGGAAAATGGCAATAAGGCAGATTGGAGGGAAGGGGTATTCATCTTCTTGCCATCTTGGGGTGGAGGGTAAGGAAGTGATGGGGAAAAATTTGTAACTCAAAATCTTGTGGAAATGAATGTTGAAAACTAAAAATAAACAAATAAATTAATTACAAAAAATGGCAATAAGATTAAAAAAAGACAAAGAAAGACAAAGAGGTAATAAAACTATATTTATTGCTGATAACAAAATAGTTTACTTAGAAAAATCATAGTTCTTAACAAAGACATTAATTGAAGCAATAGCTTTAGCAAAGTTATGTTATAAAATAAACTCTCAAAAATTAATAATATTTCTTTATAATATCAAAATCTAAGAGGAAATAATAGAAAGTTTCATTCCAGAAAAACTATAAACTGCAGAAAATATCTATGGATCAATCTACCGCAATACTCAAAATACTCGTGTTGATACAATTACAAAGTATTCCCTAAAGAAATAAATAATAACAGATAGCTGGAAGAATATTTAACTTGTATTCATGGCTGACTCATACAATTATGATAAAAATGACAATATCATCAAATTTAATTTATACTTAAATGCTATGTCATTTGTCACAGGGACACTTGCCAGGACTCAATAAAAAAGCAACATTTATTTGGAAAACATAAAAAATCTAGAATATTAAGGAAAATAATGAAAATCAGTGATGGTGAAGGGAGAATAGCACTTCCAGACCTCATTCTAAATTATTAGCAGAAATCATACAAACCATCAATTTTTTCTTTAAAAAAATTAGAAGGGGCGGCTAGGTGGCACAATGAATAGAAAACTGGCCCTGGAATCAGGAGGACCTGAGTTCAAATCTGACCTCTGACACTTAATACAAAAAACTAGCTGTGTGACCTTGGGCAAGTCACTTAATCCCAATTGCCCTACCTTCCTCCCTCCAAAAAAGCCAAAAAAAAAAAAAATTAGAGAAGCAAATCAATGGCCTAAACAAGGGAGAATCAGCAGCAATGGAACTGTGTTACACAGTGTTCAATATATATTGGCTAACATAAATTACTTAGGAAAGAACCTCCTATTTAAAATAAACTACTGGTAAAATTAGTGAGCAGTCTAGCAGAAATTAAGCTTTAGGGCATCACTTTACATCATATTTCATAATACTTTCTAAATGGAACAATAACCTTAATCATACTCTAATGTAATTAGTAATGTAGTGAATCATATACCTTTCATAGATATGGATAGTAAATGAATTCTTAACCAAATAAATGATAGATTCAATTTCAAAAGTAAAGGTAGATAACCTTTCATGAAATTAAAAAAAAACTTCTGCACAAAAAATGTAGTGTACCAAGGATAAGAAGGAAGTGGTCAAATGGGAAACAAATGTTTGCATCAAATTTATCTGGGAAGGTTTTAATATCCAAGATAATAAACAATTAACACACACATGCACACACACGCGCACCCGACAGATATGAACAGTTCTCAAAATAATCACGCATATGAACAAATGCTTTAGATCAGTGGTTCTCAACCTTCCCAATGCCAACCCTTTAATACTCGTATGTGGGCGTATCTGCATGTGGGCAGACCTGCCTGGAGACAGATAGAGGAGCAATGTCTCACTTCCTAAGACCGTTAGAAATATGTGTTTTCTGATGGTCTTAAGTGACCCCTGTGAAAGGGTCATTCGACCCCCAAAGGGGTTGCGACCCACAGGTTGAGAACCACTGCTTTAGATAAATAACAATAAGAGAAATTCAGATCAAAGTTTACCCCACAAATTGGCAAAGATGACAAAAGATGGAAATAGTCAATGTTGGAGGAATTATTAGAAGTTAGGGCATTAGTGTGTTGTTGCATCAGTATAACCATTTTGAAGAGCAATTTGGAATTATGTAAGTTAAAGTAACTAAAATGTCCATACCCTTTGATCCAGAAATTCCTTGACTAGTCTTGTACTCCAATGAGATTATTGATTAGAAAGCCCCTATGTCCACCAAAATATGTATAGCCACACTTTTGTGATAGCAAAGAATTGGGGGGAAAAAAACCAGATACCCATTGATTGGGAAATGGCTAAACAAATTGTGGTATGTGAATATAATGTAACACTGTCGTGCATGTGGTATATACAGAGAAGCATGGAAAGTGCATGAAGTAATTAAAGCCAGGGTGAAGTAAGCAAAGCCAAGAAAACAATATGTTCAATGACTAAATAGAAAGAACTACCACCACAAAAAAAATCAAAAGTTAATGTAAAATTATAATGAATAGGTATTGCTCTAAATAAGAGATTTGAGAAGATACCCTCTCTTTGAAGAGTTGGGAGGTCTCTGAGTATGGTAAATTGGATATTTTTTAGTCTTTATTCATGAATTACACTGATTTTTCCCTCTTTTTTCTTTAAAAATATTATTGTATGTATAGGAGGGGTTTATGTGTCTAAATATATATGTGAGTGTGTATATATGTATGTACATGTGTACATAGAGGGCACAGGATGAGTTGAATATGAAGGGGTGATATCTAAAAATTAAAATTAAGAGGTGAGAGAGGAAAATATTGGGAGAAGGAGAAAGGGAGAGATAAAATAAGGTGAAGTATTTCTTGTAATAGTTGCAAGAGAAAACTGTTACAATGGAGGGGAAGAGCAGGAAGGTGAAAGGGGGTGGGTCAACCTTACTCTCATTGAATTTGGCTTAAGGAGGGAATAACATACACTCTCAATTGGGTTTCTTACCCTACAGGAAAGTTGGGGGGAAGAGGATAAGAGAGGGGATGATAGAAAGGAGGGCAGATTGGGGGTGAGGGTTGTTAGAAGCAACACTTTTGAAAAGAGACAGGGTCAGAGGAGAAAATAGAGTAAGTTGGGGGCAGGATAGGATGGAGGGAAATGTAGTTAGTCTTTCACAATATAACTAGTATGGAAATGTTTTACATAACTACACATGTAGAGTATATTATAGCCTCATGATTCAAAGGTATTATGGTATAGGGGATTTGTAGACAGAGGCCTTGAGTTAGAATCACAGGTCTCTCTCCTGGGTGACCTTGGACAAACCACTTTAACCTCTTTAAATAAATATCTTGGCTATAAAATGATGAGGTCAGACAAAATTCACAAGGTCCTTCCTGTCTCTTAATCCTAAAATCCTAAGTGCAAGGCTGTTTTTCCCATTTCCAATTTCACTGCTCTCTTGACCTATTCAATAAATTATGACTTTCTCCCTTCTCCTTCTCACCACCACTCTGGGACTCCAGAAGACAATGAAGAATAAAAGGAAACAGAACAGTTGAATTCTTCTGAAAATAGTTACATGACTTTGTACAGTGTCCTCTGTATAACATGAAGGGACTATCCTGGATTATCTCAAAACGTATCACCCAACTCTGTTACACAGCTTGCTGAGATTCAGATAGCTTGTGTCCATGCCGTTTCTCTCATCTATTAGTCTAGTAATTCTGCCAAAATAAATAAATGAATATGAAAAAAATATTAGTATATGGGGTTACTCAGCAGGGGAGAGGGACAGATACTGAAGTAAATCATGGTGATTGATTAAACAAAAAATTAATTAAAACATTTCAATTTTTTAAAGAAATGGAAAGTTA
The DNA here is from genome assembly GCA_028627135.1 of Pseudochirops cupreus. Lineage (NCBI taxonomy): Eukaryota > Metazoa > Chordata > Mammalia > Diprotodontia > Pseudocheiridae > Pseudochirops > Pseudochirops cupreus. The sequence goes on along the minus strand of CM053584.1, from coordinate 182,160,422 downwards.
AATTAAGAAGCAATTAAGGACTCTAAAGCTATAACTAGGTAGTTATAGACTTTCATGAGAATCAATGAAATACTGGGAAGCTGTAGTGTGGCTTCACCTAGAATATGTTAAGGGTTTTTATGAAAGCTAAAAGGATTCAGATTTAGATAATGATGTATCCATGGAATAGAACAGGTCAGGTCAGATCAAGAAAAAATGAGGGCCATAATATAACCAGCAAGCAAGACTGCTATAGATTATGCTATGGAATGGCATGGCCACAACAGAAGGAATATGGGCAGTGTTCAGAAGCTAGTCTCCACACTTCCAGACCAGGTGGAAGTATGTAGGCAGACTGACTGGTTGGTTTTTATCCTTCATTCTTGAAGAGGACCAAAATGACATCTCTATGTTAGAGTCAAATTACAGTGTGTCCAGCTGTGGCTGATCAGACTAATGGAATGTTCTTGGAATGTTCTACCATAGGTCAGGCAGAAATTTGCATATAGATTGGTCCAAAAGTATCTACCACAAGAATCTGGGACCTGACCCAATCAACATGCATTTATTAAGTGCCCGCAATGTGCAACTAATTATGCTAAAGTACAAAGACAGATTGTGCTCTCAAAGAGGTTACATTTTCCTTGGGGTACAACTTATAAGCAGGTAAATATGGGTGGCACAGTAGGTGGTGCACCAGATCTGGAATCAGAAAGACCTCATTTCAGCCTCAGATACTTAATAAGTGACACTGAGCAAGCCACTTAACCTGTTTGTCTCAGTTTCCTTATCTGTAAAATGGGGATAATAGCACCTACCTCAGAAGGTTGTTGTGAGGATCAAGTGAAATAATGTTTGTAAAGCATTTAGTGCAGTGCTTGGCAATTAATAGTACTATATAAACATGAACTATTATTACTATCACTGTTGTTAATAAACATATATAATGTATAAATATATTAAATATATGAAAATATTATATTGTTATTTCATTATAAAATATTATATAGTTGTTAAAAATGATCTTTGAAAAAGCAGAACATGTAACTAGGGGAATTAGGTAAAGGTTCCCATAGAATATTACATGTTTTGAGCCTTGAAGTATTAAAAAATGTGGAAGTAAGGAGGGAGTGACTTCCAGGTGTAAGGATAACCCATGCAAAGGCATAGACATGGGAAATGGCTATTGTATGAGATGAACAGCAAGTGGTAAGGCTGGTTGTGAAGGACTTTAACTTCCAAAGTAAAAATTTTCTCTAGCAGCAATAGAGAGCCAGTGAAGGTTTTTTTAAAAAAATTATTTTTAGTTGTCAGCATTCATTTCCATAAACTTTTGAGTTTTCAGTTTTTTCCTCTTCCTTCCCCTCTTCTCTGCAAGAAGGCATATAATCTGATATAAGCTCTACATTTACATTCATATTAAACATTTTTTCACATTAGTCATGTTGTAAAGAAGTATTAGAACCAATGGGAGGAACTGCCAAACGAAGGTTTTTAAACTGAAGAATAGAGACTCAGTGTTAAGAGACTAAGGACAGAGAGCTGGGGACTCAGACCCAGAAACAAATGAATGGATAGTAGTTATAGGGTGAAGGGTAGGGCAGCAGCCAGCCTGATTTTGATTTTGCTTCTTTTGAGAAAGAGATCTCCTGTAAGTTGAAACTGAAGTTAAAAAATTTTTATTGTTGTTCAATTGTGCCTGATTCTTTGTGACCCTATTTGGGGTTTTCTTGCTAAAGATACAGGAGTGGTTTGCCATTTCCTTCTCCAGCTCATTTTTACAGATGAGGAAACTTAAACAAGTAGGGTTAAATGACTTGCCCAGGATCACACAGCTAGTAAGTGTCTGAGACCAGATTTGAGCTAAGGATGATGAATTTTCCGGATTCCAAGCCCAGGGCTCTATCCACTGTGCCACCTAGCTACAGAATTAATATATGGGGAGAATTATATATTTTTCTGTTATATAACCCCCATATTATTATACATTATGTATCCTCTATATGTAATTATTATGTAACTGCTACAAGTGGTATGGATAAGTTTTTATACTTAATGGGAAGAAAAGACAAAAAAAATAGAGAACCACATATTCCTGACAGAAGAAAGATGAAAATTAATACCCTTTTTTCAGCCAAACTGTAATATCTACTTATTGTTCTTTAACTTGTGCCTTTCTACCTCTTTGACCTTGCTCATTTCATTCCCATGTCTTAGCATTTTCTCTCCTTCATCTATTTAAATCATAACCATTTATTTAAGACCTAGTGTAAATATTACTTCCTTTGGTGAAGTCTTTCTCTGATCACAGTAGGCATAAGTGAACTCTCCTTCCTCTAAACTCATACAGGGCTTTTTTCGTGTATATAATTGTGGCATTTAAAACATACTGCCATCCTATACATGATTGCACGCCACCATGGGGGGAGGGAGGAGAAAGGAAGGGGAGAAAATTTGAAACTCAAGGGATTGTGGAACTGAATCTTGTAAACTAAAAGTAAATAAACAAGTCAATGAAAAAAAAATAAAATAAAACATACTGCCTTACATTGTAGTTATTCAAACATGATCACGGACTGGATCATATATCCCTAGCTTAGTTTCTATACTCAATCATGATTTTTGACTGAATACAGTGAATGAATGATTAGCTGAGTAGTGATTGATAACAGTTTAAGTTTGCTTAGCAAGATATTTAATGTTTTCTTGAATGTGTATATTTCTTCAAATCTGCATAACATTACTTTTTAAGTTTGTAAAATAAAGTAATATAACAGAGATCTGATAATGATTTAAACCAGTGGTGTCAAACTCAAATAAAAAGGGGGGCCACTGAACAGTACATTAATCATCTTTGAAGGCTGTATGTTGACTTAGAAAAACTTCATATTAATATTATCTATGTCATATTGTATTTTTATTTATTTTTCTATGTTTTTCCCAATTGCATGTTAGTCTGGTTCACGTAGCACTGAGGAATTTTCCTCATGTTTCACACCTCGGTTTCTGTTATTCTTAATTTTCTACACATAATAAGGTTGTGTCCTTTGCACCTGTGAGGTTTTTAATACATACCGTAATTTACAAGTTGATTATTAGTGGAGTTACAGACATGGAATTGTCGGGGAAATAATTAGCTTAGAACCGTAAAATGGTAAATCTGAAAAAACTTTACAATGATTTGTCCAAACACCTAGCTTATGAATAAATTGACTCCAGAGAGGTAATTACTTGTAAAAGAATACATAGTTAGTTAATGGCAGTTAGGAAGACGACTCAGGCTTCTTGATACCCAGTCTGTTATAGTCTATTGAAAGCTTTCATAGATTTGGTCTTCTAAAACCAAACAGAAGTGGTCCATAAGATCGCACAGTTTTCAGAGTTTTAGCAAATAATACATTTATCTTTACCAGGGTGGGAACAGCCAAACAGTTCTGTATTCACACAGGACAGGTTTAATCTTAAAGACTTTGTAGCAATACTCAGTAATAATTCACCACTGATCCAGGGAACATCTGAATGTGATTTACTTCTAGCTCTCTATTAGAGGTCTTCTGTGCTCCTTCATGGAAAGACCTGAAAATGGACTCACTTCACATGTAAGCCCAGTTAGTACAAGAACAGTTTCAATACACCCTTGAGAGAGTACCATTTCCTCCTTTCCTTTGCCTTCTCCAACCCAGGCTCCTTCAAATAAAAAAAGAGTAAAAGTTGGTTGGATCTCCTTCATGCACTGCTCTGAAGACAAGTTTAATTAGCTACTCTCTTTTTTCCTGGTGATCTGTGCTCTCTCTTTCTGTGGTACCTTCTCTTGGTCTGTATCTGCCTTGCTGCACTGTGGAACCTACATGGCACTGCAACTTTATTGATACTCTTGAAGCTTCTGACTTAGTTCTATAAATTTTTGGTATTCAACCAGCAGTGGACTCATTTTAGCCCAGCTCCAGGCTCACCTTTCTCACACAGCCACTGTATGCAGAAACTCTTTCTATCTCTGTAGTCTTTTTCTTTCCTAGCAAATCCCACTCATGACTCTGTGTACATATGGTTATGGGTTCTTCTTCATTCATGGGAGAGATAAAAGGAATTCCCTTGGAACTGTGTATCTTTTCTTTGAATGTATATTTCAATACTGTTTTAATATGTACTTTTTTAGCTTTTTGAACAATATTATATTTTCCCTTTTTTATTCATTCACCTTGACTCTTTTTGTTTTTTTCAGATTCTAAAGCCAGACTTCCTCCCTTTTTTGAGGCACAGCTGGATCTAGTTACTCAAGAACTAATCTTTTATCCCTCTCTGGACAGCACTGCTAAAGGTGGTTTTCATACTATTGTTGAGGGACTTATCAATGATATTTTCAAAATATCTTCTTTGGTCCCACGACTTGCACAGAAAAGTTCACCTCATTACCAGGTACTGACTTTGCAGCCATCATTTCACCCTCTCATATTTGGAGTAATATTCCAAATGTATTTGTAATCTTGAATTTCTAATTTCATCTCTTTCATAGGCTGACATAGAAGACATAGAAGATCTGTCAAACCTCAGGACTCTATTAAATGAGAGAGTCAAGAATATGATGACCACTTGCTGTGACTATCGGAACTCCTTTGACCAGTACTCCTTCCTTTACATGGATGACCGGAAGGAATTTATGCGGCATTTTCTGTTATATGGACATCTGCTCACTCCAGAGGAGTTAGAAGCCCATGGAGAAGAAGGTATCCCTGAAAATCCTCCCAGTCTTCAGCAATTTAAATTGCAGATTGATTCCTATGAAAAGATCTATGAAGAGGTGAACCAGCTAGAGCCTTTCAAGATTTTTGACAACTGGATGAAAATTGATATTCGTCCTTTTAAGATGTCACTCTTGAATGTAATTAAGAGATGGAGTCTTATGTTTAAACAGCATCTCATTGATCATGTCACCCACAGGTAATGCTGTCTCTTTCTCTTTCCCTTTTCCTTCTTTCCATTTTATTCTTTGTCTGTGGCTTCTGGAAGCCTGGATGTTTAAAAATAGGCTTTCAGAAACACTTTTCTAAATTACATCACACTTTTAGTCACATAGACGATTGAAAGGCACAGAGAATATGCCTGTGCTTGATTGTTGATTTCAAAAATGTATTTGACTCAGAGAGCAAAATGCAGCCTTTAAAGCTGTTGGAGAGCAGGGAGAATCATACATGTGATCAGATCATACAAGACTCCTTGATAAATGCAACAACAAAGATTCAGTGAATCATAGATTGTTAATATTCAGTGAAGTATAAAACTGGGAGTTGTATGTTCACCATTTTTATGGAGAATTTCCTTTACAAAAGTCCACATCAAAGAGCATACATCCTAATGCGTTAGACAACATATGAGTAGCTATGTAAACACAAGGTATGCACAGAGTAGATGATGAAGATAATCTGAATGGGGAAAGCATTAGCATCTCAGAACCTTTTATAGAAGGTGGAATCTGAGCTAAGTGAGGACATCTAAGAGGCAATTGCAAATAAGTAGATGTAACTCGGCAGAGTTATAGTCTGGATATGTAGATGTGGGGATTACCTGCATAGAAATAATAATTTAGGGGTGGCTAGGTGGCACAGTGAATAGAGCACTGGCCCTGGAGTCAGGAGTCAGGAGGACCTGAGTTCAAATCCGACCCTCAGACACTCAATACTTACTAAAACTTGAGCATGTCATTTACCCCCAATTGCCTTGCCTTCCCCCTTCCAAAAAGCTAAAAAGAAATAATAATTTAACCAATAGAAGCTAATAAAATCATCAAATAAGATTATATAAAATAAAAAGAGAAGGGAGGCAAAGACAGAGCATTGAGGGATACTCATGATTAGTTAGCATTACATGAATTACCAGCAAAGGAGAATGCAAAAGAGTAGACCAGGCCTTCACAAAATATGGCCCACAGGCCACTTGCAGCCTGCCAAAGGATTTCAGGTGACCCGTGAAAAAAGTAGAGGATGTAAAAGAAAGTAAACGTGTAATGAGTGTTTTGTCTATGCCCTGCTTACCCCACCTTCTACTAATCACTATTGTACCTCTCACTTAAGTTGGCTGGTGGGTTGCCACTGTGCACCCTCTCCTGTTTGTCAAATGACATGTGGCAACTTACCATCATCAGTATGTCTATAGTCTGAGAAGAGTGAGAGTCATATCTTTTCATTGTATTTTTGGTCATTACTAGCACTGAACAGGGACAAAGTGAGTGCAGTGACACGCCAAGGCAGCTGATACCCATTATGGGATGAGCGGCAATATGAGGGCTGCTTCTTGTCCCTTGCTGCACAACTGCCCTCCAGGTTGCATGAGTGTCTGGTGCTATCTTCAAGGTCAGACATTCAGTTCGGTATTTCTTTGTATATGAGCATTTGCCATGGAGATTTTTTGGTTCTAACATGAAAGTTTTGGGGGTAACTTTGTAAAATGGATTATAAAAAGAAACAGAATATCAAATCAGAACATAGAGTGTTTAATCTGGAGTGGACAAATAGATATTTGTTTACTTACATGAGAGACAAAACATTGTGCTTTGTTTGCCAAGAATAGCCATTCTGAAGGAATACAATCTTTGTTGCCATTTTGAATCAAAACATGCTGACTTAAACAAGTTGGACACCAGTGAAAAACAAATTAAACTGTCCAAATTGTTGAAAAATCTCAGTGGGGAACAACAGTTTTTCAAAAAAGTAAAATCAGAAAATGAGGCAGCTACTAGATTAGTTTTCAGATTTCTAAAGAAATCAATTTTGAACATGATTCTGGAGAAAGATAAACTCATTGCTGACAAGAAGTATAATACATCCCATTAACTAAATGTAAATGGTAAGAAAATCTGAAAAATGTATTAAAATTTGTACTGCTTGGCAAAGTGTTTTTTAACATTAATGTGATTTCATGATAAATAAAAACTTAAGTAATAATTGTAACTAATTTTTATAAATTGAAAATTTCCCTTTTTAATATGGTTTATGTGCAAAATAATTTAATCATTAATTATACCTTTACTTGGAAAGTCAGCTGCCAAAAACCTATCTGCAACCTGTAGAAGTTTAGCCTATTTTAATTTTGGCTCCCACCTACTGCCAAGTTGTACATGTCTGGAGTAGACTCAAAGAAGACATTTTGAAGAGAGCTGTGTCACAAAACCTTAGGACAAAGTCAGTTTCTTTTTTTTTTTTTTTTTTGTTGTTGTTTT
>CM053584.1:182125190-182152730 GCA_028627135.1 Pseudochirops cupreus | reverse complement strand
GCCCCTTTTGAGATTCAGGGTGGGAAGTCTTTGAGTTGTTTTTTTGTTTGTTTGTTTGTTTGTTTTTGTGCTCTGTGATTGACCAAATGAATGTACTTTGTTTATGGTTGGAGACTAATCTCCATTTGAGAAGAGACTTTTGACTGACTAAATGAATGTACTGTCTAAGGGGGGGGAGTAGTACCTGGATTGAATTGAGAATTTACTTGCTAAAGGAACAAGTTACACTGTATTTTGACTTTCTCTGTTCTGTGAATGTTTGCTGAATAAATGGGATTTACTATGCTGGTAATCTGAATTTTGGAAGTTGCCTTTGCTTGGCATTACAAGAGGCAGAAGGAAAATTAAAGCCACAAAATAAAACAGCAAAATTGGAAGGATACTAGAGCTCTACAAAACAGGAAAACACAACCAGAAGAGAGGATGTGAAGAGATAATCTAAGGATTGTGGGTTTTGAAGAAAAAATTTCATGAAAAAAGTGTAGTAGAGGTTAATGAGTGACTTGTAATGAATGGGGTACCTTTAGCTCACTTCATGAGATTGCAGAATGCAAAGGAGAGATTACAGAGAAAATATGATATTAAGGTGTTACCTTCCTTCAAGACTTGGCTTGGTCGTGTGTTTTACCTTGTAAAAAATGTACCACTTTCATATTTTGTGTCATTTTGTACCTTTTAAAGATCATGAGACCTAGAGTAGTTCATACCCTGAATGGCCTCGTAAAAAGTACAAAATTGTGAATGAGTCCATTTGCAGATTTCAATAAGTGTAAAGTAGTGCTTGACATTTTATTTTTCTCATGGAAAATATGACAAAGTACCTCCTTCAACTTGTTGAATTTTTTGACTCGCAAAAGAATCAGCCACAATTCTGTTGGCTTTTAAAAAGCCAATTAGTCAGTGCTACATAATCTAAGGAAATCATCTCAGACAGTCAAGAAAGCCATCTCTGGCAGCTGAGAAGATAATCAGATGTGAAGGAAGAACAGCTTTTTTAAAGGGAATTACTCAGCAACTTTGTTGTTGCATCTTTTTCAGAATGTAGGAAGGATGCAAGGGGATTTCTCTCCTCCTTACCCCAATAGAAATGGCATCTTTCAATTTGCCTGTTAGGAAATGTTTTGCCCAGGAGAGAACAGGTCCAGTGAATCCAACTGCAGGGTCAAGTTGAGAGGTGCAAGGCCAGGAAGTCAAGTGAAATGATTTGCCCAGCAGAAATGCGTTGCCTGGAGGGAACAGTCAGTGTGAAGACTCCACCAGAAGAGAAAAGACATTGGGATTCTGCTGAGGAATAGATGTGTGTTGCTTTTACTATGTGCATTCCCCACTATGTAACTTTCTCTTTTTGAGCTCTGTGTATTTTTATTCTTATCAATGATGTTGTATGTCCCAACCCTTTGTTTTATGAGAGAGATGTTTTGTAACTACTGTATTTACTATACCATTTCATTAAATGTCTTTATTTTGAGCTATCTTCTCTGACTATGGAAAGTAAACCTACTGGATCATATGATCAACAAGATGAAAGACTAGACATTTTCTCTAATCCTTATGACCTTACAAACCTCTCCAAAAGAGAAATTATGTGCCACATATAAAGCAGCTTCAGCTTTCTCCATGGTCTAACATATCAGAAATACAAAACAAGGTAAGAACTCCGTGAGCTAAAGTCTAACTCAAGCACATTGCACCTCCCCCTTCTTCACTGCCTACCACATTACAAGCAATCTGACCTATAGGCTTGTGACAGAACTCAAACCCACATCTTTAATCCCCCCCCCCCCCTTTCTCATGCTATGGAGATCCAACTGCTAAACTTCAGAAATTTTTTGAGGCCTCAGTAACTAGCACCAATGCAGAACGTTTTTTGTTCTATAAAGGATCTCAGGAAAGACGAAGAACAGAGAGAACAGGGCAAGTCGCTGTAACCCCATACCCAGAACTACTCTCCTCCTTGGAGATCCAAACTCATATGGCAAAAATCACCCCAAACTGTAATAGCACCAACATTGCAGCACTTTGTACTGCTGAACCAGAGAACTGAGAACCAAATGGAAAGGGATAGGACACCGTATGTGTGGTGTGTAGCATTCCATGAAACCTGAGAGAAAGATCTCAGCAGCCAGCTGGGGACAATTGTCTTCACTATCATCTCCCAGTTCACTTGGGTTAGATAACTAGACTGGTGAGCCATGGATTACCCACCAAGGGAGAAGGCTAAGATACTTTGAAAGCCAGTCCCCAAGCCACCTATTAGAGGGATGAGGGAGTCTTGAGTAATGGGGAAAATATGAGGGGAGAAAGATTTGAATCAACAAAGATCTTGGGGGGGGGGAGAAGAAAACTGAAAGACTTTGATCATAAGCAGACAAACCAATATGGAAAGCATTAACAGCAGAAGGAAATGTGGTCCCCAGATCTAGTAATTAAGTTTGGGAAATTATGAATAAATACTGCAAAATAAGGGAAAATTATTTGACATTTTATATTACCAAGGATATTGCTGCTTTTAAAGGGGACATGTAACTATACCATACTGTTTCTGAGTGATTGAGAATTATGAGAGAAGACTGTGGGGTACACAGTAGAAATAATTGACAGAACAGAGTAACTTGAATCTCTGAAGATGTCTCGCCAAGGAAACAAAAAGAGAACAATCAATTGGAAATGAAAATACACAGAAATGAAAGACAATCCAGAAGGGAAGCAACAAGAAATAATACTGAAAGTAAACATTTTCTCTTTTCAAACAAGATATATATATATTTTTTAAGACAGGATGCATAGAAACAACCAAAGGTTATTATAGGTCATGCAGAAGAAGATAAGTCCAAAAAAATGTGAACGCCATAATGCAAGAAAACTTCCCAGAACTTCAGAACACAGAAAATGAAATACTAATTGAAAGAATTCATAGACCTCCTCCCCAACAAAACCTTCAAGAAACGAAAACACAAACCCTACAGACCCAACTCCAAGACACCCAAGTGGTTAAATTTTATCAATTCAATTCACAAACCAAAAATTCTATAAACAGCCAGGTGAAAGGCCTTCAAGTACACAAAAAAGGAAATTTGAATAATATAAGGTGATTCTGGACTCACCAGAAGACTCTGGAGGGGATGGAATAATATCTTCTAAAATGCAACAAAGCTCATGATACAGCTGAGGCATTCAGAACATTCTTTGGAAAGAAATCACATCTGAAGAAACTATTTGCTTCTCAAATACCCCAGGCAACAGAAATGTATGAAGGGTGAACAAATGCATAGGACGGCTAAGGAGTGACAGAGATAAATAAGAGGCTTCTTTTTAATGTACACAAGGCACGAAAGAGGAAGTCAGGTGGAGGTAACGGTGGGGGAGGAAGGGAAGTGGGTGGGGGGAGGGGGCTAAATTACAAAATGGGAGGGTTCATGAAAATGGGGAGGGGAAGATAGACTGGAGTGCGTAGTATACCCTGGTCAATTTGAGAATGAGGGGACAGTCACTCCTGAGGGCTGAGAATTCAAATAAAGTAGGGAAACCAGGTACTAGCAGTTGGGAGAATCAGGAAATGTTTTATGGAGAAGGTAATGGTTGTGGGCAGTTGTTAATTCAGTGAGGCAGAGGTGAGGAGAATCTTCTTAACCAGCTTCTCATTTTTGAAATTCACCTTACCCTTCTGAATTCTTTTTCTTTAATATGTAGATAGAGAATATTAGTAAAGGTTTAAATGGACAAATAAAGATTGTCTTGCAGTGTTTCTAAAATTTATCATTTATTAGATTTTCCTGGATAACTAGTTTCCTAATTCTTTTCCCATAAAAAATAAAAATCCAGTCATCTCTGTTAATGGTCTTTTAATTATTCCACTATTCACTGTCCCCATAGAATCTTCTGAAGACAGCCTTGGATTTTCTCAAGCTAGAGAAGCTTGAATTCAGTGGAATTCGAGGGAATGCTTTGAGTCAGCAGGTCCAGAGCATGTATAAGGAATTCCAGAATGTGTACAAAACCTTTTCAGAATACTCCTATGACTATCTGGACCTTACACACACAGTAAGTAAGGGGATTCATAGTTTCATATCCAGTGTTCCGGATGGGCAGATAACTAAGCTATCTCCTTGCAGTACTTGCTCCCATGCCTCTTTCTCTCTTTCTGTTGTTGAGGGAAAAGTAAACTGTTACTTCCTCTCTCTACTTTATGAAGGAGAAGCAGATAAACCAAGAGTGTCAGATAAACCACAGTGACAGAAGGAAGGATGAGTAAAAACTTAAAAGTCCAGAATAGTATAAATAAATGTGAAGGAAAATAAGCTCCAATTCTCAAACTAAAAAGAGAACTCTGAAGTTTCCCCAGAGATCATGATATAACAGCAAGAAACTCTAGGCTGATTCAAAAAGGAAATAAAACTGTTAAAATAAGATATTAGAAATGAAATTAGGTAAAAAATCATAGCTTTTATTGTAGAATTGAAAAACAAATACAGAATGTAGAACTTCAAAGGAAAGATAGAATTCTCTCCAAAGAAGTAGAGGCTGTAAAAGATTAAGTGACAGACTTATTATAAAAAAATACAACTTTGAAAGATAATTTGCCAGAAGAGAAACAAAAGGAACCAATATTTTAAAGAAAAAATATTAATTATATAAGATGACAAAGTAGCTGACCTTAAAGATAATGTGCAGCAATAATCATTGGCACTGATATTGCACTTTGAAGTTTGCAAAGCATTTTACAAAATATTGTTTCATTTGATACTCACATTAACCCTGAGAGGTAGACTCTATTATTATCCTTATTTTACAGATCATGAAATAAACAAACAATAAAGATAATTAGTTTCCCAAAAGAACCTGACAAATTAAAAAAAAAGTAACCCTGTAAACTGTATTGCCGAAATAGTAATAGAAAACTTTCCAGGACATTTTAATAAAGCATTAAAATACTGATTATGGCCATTGATCACTGCCAGAATGGAGGGAGCTCCAGCCCCCCCTTTTTCAGCTTCCTTTTGTGTGTTGTTTCCCCCTGTTAGAATGTATGCTTTTTGAGGACAGGAACTATCTTTCTCTTCACTTCTATTTATATCCCCAGTGCTTAGCACAGTGCCTGGCACACAGAAGCATTTAATAAATACTAATTGCCTTTTTGCTCATTTTTGTTTAGTATTTAAACACAATAAAATATTAATTAATATAAACACAAGCAAAATATTCAAAACTAATGGGTAAGTCAAATCTCAACTCATAGAAAAATTAATTATATGAAAAACAATAAGGCTAAGATTGTATACCAATATTTCTATGTACCACTAGCTAAAGTAGTGCATACACCAAAAAATTAGAAAAAAGAGTAATGAAGTGATGAAATAAAGAACTAGATAATGACATTTTTTTTAAAAATAGGCACAAAAAACTATTTATTTATTTATACTTTTAGACTCTAAATACTAAAACTTAAATACAAAATAAAAAAGAAAAACATTGTAAACTTAAATATTAAAACTTCAGTAAAAAATAAGGAAAAAAATCATATCATGTGCACAGCAGAACATATGAGAGAATTCAGAATCTATAGCAATAAATTTCCATTTCAAGAAAGCCTATATAATAAATACTATGCATTGCATTGAGAGCTGTCCATCTTCTCTTTGTTTCCTTTTGAGTTTCTTTTTGTTCTCTGCCGTACACTTTTTACTTTCCCCCCCTTCTCTTTTGAAGGCTTCAATTAAGTACAAAACTATTTTTATATAAATATAGATATTTTCATACTCATATACATATACACACATAAATACGTATATATATATATATATATATATATATATATATGTACACATGTATAGACATATCCTTTCCCTAGCAAATTCTACTTCTGATCTTTGTCTTTATGTTTGTGCACATCTCTTATTTCCTACCTCTCCTGACTCCTCTACTTTACTTCTACCCTCTACCTTGTCCTCCTGTTACTTAACCTATCCCCCCCTTCCTTATCCTCCCATTCCCATAAATCTAAACACCCTTCTATACTCCTCTTAGACCTATTCCTTCACCCTCCTCTCTAGAGATCTTCCCTTATCCTCTCCCCACTCCCTATCCCCTTAGTGCTTTATTTCTTTCTGAATTTAGAAGATTTTTATACTCTTCTAGATAAATAGAATGCCCTCTTGAACCCATTCCTGACAGAAGTAGGTTTCCAAAACTATCAGTCTTCTTTCTCCATCTAAATTTTCTGTGTCAGTTCTTCCTCTTGTGCCTCATTTGTATAAGCTAATTACTCTTTTTAGCTCTTCTTGAATGGTTTTACTTTCTAAAATCATATCATATTCAATTCTACCCCAATCTTTCTTGAAACTACCCAATTACTAATAACACTCTTAAACATATGTTTTACAAAAGGTAAAACGTGCACATAAGAAAGGTAAACAATCTGTCTTTATTGAGTCCCTTGTATTTATCTTTGGTCTTTGGTATGTACTTTATATTTCTCTTAGCTCTGGTATGTCAAATCCTCTATTAAGTGCAGTTGTGTTTTTTTTTTAAACAAAGTCCTAAGATAGGACAATTTGTTAAATAAAAATTCCATTTTTTTCATTCAGGATTATGCTTAGCTTTGTTGAGTATGGTATTTTCAGCCAGAGCCATACTGCTTTTGTTCTTCAGTACATAGTGTTCCGTGACCTGCGGTCTTTTAGTGCCACCGCTACTAGGTCTTGTGTAATTCTAATTCTGGCACTGCCATATTTGAATGTTTTTTTTTCATGTTGCTCATAATATTTTATACTTGAGCTGGGGGTTTCAGAATTTAACTATGATATGCCTATGGGTTTTTCTCATTGGCTCTCTTTCAGGTGGTGATTGGTGGTTAATTTATAGTTCTACGTTTTCCCTCTTGTTCTGATACTTTAGGGCAGTTTTCTTTAATTATTTCTTATATTATTATATCAAGATTCTTTTTTTGATCATAGCTTTCAGGTAGTCTGATTATTCTAATGTTTTCTTTTCTTGATCTGTTCTCCAGATCAGTTGTTTTTCTTATGAAATATTTCACGTTCTCTCTTATTTTTTCATTCTTTATATTTTATTATTTTTTGATCTCTTATGACTTTGTTGGCTTCCTCTTGCCCAATTCTGATTTTCAAGGAGTCATTTTCTTCCTTAAGATTTTGGATCTCAAAAAAAGAAAAGATTCTGGATCTCCTTTTCTAAATGGTTTGACTTTCTTTATATAATCTTGTTGGACTTTTTAGATTTTTTTCTTTTTTAAGTTTTTACTAAATCTCTCATTTGATTTTTAAAGTTCTTTTATTAATTCTTTTTTGGGCAGGTAACCATTTGATGTTATTCTTTAAGTTAGAAGAGGGTTTCTTTGCTTCAGTCTCCTCCTCTGAAGATGAATATGTCTTCTCTATTCACATAGTAACTCTCTATGGGTGGATTCTTTCTCTTTTTCCTGTGAATTTTTTTTTTCATTTGTAGTAGCTTAGTGTTTTTGTAATCACCTCTAGCCCTGGGGTATGTAGCATGGTGCCTCTGGCTTCAGATCCTCCTTCAGTTCTCCCTTCGGGCCTGAAACTGAAACCAAAACCTCCAGCCTCCTATAAGTACCCACAGACAGCTGTATGCCTGCCCCACTACTTTTGCACTCACTGACATGTATCAGTTCCTTCTCAGCAAGGACTGCCTCTCTGCAGCATAGCTGGATCTGGTATTCCTTGTCAGCAGAGGGCTCAGACTTCCAACTCTCCTCACTGTCTTGGGAATAAAATTTCCTGTGGCTGGGGCCAAGGGATCCCCCAACCCAGGTAACCTCAGGTCTTGTAGCTTGTCTAAGTGGTCCTAGCCAGGAAGTGTTTGCTCTTCACAGGAACCAACGAATTCTGGGATTTTTCTTCAGATCTCCCATTGTTCCAAGAGGACTCCTCATCTCCCCCTACTCTTATTTATTTTTATCACTCTATGTTCTAGGCAGTATTTTATCTCATTTGTGGCGGAAAATCTTGAGAGCTTGTTATTTTCTGCCCTACTCCATCATCTTTCCAGAATCCTCTCAGAACAAAAAATCTTTAAAATTTGAGAAGAAATAAAATAGAAGTAAAAGATTTCTAGAAATAAGAAATTAAATTACCAAAATAAAAGTCAACTCTTTGGAAAGACTAAGAAAATTGATAAGCCTTTGAAAAACCTGATTTTTTAAAAAAATAGAAAAGGAGAATCACATTACCAAAAATTTTTTTTAATGAAATTACAACAAAGAAGTAAAATGAATTATCAAAATGTATTCTACACAACTATATGCTAGCAAAATTAATCATTTAAAAGCAGTGAAGGATTATCTACAAAAACATAAAATACTCATAACAGCACAAGATATAGAAATCTTAAAAAACCCAGTTACAGAAAATGAAATTTTTAATAAGCCGTAGCAAACTACTTATGAAAAAAATCTTTGGTTTAAATGAATTTGCACATGAATTCTAACCAGCATTATAAAAGTAATTAATACCTATGTGACACAAATTATTCTCAAAATTAGAGAGAGGAATCATTCTACCAAATGCCTTTTATGAGTCAAATATAGCTTTAATATCTTGGCCAGGGAAGAATAAAGCAAAAAAGAAGAACTTGAGACCAATATCACTAAGGAAAACATATACAAAAAAATTAAATAAAATGCAGCACATTTTCCAGCTACTATAGTAATATATTTTTAAAAATCTTCGTTATTACCAAGTTGAATTTATACCAAAGATGTGAAAACAAATCAACTGTAGGAAAACTTAATATATGTCATATACTCGCCACCTTAAAATTATATCAGTTGATATAGGAAAAATGACTTTGACAAAGCACAACCTTCCCTTATGCTAAAACTTTAAAAATGCAGTCCTAGGAATATCATTTAATGTAATAAATATCATATATCTAAAACAAAAAGCTATTATTATTTGCAACAGGAAAGTATGAGTATCTTTCCCAATTGACACAAAAGTAAAGCAAGGATATCCACTTCCCCAGTATTGTTTGCAGTAGTTGTAGCATTACATACTATGACAATAAGGGAAAGAAAGGCTAAACAATGGCCAAAAGGAAACAAAATTTTCCCTATTTGAAGATGATATACTTATTTATTTAGAAATATTCAAAGAAACAGCAAAAAAAATTGACAATTATTTGCTTTAGTAAAATAGTAGGATGTGACATAAATCCATAAAACAATAAGCATGTTAATATAGTAATAACAAAATCCAATACTCAAATCAACAGGTATTTAAGTACCAACTATGTGCCAGGTAGAGTACTATTGGGCTATTCCCTCAAACTCTTTGTAGAAATGTACTTTTCAGCAAGGGTCCAATGACTGTGGGTCACACATAGGAGGCCAGACTGAAAGTAAAGAGCTTTATTAGCTTGCTAAGGAATGTGCTTACACTAATTGGAAATCTGGCTCCCTACGGCACAGATTTGGGTTTCGTTGCCTTCCCTGCTTACTTAGAGTACACAGCCAATCTGAAGCATTTTGCAGAATCTTAGGATAGATAAATAACAAGAGAGGGAGGGGTAAAGAAAGAGGGGATCAGTCAAAGGAGAAAAGGGTAAAAAGGGATTATTTGAAATGCAAGTGGCATAATGTATTATCAGAGGGAGAAAATGTTCCTTGTTTAAGTTCAAGAGAGGAGAGGAAGAGACCAAAGACTTCACAATTGTGAAAGCAGTCTTTTTAGGCAAAACTGTAGTATCTCTTATCCAAGAGCACTAAGTAGTTGTTACAACAATGGTTGAGATCATCTAATTTACTGTGACTGAGAAAAAGACAGAGAGAGATCAGTAATTTGGGGTTAACTGTTATCCTTTCTAATATGGGTTTATTCCAGATGCAGTTAATGGAGCTTATTGGCTATTCACATGTTAATATGAATTAATCTAATCACCTTGATTTTCTCCTGAGACCTAGCTTAAGTAGTTATGGTGAAAGAATTGCAGTTTTGATTGACAGGAAAGAATGAAAAGTTAATTTTGGAAAATGAGGAACTAGTCTATAGACTAGACCTTGGATGCCATAGACATGGGATATGAGAGTTGGGATACAGGAGTAAGATGTTCATAAGGATGCTGGTACCTGTGTGATAGAAGGGTCAGAAGGGGACACAGAAGTGGAGGTGGGAGGGTACCAAAGATAAATGTCACTTTCAGGTTTTGTCCAATATTACAAGAATGATGTAGCCATATATGTAAATAAAAACCAAATCATACCATAATAGTTTGGGGGAAATTAAGAAATCCTGAAGTATAAGAATACTCCAGAAATAAAGCCAAGGAATATAGTTAGGTAGACCTTAGTTCAAATTCTACTTCAGTTACTGCTCATTATCTCTTTGTCCCTAAGCAAATCACGTAACATTTCTCAGTTTCAGTTTCCTCATCTATAATAGGGGATCTTATTAGGACAAGGTTGTTGTGAGGGTCAAATGAGATTATGTAAATGACTGCAATCTTTAAAGTGCTGTATAAACATTAGCTATTATCATCTTCATTTTTCTTTTGTTTATATTTTTTGTCTCTTCAGGAATTTGAAAATTATGTCTCTGAATTTAACGAGAAAGTAGAAGATTTGGACCGAAGATTAGGGATGGTCTTTATCCAAGCTTTTGATGATATAGCTGGCTTAGAGCATGCTTTTAAGGTTTGTGTCTGTTGCTAAGGAACCATTCCCATTGTGTGTGCTCAGTGCAGTATCACAGTGCTGTCCTGAATAATCCTGTTAGTGAGGATCTGTGTGATTATTGTGTTCTTGTAGTGTTATGATTTCTTGATCCACTGAGACTCCTGGGGAAGGGCAAAATTTGGGCTTCTCTGGGCTGGAAATGTAGTCTGTTTTAGCCTATTTTGGTTGCATAAAAATATTCTGAAAATTCTGAGTGTGGCTGAAAAAGTTTTCTCTGAAACTCTTTTAAGTTGGTTCAGTGCCTATACTTGTGTAGAGTGTTTCCCATCAAATGAAAAAAAATAAGACTGTGGTCACCATCCAGACACAGTGACTCTTAATATGATGATGAAAGGCACTGTGGTACAGTGGAAAGAGTGTTGCATTTAGTCCACTTACCACTTTTGTTATCTTGCCCAAGTCACTTGGCTTCCTCATTTATAAAATACAGGACTTGGCATACATGACTAATAAAGTTGTTCTAAATCTGTGATCCTGCTATATATTATTGGACAGCAGATGGACATGAACAGTTCTGCCTTGATCAAAGCTACAAGAAATGTCCCAACCCATAGTTCTGTACTCAGGAAAGACTTTGGGGATCTTTTATGACCTTCCCAACCTGTGAGCTTCAATGCAAACAGCTTCAGGAGAATGGGTTTAGCAGCTACTTGTCACAGTTCTACCCCAGGTGAGGCCCAGAAATGGTGATTTCTAAGTACTTCTTGTGGATTTTTAGCCACTTCAGGAAAGCTTTAGAATGTCTCCGAATTCTTCCTGAGTCTTGGAGCAATGCTACACTTCGGCAGAGTCCTTGATTCAGAGTTAAGTCTCTATATCTTCCTTCTCCAAATCCTCATCTGCAGTCTTAGAATTCCTGGAACCAATTTTTTTTTTTTATTTGGGTTTACTTCCTTTATTCCACCTTTTTCTGCAGCTACTTGAAATATTTGGGAGTCTGCTTGAAAGACCAGTAGTAGCCATGGATGCATTTGATAAATACCTGGTCCTGATCACCATGTTCAGCAGTGACTTGGACGCCATTAAAACAATCTATTGTCAGCATGTCCAGGAGGAGTTAGAACTCGGTATGATCTTAGTTTTTAAGAAATCCTGAGAAATGTTCTATGACCTGTTTTAAACCTTTGAAATGTCATGATCACTATGACTTGCCTCAGGGGAAATCAAGAGCAGTTCCCATTTGTTTGAATTCCTGAGCATCTGCCCATATCTGTCTGAGATGAGCACATTGCTCAATGAGCCGTAGATTACCCACTGTTACTGGTCAGGAGAGGCCTTGACAATATATTGAGATAGCAAAAAGTGTGATAAAAGTGACAGAGTGTAGTCACAAGACCTGAATGATTATGGTCTTCAAGATGAAATTTTACTTATTCCTCAGTGGCTCAAAGTTTTTCTGACTCAGTACCTATACCTCCAATGATGTTGGGGCTGGAAGCGAGACTATCTGTGCTGTCAAGGAGAAATTTGCAGCTGGGACCACTTCACCTCATCCTCTTCCTCTACCTCCAAGTTCATTGTACTTAAGTAATTATAGAAGTAATTTATCAAGAAATTAATTAACAAGGACAGTTAGCCACTTCAGATATGTGGTGTTATCAGAGAAATATTGTGAAGTGCTTATCTCCATTCTGATCCGCGCTCCTGGATGTATCCTGCAAATACTTTAGACACTAGAACATCAGGTTTTAGAGTAGAATTGTGACATTGTTATCACTTAACAAATTCGCTTTTTCAATTTATTCATCAAGGGATTATTCATTTTCCAAACTGAGCTGTAATTTGGGTGACTACCATGAAAAAATTAGAATATCATGGAATTAAGTAATACAGGAATAGTTAGCCCAGAAGGGATGTCACATATTTGAGAATAAAATTCTGATTGTACAAAGGGGACGCAATTCCAGTGGGAAAGGAAAATGAGATTTGTCTTATGAGAAAGAAGAGATGCCCAGGAGATTCCCCAACCAACTTTGAGTTTTAAAAAGAAATGTATAGAAAAAAAAAAGAAATGTATAAAATATGGAAGTGAGGACAGGTCACAGAAAATGAGTTTGAATAAGACATAGGCCTTTAAAAACAGGACCACTAAGCAGAATGAGTAGAGGCTGATGAGAGAAGCTAAGTATACAAAAAAGGGATTTTTAAAGCTATATTGCATGAAAAAAGGAGGATCAAAGTGGACGTAGTACCTTTGCTTAGGGTTGATGGGATTCGGGTAACTAGAGAAAAAGTTGGCTTCTAAAACTCTTTATATGCTGGCTCTTTCCTACTTTTTAAGCATGTTCTTTTCTACATTCTCTGCAATCCATCTCCCAACTGAACATTTTCATTGGCTGTCCCCCAGACCTAAAACTCTCTTCCTCCTAATTTCCATCTCCTAGCTTCCCTGGCTTCCTTCAAATCTCAGCTACAGGCCCATTTTCTTCAAGAAGCCTTTCAGTGTCTTCTTTAATTTTAGTTCCTTCACTTTGAGACTACTCCATATCTGTCCTGTGTATAGATCTTATTTGTACATAGCTGTTTGCATACTGTCTCCCTCAATTGACTGTGAACTCTTTTAAAGCAAACAGGCTTTTTTTTTCTTTCCTTTTTTTTTCTCAAGTGCTTAACACAATATCTGACACTCAAATAGGCCCTTAATAAATGTGTTGACTGATGAACTTATTGCTTATTTCTCATTTTGCTTCTGTTTTCTCTGCCAAAGAGAATGATTTTTACATTGGAAATGACAATAAAAGTTACTAAACAGAGTTATTACTTACGAAAGGAGATTGTAAGAGAGCACCAACTTTCCTTTAATGAATTCAAGTCACTTGAACTACATCCTCAGGTCTTAGTGTTGAGAGATGTAATTGCTGTGCCATTGTCAGTAATATAAAAAAGATATAAAATAGGAGAGGTTGGAGATTGGAGGAGGGCAAAGGTCGAGGGAAGAGAACAGAGTCTAAAAACTATAGGCTGGTAATCGACTTCGTATCTTGGGAAAAATTCTAGATGGATGATAAAAGTTGACAAACATTTAGATAAACGGTGATTACAGAGATTACATGCCTGCATCATGAGCAAGTCAAGCTAGAGTGCTCTCGTTTCCTTTTTTGACAGGATTACTAAACTAGTATAATTTAAGAATTCCATCATTATTTTATCCATTTCCAATGCTCAGAGGAATTTAAATTCCCATCTGCCTCTTAATTCCTCTGCATTTCAGAGTTTCTACTTCGCTCTGATCTTTTAATGAGGAAGACTTGAAAAACTCCTGTAGATGTCATTTTTCCTTCTAGAATTATAATCAGCGTTGTAGCGTAGTATAAGTTATTCACGGTTGTAAGCCTTTATTTTTTGCCTTTCGAATGTTTTATTCTACTATTTTCTGTCCTTTATTATAGCGTCTGACAAGTCTTATGTGATTTTGGCTGAAGATCTTTGGTACTTGAATTCTTCCCTTCTGGCTGCTTGCAGCATTTTTTTCTTTGATCTGGAGAAGCTCTGAATTTTGGCTCTAACATTACTGAGAGTTTTAATTTTGGGCATTCTTTCAGAATATGACAAATAGGGCCTCTTCTTTTTAGATCAATTCTCATGGAATCGGTTATCATCTTTAGACAGCTGTCTCCCAGACTCTATATCCAGTCCTTTTAAACTCTCTCACTTGCCTCTTGGAAATCTCCGCTAATTTCCCATAGATAAAATTAACATGTCCAAGATTGAACTCATTTTCTTTGCCATAAAACGTTCCCATTCTGAATTTCCCTAATGCTATTGGGAGTACCACAGTTCTCTCAGTCACTTCATAACCTCGATATCTTCCTCAACTGATTCCTCACACTCACCCTAATACATTGCCAAATCTTGTCATTTCAACATTTGTAACATCTCTTATATGTGCTCCCTTCTCCTTACTCATATAAACTCTACCCTGGTGCCAGTCCTCTTCATCTCACATCTGAATTCTTGCAGTTGCCTTCTGATTGGTCTCCCTCCCTTCTTCAAGCCTTTCTCTGCTGCAGTACATCTTCCTCTTAGTTGCCCAAGTGATTTTGCTAAATTGTAGATCTGACCGTGTCACTCCCATCTTCCCATAAACTCCAGTCATTCCCTATTACCTTCTAGAATTCTAGGTTTGACTTTTAAAGTTATTCAGAACCCGGCATCTTGCCACCTTTCCATTCTTCTTACACTTTACTTCCCTACCTGCCCTCTAGTATCCCAGAATGCTAACCTTCTGATTGTTCCTCACACATTCCATTCCATTCCCTGACTGTGTCTTTTCACCAGCTATACCCTGTAACTTGAAGGCTCTCTCTCCTCACCTCCACTTGCTGGTTTCCCTGGCTGTTTTCAAGACTAAGCTTAAAAATTCTGACTTCTGTGGGGGGTTTCCTAGTCTACCTCATCTGATTCTTCCCACTCTTAATGCCTTTCCTTTGAGTTTCACTTCCATTAACATATATTTTTGATATACAGTTTTTTACATGTTTGTTCCACCATTTGAATGAATTCCATTTGGACCAAGACCATGTTTTTGTCTTTAAATCCCTGAAATATTTATGAAGCACCTACTATGTACCAGGCACTTGCAATATTTTACAAATATTATTTCATTTGGTTCTCACAAGAACCCCATAAAGTAAGTTCTATCATGATCCCAGTTTTGCAGTTGAGGAAACTGAGGTAAACAGAGATTAAGTGACTTGCAGAGGTTCACATAGCTAGTGTCTGAGACTGAATTTTAATTCAAGTCTTCCTGACTCCAAGCCCAGGGCTCTACTGCTTTATGAGCTCACTCTAAGCAGCTTACTATTACTAACAGTGGTTTATAAAATACTGGACTAAGAGACTCAGTACATCATGAGAAAATGTTTTTTCTATCCTGCATACAAAACAACCCAATTTGAAGATTTTGAACAAAATTTACATAAGATTTTTTGAACTGATAAAATTGAATGTAAGCTCCTTGACTTTCATTTTTTTTCTTCAATGCCTGGCACATAGTAGAACCTTAGTACATACTTATTAAACTGTTTAAATTTCTGCAGTAATTATTTGTAAACTGATAACACTTTTTCACTCTCATCTATTTTCAAATTTTACCTCAGAATTCTGAAGGAAGATCTCTACCTCTTATCCTCATCTTGAAATATCCTAAAAATGACTTCTTGTTGTAAAATAAGACAAGACCAATGCAATGGTGTTAAGAATGGATAGGAGTCACCTTCTTCCCTCTTTTGATACATTACTTAAAATAAAGCATGTTTAAAAAGTAAATCCTCTCTTAGTTCCATCACTTCTAATTTTTTTACTTCCCTCCTTTCTTTACTTTTCTTCAACTTCTTTTGCTCAACTTCAATCTATCCTGCTTCTGGCTTCTTTCAGGAGCAACAATGAGTTATTTGTAAAAAGTATGATAAAATAACTCCTTCTGCCTCCTTAGACCTTAGCTTTCTGTAAATAAAAGCAGATATGATTCTCACTTCCACATGAGATAATATATTAATGTAATTTGAAAATTATAAAGTGATTTGCCTATGCAGGGAGCTGTTTCTCAGAAATTTGGTCATTCTATATTCATTGATTTTGAGCAGGAAGGATACTTTTCATTTTACAGCTAAAGAAACTGAGGCCCAGAGAGGTTGGATAAGTTGCCCAAGGTCACACAGGTAGCAGAGTTTAGATTTGAACCAAGATCCTCTCACCCCAAATCTAGCACCCTTTCCCCTATACCACACTTCTTCCCTATGATTTAGAGCTTGTGCTTATACCTATAAGGGACCCAGGTTCAAGGTATTATGGGCCACTAACTTAGGATCCCCCACTGATATGTTTACTTGTAGTTGGTATCCAGGGGATGCAGTTCAAAACAAAGGCATTTAATAAAATATCAAATTTTATTTAATAGGGAAAGTAGAATTTAGTAGGGAAAGTAGAATAAAACATTTCTTTCATAAAATTGGGAAATACCCTCTCCCACAAATGCGCACCCTATCAGTGGTCTGAGTGAACACACCTAGGGAACAAATGAATCACACATACTGAGGCATAATGTGGTCAGAGCCCACCGGTGGAGGGACAATTCATACCTCTGATGCTTTAGAGCCACTGATGTCTTTTAATGTTGTCACTGTACTGTTTCCATCAGGCAAATTTGGCTTTTTAAGGCATTCTTCCAAAAGAGGTTTTTTGGGCCTCTTTTGCCATATGAGTTAGTCTATTTCTTAAGGTGCTATTTTCTTCAGTCAGGTTGTTGACTCTCTTTTCATGATTTTCTTCCATCGTTCTCATTTCTCTTCCCAGTTTTTCCTCCCCTTCTCTTACTTGATTTTCAAAATCCTTCTTGAACTTCTCCATGGCCTGTAACCAGTTTATATTTTTCTTGGAAGCTTTTGGTGCAGGAGTTCTGACTGTGTTGTCTTGTTCCATGCTTTGATCCTTTTTGTCCCCAAAAAAGGAATCTAAAGTTGGATGACTGTGCTTGCTTTGCTTCCTTTGCTTGCTCATGTTGCCAGTCAAATACTTAACTTCTGAGCTCTTTGCCACAGTAGAATTCTGCTTCCAGAGGGGAGAGCTTTGTCCCAAATCACTGGGGTTTTTGCAGCTACCGGAGCTATTAGGAGGGCACCATCTCTACAGTCCCCACCAGCTTTGGCTCACTGGTCAAACAGCTCAGGATCACCACCTAAGACCATGAACCCAATCCAGGGAGGTTAAGGAAAGAGTGCTTAGCCTCTGAATGGTTGCTTGGCCCTCCTATGAACTGCAGGCCGTGAGCTCTAAAGCAGCCATATGAAGCCAGCTGCAGGGCCACTGCTTCCACCACTTCTCACACCAGAGGTAGGGGCCAGACCACACTCTGTCCCCCCCAGATCCAAGAGAATTCCACTCACCTTTTCCTTTGTTTTTGGCATTTCTGGGGTGATAATTCTGGAAACCGCCATAGCTGATGGTGATCCACTGTCCCGAATGTTCCAGCCGTAGCTGGTCTGGGCTGCCCTGGGACTAAAACTGCAGGCTCACGTGGGGCTGGGCTTGGCTCCCAGGGCGCTGTGATGAGCCCTTTCTGTCTGACTGCCAGGCTGCCTTCAGTGGGAGGTTTTTTTCTCTCTGTCACTTTGTGGGTTCTGTAGCTCTAAAATTTGTTTAGTCATATTTTATGGGTATTTGAGGTGGTTATGGGGGGAGCCACAGAGTTGTTCTGCTTCTATGCCACCATCTTGACTCCCCAGTATACTGTTTCTCCTGGGCCTGCTCCCTACTGGAGACTGCAACACACTACTTGGTTGTGAAATTAATTATTAATTAATTATTATTAATTAAATAAATAATTTCTGCTTCTTACATCTCGACTAGCCGATTTTCTACTGGATATGCAATCTGCTGTGCACTGCCACTGGGCATATGTCTGTGGAGCTTCACTTAGTTTCCAGCTTCTGGCTTCAGCTGAAGTCTTTGCTGTCTCTTCCGTATGAAAACTCAGAGCTCTACAAAGTTTATTTCAGTTTAAAAGCCTGAGGCATTTTATACTTTATTGAAGAAAGCAGCCATCCTCAGACACAGGACCAACAACTGCCTCAGATGAGAGGAGGGGAGGAGAACTTTCCATGACTTCTCCCCTTTTTGAATAACCTATTTCGTTCCTTACAGAATCTTTATATTAATTAAGGCTTCTCATCTCAAGCAGGAGATTGTCATTCCTAGGCACCAAGCCCTTTAGAAGGGCAGAACAACATGTTCTTGGGTTTTTTTAATTAAACTTCTTGGGCCAGGTGCTTGGATCTTTCTGTCAGCGATCTCACTCTAGTTTATAATGAGCATTTTCTGTCCCTCCTAATTTGGATTTCTGAAGTCTGTAGACATTCTTTCCTATCCCCTACCTCATTATTTAAAGTTAAGCCTTAGGGTCAAAGTCATTTTCTTCTCTACCTTTCTAGCCATTCCTATGGAGATAAAGTTAACTAAACCTAAAGAAGTTTTGAGCTCACATGTATGTACTAGAATGCTAGTCTTATATTATAATAATAATAATAATAATAATAATAAGTAGCATTTATATAGTACTTACTATGTGCCTGGCAGTATGCTAAGCATTTTACAAATATCTCATGTGAACCACACAACATCCTAGGATGTAGATGGATTATTATCTCCATTTACAGATGAGGAAACTGAAGCAAGCAGAGATTCAATGACTTTCTCAAGGTCACACAACTAATAAATATCAGAGGTCAGTTTTGAACTCAGGTTTTCCTGACTCTCAGCCAGTGCCTTCAGAGATAACCTTGGCTTGAGACCCGATTCTAATGCTAGTGGTGTGACTTTTGGTAAATCACTTCTTTGAGTCTCAATTTTCTCTTATGCATACTTAGCTTGGTAATATTCATCTTAACTCATAGTGTTGAGGAGGGGGCTCTGCCTGCCCAAAACCATTGGGGTTTCATGATGTGTTGTGGTGGAACTGTCTCAAAGAATTCAGAGTCAGACCACCTGTAATCCAAGTATAGGCATTTATTGAGACTGACGCCTCTCATGAAGCGGGCTAAGTTCCAAAAGGAACTAGCAACTTCAGAGAAAGCAAGATGAATTTTTTTAGGGCAAAGATGCAACTAAACAGAAATCATGAATATTAAAAAGTCAAGAGAGGTTTGTTAAGGGATTAGGTAATGGAGGCGGGGTCCCATTCTCATTATGCTGTCCTCTAACTGGCTAGCTATTGTGGTCCTGTCTGGTCAAGGTAGATAGGTAGGTGTTGTGGTCCTCTCTTGGGCTACATGGATAATGTGATTGTGACTGAGTACAAGAACACACCTGTTTCTGTAGGAATGGGTCTGGAGGCAGTGACCAGGCAGAAGCAGTAGCTGGGTCCCATCATATGGACACATCTGTTGTTTCTGTGTGAACTAAGAGGTCAGGAACACACCTCTTGTTCCAGTGAGCAGGGAGGTATATATGGAGACATTAGGACCTTGGCAGGGGAGCTTGGTAGGTACAGTGGGCCTGCTGTTTGGTCGGGCCAATCCTATAATGAAGTTAGAATATTGGGGCTGGGGGCAGCTTTATTAGGATTCCATCAATAGGATAGTTATTTTAAAAGTACTCTTGAAAGTATAAATCTGTATATGAAAAATGAATAAGTAAATTTTAAAAAATGATTAAGCACTTAGTATGTGCCAGGCATTGCAGATGCAAAAAGAAAAGTGAGTCAGGCCCTTTATTAAGGAACACTTTGTTTAGGGGAGACAAACACATGTCTATTTTGATGCTTTTGCTAAAGAATAGGTAGAAAGACCTGAAAGTCCCAAGACCAGGGTGGGGAGCCTGTACCTTCCAGGTTCTTGGGTGCAAAGTTTTGACTGAGTCCAAGTTTTATGGAACAAATCCTTTTATTAAGGAGGTTTGTTCTGTGAAGTTTGGAATCTCCAAACTGGTGACTTTGCACAGCCCTCCCTCACTTAAATCCAGTTTACTTGCATATCATATCATCACCTTCCAGATGTCATGGTCATCTTTGAGAATGAAGGGCAAACAGTAACATCAGGGACCTAAAAGAAAGGGAGGAGTTCTCTATTGCTGAGGTATAGGTTTTAGACCAGGCCTGCACAACCTGTGGACTGCCAAAGGATTTGGGGTGGCCTATAAAAAATGTAGAAGATGTTTTCATAGGCAGCCTGAAATTTCTTTGGTGGTCCTGTAGGCTGTGGGTTGTATGGGCCTGGTTTAGACCTTCAGGCCTTGCTTTCTTGGGTGAGGGCAGGAGATTGTTCCAGGAAAGTATGGCTACCAAAGATCTTAGTCCTGGCCCTAGTCAGTGACTTAGGGTCTCAGAAGAAATAGACTTTCCTACTCTTAAAGCAAGATGTCCAACAACCCATCCCTTGCTCTCTCTGCAGAAGACAAAGGGTGGCAGTGAGCCTGCTTGCTCTACCTTTTCAGCAGAGGTATGACTGCCAGGAAACTTAGACTCAGATTTGGTCAGTGACTTATGAGCTTAAGGGAGAGATCAGGGATACAGGCTTGAACAATTACCCATCCGAGGTGTGGTTGGATTCTGAGGGGAAGAAATGATTCTAAGAGTCATTCAGTCGATCAGTCAATAAACCCTTGTTTGAGGCAGGTCTGAGGTGCTCACAGTCCAGGGGAGGAGACAGTAAGCAAGCATGTATGTACAAATAAACTGTTCTGGAAAAAAAGGGAATAACAAGAGGAAAGGCAGTAGAATCAAGAGGGCTTGAGAAAGCCTGCCTGTAGAAAATGGGATTTTAGTGGAGACCTGAAGCCAACAAGCAAAGGGAAAGAGGGAAAGCATTCCAATTATGAGGGAGAAAATGTGCGGAGCTGAGAAATAGAGTATCTTATTTGTTGGACAACCAGGATGCCTTTGTTACTGAATTAAAGGATACTTGTCAGGGAGTAAGGTATAAAAAGACCAGAAGAGTAGGAGGAAGCTAAGTTATAAAGGGCTTTGAACACCAAGCAGAGGATTTTGTATTGATCCTAGAGGCAATAAGGAGCCCCTGGAGTTTATTGAGAAGGAGGGTGTCATGGTTGGACTTATGCTTTAGGGAAGTCACTTTGGCCCAGACCCAGGGCACAGACCAACCATAGCAGACTTCAGCAGAGTGAATCACTGCCAGTTTCCAGACATCTCAACCCATAAATGTGAAAGAGAAAGTAAAAGGTCATTGGGGAACTCCGATGGAACTGGGTGAGAAAAGAGTATGGTCTGGCCCCTGCCCGTCGGTGTGGCAGTGGCTGCAGCTGTTGCTACGTGACTGACTCTACAACTCCTGGCCTGCAGATTGTAGGGGGAGCAAGCAACCATTCAGAGGGTAATTGCTCTTACTTTGACCTGCTTGGATCTGGGTCACAGGGTGAGGAATGCTAGTGTGCCAGAGCTTGTGATGGTCATAGAGTGGGCTCTGACAGCACCTCTGACAATATCTGTGAAAACCCCAGAAATTTGGGACATAGCTCTCTCTACTCTGGAAGCAGAGTTCTACCATGGCAAAGATCTCAAAAGCCACGTCATTGGCTAAAAGAAGAGCAAACAGAGGAAGCACAATTAGACCATAGAATCTTTTTTTTTAGGGACAGAGAGGGTCAAAACAGAACCAGAAGAAGACAACAGAGTTAAAACTCCAGCATCAAAAGCCTCCAAGAAAAATACAAACTGGTTGTAGGCTATGGAGGAGTTCAAGAAGGATTTTGAAAATCAAGTAAGAGATATTGAAGCATTGGCTCCTGGATGGCAGCATAGAAGCAGGAGAACTCCATTAATTCCCCCCATAACCACCTCAAATACCTATAAAATATGACTCTAAACAAATTTTAGAGGTCCAGAACCCCCAAATTGCAGAGAAACAAGGCACCCGCTGAAGGCAGCCTAGCAGGCAGACAGGAAGGGTTCATTGCAGTGCACTGAGAGAAGAAACCAGCCTGGCCTGAAACCATGGCTTTAGCCCCAGGGTGGCCAGGACAGGGCACAGCTGGGGCACTCACCAGTAGCTATGGCAGTTTTCAGAATTCTCAAAACTTAAGAGCCAAGGACAAAGTGAAAGGTCAGTGGAACTAGGCTAAATTTGGAGAAAAGGAGTTGGTCTGGCCATCTACTCCCAGAGCAAGAAAGCAGTGGAAGCGGCCCCTGTAGTTGCTTCCATGTGGCTGCTTCAGAGCTATGAGACTATAGATTGCAGGGGGCCCAAGTGACCATTCAGAGGCTAAGTGCTCTTGCCTTAACCTGCCTGGGTCAATTACAGCCTTGGGTGGTGGTCCTGAGGTGTGTGACCAGTGAACCAAAGCTGGAGGGGGCTGCAGAGACAGCAGCCTCCTAATACCTCCAGCAGCTGCAAAAACCCCAGTGATTTGGGACAAAGCTCTCCCCTCTGAAAGCAGAGTTCTACAGAGCCCAAAAGTCAAGTAATTGACTGGCAACATGAGCAGGCAAAAGAAGCTAAGCAAGAACAGCAATACAATTTTAGATTCCTTTTTGGGGGACAAAAAGGCTCAAAGCATGGAATGGGAGGAAGACAACACAATCAGAACTCCTGCACCAAAAGCTTCCAAGAAAAATGTAAACTGGTTACAGGCCATAGAGGAGCTTAAGAAGGATTTTGAAAAACAAATAAGAGAAGTGGAGAAAAATTGGGAGGAGTAATGAGAATGATGCAAGAAAATCATGAAAAGAGAGTAAACAACCTGACTGAAGAAAATAACACCTTAAAAATAGATTTACTCAAATGGCAAAAGAGGCCCAAAATGCCAATAAAGAGAAGAATGCCTTAAAAAGTCAAATATGCAAGATGGAAAAAGAATCTCAAAAGCTCACTGAAGAGAACAATTCCTTCAGAATTAGAGTGGAACAAATGGAAGCAAATGACTTTATGAGAAATCAAGATTCTATTAAAACAACAGATCCAAACAAATGAAAAAAATGCAAGGCAATGTGAAATATCTCATTGAAAAAACCAGGGACCTGGAAAATACATCCAGGAGAGACAATTTTAAAATTATTGGATTACCTGAAAGCCATGATCAGAAAAAGAACATAGAAATCATCCTTCAAGAAATTCTCAAGGAAAATTGCCCTGATATTTTAGAACCAGAGGGCAAAACAGAACTTGAAAGAATTCACCAATCACCTCTTGAAAAAGATCCCAAAAAGAAAACTCCTAGGAATGTTATAGCCAAATCCCAGAGCCCCCAGATCAAGGAGAAAATATTACAAGCTACCAAGAAGGAATAATTTGAATACTGTGGAAATTCAATCAGGATAACCCAGGATCTAGC
The DNA here is from genome assembly GCA_028627135.1 of Pseudochirops cupreus. Lineage (NCBI taxonomy): Eukaryota > Metazoa > Chordata > Mammalia > Diprotodontia > Pseudocheiridae > Pseudochirops > Pseudochirops cupreus. Next base: position 182,129,239 of record CM053584.1, on the reverse strand, counting down.
AGCTTCTACATTAAGGAATCGAAGGGCCTGGAATATGATATTCCAGAGATCAGGGGAGATAGGATTAAAACCAAGAATCCTACCCAGAAAAACTGAGTATAATGTTCCAGGGGAAAATATGGGCATTCAATGAGGTGAAGGACTTTCAAGCATTCTTGAGGAAAAATCCAGAACGGAATAGAAAATTTGACATTCAAATACAAGAAGCATGAGAAGGTAAACATGGAAAAGAATTCATAAGGAACTTATCAAAGTTGAACTATTTACATGCTAACATGGAAATATGATAATTGTAACTTATAAAACTTTACTCAGTATGAGGATAGGTGAAGGGAATATAAATGTATACATATGTATACATACTCGTATGTCTATATAGAAGGGTATATATCTGTATGAATACATATGTAAGTGTGTGTGTATATGTGTGCATAGACAGCGGGCACAGGATCAGTTGACTAGGAAGGGATGATATTTTGAAAGGTGAAATTGAGAGGTGGGAGAGGAATAGAATGAGAAGAGACAGGGAGAGACAGAATGGGGTTAATCATCTCATACAGAAGAGGCAAGAGATAACTGTTACAATGGAGGGGAAGAACAGGAAGGCAAAAGGGAAAGGGTCAACCTTACTATCATTGAACTTGGCTTAGGGAAAGAATGACATAAACTCTAAACTGGGTATCTTGCCACACAGGAGAGTAGGGGGGATGAAGATGAGAGGTGGGATGATGAAGGGGAAGGCAGGTTGGAGAGGATGGTTGTTAGAAGCACACACTTCTGTAAAGGGACAGAGACAAAGTAGAGAATAGAACAAGTTGGGGGCCGGATAGGAAGGAGGAAAATATAGTCAGTCTTTCACAATATGTCCATTGTGAAGATGTTCTGTGTAACTACACGTGTACAGCCTGTATTGAATTGCTTGTCTTTCCAGTGGAGGTGTGTGATGAGGGAGGAAAGGAAAGAACCTAGAATTTAAAGTTCTAAAGTCAAATGTTAAAAATATATTACATATATATATATATATATATATAGTTATATATATATATAATTATATTATTATTATTTACATATATGCAGGCACTGGGGTAGGAAGATCCATTTTGCACTACCAGAAAGTCAGAGGGGTTATGAGGGAGGATATAGGAGAGAGACTGGGGAAGGGGATACAGTGGGATCGCTGTTTTGGGGTGGTGGGTAGGGGAAAGATGGGGAGAAATTTTGTAACTCAAAATCTCGTGGAAATGAATGATATAAACTAAAAATAAACAAAAGTTAACTTTAAAAAAACCAAGTAAGAGAAGTAGAGGAAAAATTGGGAAGAGAAATGACAATGATGCAAGAAAAGCAAGTCAACAGCCTGCTAAAGGAGACCCCCAAAAAGCTGAATAAAATAACACCTTAACAATAGACTAATGGGAATTAACTTTAGTGGCTAAAGGCAGTATGTATTATAGCAGAGATAAATTTGAGGCAAGTAGATCCACTAGCAGTAGCAGTATCCGAGGAGAGGACAGGCATATTTGAGAGATGCTGGAAAGGTGAAATCCGTAGGCCTTACCCAAAAGATTGCATATAGGAGATGAGAGATAGTGAGGAGTCAAGGCCAACAAGTAGGTTTTAAATCTAGCCAACTGCGAAGATGTTGTAGTCCTTGATAGTAATGGGGAAGTTAGGAGTGGGGAAAGATTTAGGGGGAGAAATAATGATTCCCATTTCGGCCATAATTGAGTTTACGGTTTCTATTGGATATCCTGTTTGAGACATCTAAAAGGCATTTGGAGTTTCAAGATTGGAAATTAGTAGAGAGGTTAGGATAGGATAGTTAGATTTGAGAATCATCAACATAGAAATGGTAATTAAATCTTTGGGAACTAATGAGATGATCAAGTGCAGTAGTAGAGCAGGAGAGGGCAAAAGAGCATAGTCCAGAACCCTGAAGGACACTTGTGGTTACAGGGCATTATCTGAAGAGGATCCAGTAAAGGAACCTGAGAAAGAACAGTCTGAGAGATTGGAAAAGAACCAGGAGTGATTGGTGTCCTGAAAACGTAGAGAGAAGAGAGTATCAAGGAGAAAAAGGGGATCAACAATGTTGGAGAAGTCAAGGAAAATGAGGACTAGAAAAGTCAAGTAGGGACCATAACATGCAAACAACGGTATACAAACAAGATATATACAGGATAAACTGGAAATAATCAGCAGAGGAGAAGCATTAGAGTCAGGGGAATCAGGAAAGATTTCCTGTAGAGGCAGGGATTTTAGCTGGGACTTGAAGCCAGGAAAGCCAGATGGTAGAGATGAGGAAGGAGAGCATTCCAGACATTGGGTGAACCAGTGAAAAGAACCAAAGTAGAGAGGTGGATTATGTTTGAGAAATAGCAAGGCCAGTATGAGCTGAGTTGAACATTATATCACAGCTTTGAAGACACAGAGATCTCAACAGTTTAGAGACATAAGGCAAAAGAATGAAAATGCAGAAGGAATTTTAAAACAAAGAATCCTAAATTGTTGTTGTTTTTAAGTTTAACAAATGCCAAGGCAAAGACCTAGAAACTTACTTCCTAAGGGAGAACACTAAGATGTAAGTTACCCATACTATTATTTTCATCATAATCCCTTTACAAGCTTTAAAGTCCTTTATAAATGTTAGTTATTACTATTACTAATTTATTTTGGCTTTTACCAGCATACTTTTGCAAAACTTCGTTGCTTCTCCACTGCTGTATTGTCCCTCTCTTCTACTGTTTAGAAGTCATAGCTAGTATCTTTATAACACTTTAAAGTTTGCAAAGTTTTTTACTTGTGAAGTCTCATTGGATCCTCACAACAATCCTGTGAGGTAGGTGCTATTGTTGTTTATCCTCATTTTACAGGTGAAGAAATAGGCAGACAAGTTAGGCGACTTCTCCAGGATCACACAGCTAACAAGTACTTGAAGCAAGATTTGAATTCAAATTTTCTTTTTTTTTAAAATTTTTATTTATTTTTATTTATTTTTAAATTTTTTTTATTTTAGTTTACATCATTCATTTCCACGAAATTTTGAGTTACAAATTTTCTCCCCATCTTTCCCCTACCCACTGCCCCAAAACAGCCATCCCAGTGTATCCTCCCTCCCCCAATCTATTCTGTCCTATGTCTTCCCCCCTCACCCCTATGACTTTCTGGTAGGGCAGTATGGATCTCCCAACCACAGTGCCTGTGTATCTCAAGTTCCAGTTCGATGTAGTTAATAATAATGATAATAATAATAATAATGATAATAATAATAATAATTGTATATATATATACATATATATTTTTAACATTTGATTATAGAACTTTAGATTCTAGATTCTTTCTCTTCCTGCCTCGTCACCCACCCCCACTGGAAGGACAAGCAATCAAATACAGGCTGAACATGTGTAATTATGCAGAACCTCTCCACAATAAGCATATTGTGAGAGTCTGACTACATGTCCCTTATTCCTATCCTGCCCCCCATCTACTCTGTACCCTGTCCCTGTCCCTCTACAGAAATGTGAACTTTCATCAGCGCTCCCCTCCACCCTGGCCTCCCCTCCATCACCCCACCTCTCATCCTCCTTCCCCCTACTCTTCTATGTGGCAAGATGCCGAGTTTAGAGTTTATGTCATTCCTTCCCTAAGCCAAATTCAATGAGAGTAAGGTTGACTCTTTCCCTTTTGCCTTCCTGTTCTCCCCCACTATTATGACAATTATCCCTTGCCTCTTCCATGACATGCTCAGCTCCATTCTGACTCTCCCTGTCTCCTCTCAATCTAATCCTCTCTCACCTCACAATTTCACCATTTGGAATATTATCCCTTCCTATTCAATTGATCTTATGCCCTCTATGGATTCATTTATACATATGCTCAGATATGTGCTTGTATGCATATGTAAACCCTCTTATATAAATTTATGTGTATGCATATGTATATATACATTTGTATTCCCTTGCCCTATCCTCATACTGAGAAAAGTTTCATCAGTTACAATTGTCACTTTTCCATGTTGTCATGTAAATAGTTCCTCTATGATAAGTACC
>CM053584.1:182098302-182124690 GCA_028627135.1 Pseudochirops cupreus | reverse complement strand
TTTCTCTTCCCAATTTTTCCTCTACTTCTCTCACTTGATTTTCAAAATCCTTCTTGAGCAGGTCTTCCATTGCCTCTAGCCAGTTCATATTTTTCTTGGAAGCTTTTGATGCAGGAGTTCTGACTTTGTTGTCTTCTTCCCATTCCATGCTTTGATCCTTTTTGTCCCCAAAAAAGGAATTTAAGGTTTGATTGCTGTGTTTGCTTTGCTTCCTTTGCTTATTCAGGTTGCCACTCAATTACTTGACTTTTAAGCTCTTTGCCACAGTAGAACTCTGCTTTCAGAGTGTAGAGCTTTGTCCCAAATCACCAGGGTTTTCGCAGCTGCCAGAGCTATTAGTTGGGTACCCAGGATTTTTCTTGGTAAAGATACTGTGGTGGTTTGCCATTTCCTTCTCCAGCCCATTTTAAAGATGAGGAATCTGAGACAAACAGGGATAAGTAGCTTGCCCAGAATCGTACAGTTAACTCAGGAAGATGAGTCTTTCTTAATCCAGACTTGGCACTCTCCCCACTATACAACTTGCCTGCCCTAATGGATAGTCTTGTTTCTAAGAAAAGACTGAAGTTTCTGTCTTCTAGTATTGAGGTATTTCAAAATATGAAACTGGTAAATATAACCTATTTGGGGGCTTCTTGTGAGAGTACTAACGATAAAACTGAGACAATTTTTTTCTTCAAGACATATTAGGTTATCCTCTTATTTTAAGACCTTACTTCTTCAGTGAGCAGTGTCATTGAAGGTAGAATGACAGCCTGGAAAATTACTTTTCATATTTAGTTGGCACGAATAAATATAGTAAAGTATCATATCCTTGCAGTCTGGTGATTTAATGCTTACCTTTTTTGATTATAGGCATGCATTTATCTTAGCCCAGAAGATCTCCTAAAAGGAGAGATAGAAGAGAGTCTGCGAAAAATACAGGTGGTAATGGATATCCTTAACTTTTCCAAAGAGATGTTTGAAGACAGAAGGGACAATCTCAAGACTTACTTCAAACAGGACCAGGAGGTCAGGGAATGGGATTTCAATTCTTCTATGGTCTTTGTGCGAATGAATAGCTTCCTGAGGAGACTCAAGATGTTAGAGGTGGGTACTAGCCAGAATATAAATAAGGGATACACATCCAAAATTTTTGTAGAAAAATAATTGCTGCATGAATCATTTCCTTAATCATAAAATAGCTATGGCCTTGTAAGCAGAATTCAGTTAATGAGGTTCACAAAATCACTTATGAGGAATGCTCAAAGAGTTGGGTAATATACAGTATATGAAAGACATGTTGCATTTATTTGATGTTGTGTTCTTGACTTACAATACAACTTTAATTTCAGCTTCAGTACCAGTATGGGTAGCTAGGTAGAACTGGGCATTCAATCAGGAATGAGGAATACATCTTCATATGTTCTAATATGGCCTCAGACACTTATTAGCTGTGTGACCCTGGGAAAGTCATTTAACCCGGTTTGCCTCAGTTCTTCATTTGTAAAATGAGCTGGAGGAGCTCCAGGAGACTAGATGGCAGAGTAAGCAGTAAATAACTCTCCTTCTCTTTTTTTGACCTCTAAAAAACCCCTAAGAAAAGCACCTCTGGAAAAAACCTAGAATAGCAGACAGTGGAAAGACAGAGAGAAGCAGTCTTTTAGCCCTGGAAACTTGGAAGATCACCAAGAAAGGTCTGTTTCATTTCAGTGGAAAGGGGAGTGCAGTTCAGGATGGTAGGAATCCCAGCAAGCCAGTAGCAAGACCCACCTTAGCAAACCTCAGCCCCACTGAGCCACAGTGTGGTGGAGCAGGCAGATGTCAACCCCAGGACCCCCCACATACCTTAGCATAGCCAGGAGAACCAGTGGACTTTAGGTCAGAGAACCACCATGAAGTCCGGTACAACCACAAGCAGGCAGGCATCCTCCAGTGACTGATCTACTTGTGCTTCAGCACAGCCCCGGATGGGCAGGGCATCCTCTAGCAGTTGACTTTCCATATTTTGGTGCAGCCCCAAGCAGGCAGGCCTTTTCTAGCAGCCAACCGCCTGCACCCCATGCCTCATCACAGCTCTCTGAATGGGCAGATGTCCTCCAGTATCTCAATCTCCACATGCTTCAACTCAGCAACTGGGGAAATGCAGAAAACCTCTACCTGGCCTCAGCACACGTCAGACACTACCACTAGGACCCCAGCTTAGCACCAGGTAAGTGGTCAGCACCTGAGGCCCCAGGACACAAAACCAGTGACCAGGCCCATTGGCCCCCAGTACAAGAAGTGTGGCATATTGTCCCCTGTGCTCCAGCAGGAGAGCTCAACATTAAAAGCCAGGAAATAGGCAAACAAAATGAGCAAAAAGAAGAAAAGAATGCTGACCATAGAGAATTATTATGGTGACAGGGAAGATCAATACACAAACTCAGAAGACAACATTGTAAGTATTCCCACATCTAAAACTTTAAAGGGAAATATGAATTGGTCCCAAACTCAAAAAGCCTTCCTGGAAGAGCTCAAGAAGAATTTTAAAAGTCAAATAGGAGAGGTAGAAGAAAAATTGGAAAAAGAAATGAGAGGTGTGCAAGAGAGTCAATACCTTGGAAAAGGAAGGACAAAAATTGACTGATTAAAATAACTCTTTAAAAAATACATTTTGCCAAATGGCAAGAATTGGCCAAATGGAAAGAGAGGTGCAAAAATTCACTTAGGAGAACTCCTTGAGAAGTTCATTCCTATGCTTTCTAGTGTTCTTAATAGGAATGGGTGTAGTATTTTGTCAAATCTTTTGAAATAAGAGTATGATTTTCGCTGTTTATCTTACTGATATCATCTATTATGCTGAGAGTTTTCCTAATATTGAACCAGTTCTGCTTTCCTACTATGAATCCTACCTGGTCATAGTGTATGATCTTAGTGAGATATTGCTGTAGTCTTCTTGCTAGAATTTTATTTAAATTTTTTGCATCAATATTCATTTGGCAAATTGGTCTATAGTTTTCTTTCTCTTTTTTTGCCCTTCCTTGTTTGTATATCAGTGCCATATTTGTGTCATAAAAGGACTTTGTTAAGATCCCTTATTTACCTTTTTTCCCAAATATTTTATATAATATTGGGATTAATTCTTCCTTAAATGTTTGGTAAAATTCACTTGTAAATCCTTGTAAGCCCGAGAATTTTTTCATAAGTTCTTTTATGGCTTTAGTTTTTTTCTGAGATAGAGTCTTTTAAGTATTCTATTTCCTTTACTGTTCATCTGCGAAATTTATATTTTTTGTAAATATTCATCCATTTCACTTAGATTGTAAGTTTTACTGGTATATAGTTCAGCACAATAACTCCTAATAATTTCTTTAATTTAATTTTCTTTTGTGGTTCATTCACTCTTTTCACTTTTGATACTGGTAATTTGATTTTTTTCCCCCTTCCTTTGGATTTTTAAAAATTTACTTTTCTCATGTCTCTTTTGTTTAAACCTAGTTTTTTTCTTCCTTTCCAGAATTGCTTCAAGTGAATTTTTTGCTAATCCATATAATTTTTCATTGATGTTTAGATTCAGGTTGTCAGGATATATCATTTCAGGTTGCTTATTGAGCTTTTTTTCCTTTTCAGAATATATCAGCCCATTCTTTTCTGTAGTTTCTGGTGGGAATGGAATTGTCTTATTTTACTGTTTTCCTTTCTTTTATATTTGGGGTTCTTCTTCCTGGTCTTTTGCAGAATTTGTTTTCAATGAAATCATTAAACCTAAACACTTTGTGTGTGGGAATTGGAAGCATATGTTGTTGTCCTTCCATTCCCACTTCTGAACTATTTTCTTGTATTATTTCTTGCACGATAATGTTGAGGTGTTCTGACTTTTTATTTTCTTCTAGGAGGCACGTGATCCTTAAGATTTTACTATATGTATCTTCAAAATCAATGCATATGGTTTATAAAGGAACCATGTATTTTTTAAAAAAATATTATTACTTTTTATTTCTCTTTATTCAGATTGTCCATCAGTTCAGTATATTTTTTTCACAGTCTGTTGTTCTTTAATTTCTTTAGAAAGACTTACCACTATTAAAGTATTTTTGTTATGATAATTATTTCTACTGTGCAAACTATAAATCCTACAATTTTTTAATGTTCAAGAGAATTATCTCTTTTTCAGTATATATATTTATCCCCAATTGCATGTTAAAATAATATTTTAGCATTTGTTTCTTTTTTTTTAATTTTGAGGTCCAAATTCTATTCCTCCTTCCCTTCCTTTCCTCCCCTCTTCCTGAGACAGTAAGCAATCAGATATAGGTTATATAAATGCAGTCATATAAAATATATCCATATTAGTTACTTTTTAAAAGAAGATTCAAATAAAAGAAAAAGTAGTGAAAGAAAAATAAAAAATAGAATGTTTCAGTCCATATTCGAACAATGTCAGTTCTTTCTTTACAGGCAGGTAGTATGCTTCATCATTAGTCCTTTAGGATTGTCTTGCATCATTATATTTCTGAGAATAGCTAAATTATTCACAATTCTTCATCTTAGAATATTGTTACTGTGTGCAACATTCTTTTGGTTCTGTTTACTTCACTTTACATCAGTTCATGTAAGTCCAGATTTTTCTGAAATCATTCTACTTCTTATAGTACAATAATATTTCATTAAAATCATATACCACAGCTTGCTTAACTATTCTCTAATTGATGAGCATCACTTCAATTTTCAATTCTTAGCCACCACAAAAAGAGCTACTATAAATATTTTTGTACAAATATTGGTCCCTTTCCTTTTTTTAATGTCTTTGGGATATAGACCTAGCAGTGGAATTGCTGGATCAAAGGATATGCAGTTTTATAACACTTTGAGCATAGTCCCAAATTACTCTCTAGAATGGTTGAATCAGTTCACAACTCCACTAACAGTGCATTAGTGTCCCAGTTTTCCCATATGCCCTCCAACACCTATCGTTTTCCTTTTTTGTCATATTACCCCATTTGATAGGTATGAGCTGGAAGTTCAGAGTTGTTTTAATTTGCATTTCTCTAATCAATAATGATTTAGACTATTTTTTAATATGACTATAGATAGCTTTGATTTCTTTGTCTGAAAACTGTGTGTTCATATCCTTTGACCATTTATCAATTGGGGAATAGCTTATATTTTTTTATAAATTTGGCCAGATTCTCTATATACTTGAGAAATGAGGCCTTTATAAGAGACAGTTGTTGCAAAACTTTTACCAGTTTTCTGCTTTCCTTATAATCTTGGTTGCATTGGTTTTGTTTGTGCAAAACCTTTTAAAATTTTGTAGAATCAAAATTAACTTTTTTATATTTTGCAGTGCTCTCTATGTTTTCCTTGGTTCTTAATTCTTCCCTTATCCATAAATCTGACAAATAAACTATTCTGTATTCTCCTGATTTCCTTATAGTATTACCCTTTATGTGTAAATCATGTGCCCATTTTCACCTGATCTTAGCACAGTGTGACATGTTGGTCTATACCTAGTTTCTTCCATATTTATTTCAAGTTTTCCCTAGCTGTTTTTGCCAAGAAATGAGTTTTTGCTTCAAAAGTTTAGATCTTTTCATTTGCCATGTACTAAATTACTGTGGTCATTTATTATCATGTAATGTATACTTAATTTATTTCCCTGATACACCATTTGATATATTAGCCAGTACCAGATTATTTTGATAATTGCCACTTTTGAGATTTGATACAACTAAACCACCTTCCTTCACATTTTTTTCATTGATTACCTTGATATCTTTGACCTTTTGTTCTTCTAGATGAATTTTATTATTTTTCTAGATCTACAAAATAATTTTTGATAGTTTGATGAGTATGATACTGAATAGATTAGGTACAGTTGTCACTTTTGTTATATTGGCTTCACTTACGCATGAGCATTTAATATTTTTCTAATTGTTTAGATCTGACTTTATTTGTGTAAAAAGTGTTTTGTAGTTGTGTTCATACAGTTCCTCCATTTATTTTTAACAACCTAGAGCTTAATGGAGAAAACATTTAAAAGAATATATACCACTAAATAAATATTGTAAGAAAAAAGGAAATCAAACCAATATCTGACAAAAACTAGAACTTTATAGATTTCCCAAAAAAGTTGAAGAACAAGGATGATTTTCCAGAATAGTGTAAGAGATAATTCTCAGAAGAAAAATTTGAATAGGCAACAAGGAAATAGAACTATCACTCTTTGTAGATGATATGTTATACTTAGAAAATCCTGGAGAATCAACTAAAAAACTATATGAAGTAATAAACAACTTTAGCAAAGTTGCAGGACACAAAATAAACTCACATAAATCATTAGGATTTCTTTATATTACCAACAAAATCTAGTAGCAAGAGATAGAAAGAGAAATTCTATTTAAAGACAATATAAAATACTTGGGAGTCTTCCTGCCAAGACAAACCCAGGAAGACAACTACAAAACCAAAAAAATATTTTTCACACAAATAAAGTCAGATTTAAACAATTAGAAAAATGTTAATTGCTCATGGGTAGGCTAAGCCAATATAATAAAAATGACAATTGTACCTAATTTATTTATTCAGTGTCATGGTGATCAAAGTATCACAAAATTATTTTATAGAGCTAGAAAATATTTACAGAAATTATCTGTCCCCTGAAAAAGGAAACCCCAGAAAATACAGAGATAAGCTGATTCCCTCATAGCTGCAATAGGGAAAGATGATTCCTAGGAGTATCTAGGACATCCATAGCCCTGATTAAAGAAGTCCCAAGAGGGACAGAATCTACTCAGTAGCTAGAATCACCACCAAGGGAAGATCCTCCAGGTTCCTGAACAAGAAGGCCCTAGGAGGGATAGAGACCTACCAAAACCTTGTCTCAAGGTGATGGAAGACCCCTTAGTGACCTGATGAGGGAAAGCCAACTACAGACCAGTGACAAGAGCTACTGAAGCCTGTTAGAGCTCTGAGTGGAGACACATAAAAGTAAGTGGAAGACTGGAGAAGGAATCAAGGAAAGCAAGATCCTAAGCAAATAGGGCCTGACTACCCCATCCAAGAGTGTGGGAGGATGTGTGGTTATGATTGATTCATCTTCAGTCTTCTGGACTTATAGTTTACTACTGAATTAATCAAATTTCTAAAGTTTTTCAGGGTTGTTTTTCTTTGTTATTGTATAAATTGTTCTCATAGTTCTCACTTCTCTCTAAATGAGAATAGAAGTAACTCCTAGTTTCCTCTAATAATGACCATTTTGTAATTTCTTATGAAGACAGTAATACTACATTGCATTTATATAGTATAATTTGTTTTGCAATAAGTTCGGTGCCCCCTTAGTTTCCAGTTTTTGCTAGCACTAAAAGAGCTGATGCAAATAGTTTTGTACATGTGGTTCTTTTCTTCTTTCTTTGGGATCTAGGCATAGTTGGTTCAAAAGGCATACACACTTTAGTAAGTTTTGGAAAAATTTCCAAATTGCTTTCCAGAAGGGCAGAACCAATTCAGAATTGTTCTATATTTACAAAAATATTTATAACATCTCTTTTTGTAGTACCAAAGAACTGGAAACTAAGGGTGTTTCATAAATTGGAAATGACTGAAGATATTCTAGAATATGAATGTAAAATAATACTCCTGTATTGTGGGAGCCAGTTTGGGGGAGCCCTAGCCATCCCACAGCAGGGCTGAGAAAGTATGGGAGCCCTGTCATCCCCAGACAGGGCTGAGAATCACCGACCCAGAGGCTGCTAGTGTATAAAAAGAGATGGGAACTCTCGGAATGGTGAAAGTAGAGAGCCAATTTTATTACCTGCATCCAGGCTTTTATAGGATGCTTCTTAATTGTCCCAGGCCATGGGTGTAAATGCCATGTTTATCTTGAGAACCTAATCCTCACACCTGTATGCTTGAACACCTTCCTGAGGGATGGGGAACTGATCCAGGCCTATTGGCAGGCCAAACACTTGAGAGGGCTTGTTCAGCCATCAGAGTCTGAGTCCCACTTGCCTGTGGTCCTCAACACTGTATCATAAGAAATGGTGAAAGGAACAATTCTGTGAAACCTAGAAAAACTTATATGAACTAATGAAGATAGAATTGAGCAGAAGAAGAACGATTTATACGATAACAAATACAAAATGAAAACAACCTTGAAAATTTAAGAACTCTGATCAACACAGTGACTAACCATGATTCCAAAGGACCAATGATAGAGTATGCTACTTGTCTCCTGATTGAGAGATGAACTCAAGATGCACAATGAGACATATATTTTTAGAGATGGTCAGTATGAGGATTTGTTTTTACCTGACTATACTCATTTGTTAAAGGCTTTTATTTTTCAGTGGGGGAGGAAGAAAAAAATATGTTGAAAAAATTAAAATTAATAAACATATCATGAGGTTATAAATGAAATGAAAGTTATGGAGAAAAGATCTGGAAAGAGAAACAATAAATCATATTAATAAGGCAGTAAATGTTACACAAGAAACATACTCCCTGAAAATGAAACTTGTCTAAACATGAAGCACTGACTTCATGAGGCAATAAGAAATATTACCAGAAAATTTAAAGATTTAAAAATTGAAGTTGTTGTAAGGTATATTTTAACAAAAACAACTGACCTAGCTAAAAGAGAGTTAACCTAAGAATCAGTAACCAGCTATGACCAAAAGAAAATCTTGTATATCGTGTTTCAAGAAATCATAAAAGGAAACTGCTCAGCTCTATTACGGAGGGCTCTGTGTGTGTGTGTGTGTGTGTGTGTGTGTGTGTGTTTATATCCACTGATTACCTCAAAGAGACCTCTAAATCAGCGGTTCTCAGCCTGTGGGTTATGTTCAATTTGTAACAATGAAAATACATCCTGCATATCAGATATTTGCGTTACGATTCATAACAGTTATGAAGTAGCAACAAAAATAATTTTATGGTTGGGGTCACCACCACATGAGGAACTGTATTAAAGGGTCATGGCATTAGGAAGGTTGAGAACCACTGCTCTAAATAAAAATTTCCAAGAATGTCATAATCAGAATTTATAGTTTCCAAGTTAAAAAAAAATACTGCAAGCAGTCAAAAAAAAAAAAGAGTTCAGGTATGAAGAAGCCAGAGTCAGGATCATACAAGATATGGTAGCTGCACTTATATCTGCAGAACCTAGCACATTGTCTGGCACATAGTGGACACTTAATAAATATTTGTTAATTGATTGGTTGATTCTACACCTTAAGTCTAGAAGAATGTTCTACTTCTTCCTGGAAGAAAGGAGCATTGTTTGTTTTTAATTTTAAAATTACTTTATGAGTAAAAATGAGCATTAAAGGAAAAAATTGGGAAAGAAATGAGAGTTATCAAAGAAAGACTTGATAGAATTAACAGCATAACCTAGGAGGTTAAAAATCTTATCTAAACAACAGACTTAAAAAAATTTAGAATGTACTTCACAGAAGTTACTGATTCAGTGAAACAACAAGAACTATTAAAACAAACTCAAAAGACAGAAAAAAAGAGGAAAAGATAAATAATATTATATAAAAAACATATCTAGAAATCAAATTAAGGAGAGGTAATAGAAAAATAATTGAACTATCTGAAAGACATGACCAAAAAAATGAGCCTGGGCCTTATATCATCAAAGAAAACTGCCCAGATCTCTTAGATCCAGAGGGCAAAGAGAAAATAGAAAAAGTCACTTCTTGAATATAACCCCACATTTGAAACTCCTGGGAATGTCATAGCCAAAATGGAGAACTTCCAGATAAAAGACAGTGTACTGCAAGCAGCAAGAAGGAAAGAATTTAAATACTTAAAGACTTATAGTCATGACCACACAAGCCTTAGGAGCCACCATTATAAGATGTTATCTTGTCAAACAATATTACGAAAGGCAGAAAATGGCATATTAAAATCAAAGTTAATGTACCCAGAAAAAAGTGAGTATAATAGTATGAGGTGGGGTGGGGAGTCCTTTAACTAAATAGAGTCCTTGAGAATTCCTAATGTAAAGCTGAATAGAAATTTTGAAACACAAAAGCAAAGGAGTTAGGAGAATAATTAAAAGGCAAATACAGGTAAACAATTGGAAGGGACTAAATAAGGATGAAGTGTTTATATACTAACTGAGAGAAATTATGTGTTCCCTCAGGACCATAATCTCATTAGGGTTCATTGAGACAGTTAAATAATACGGAGGCCCTTAGTGTGGTTTTGTTCTATTTTGATGATCTTAAAAGAAAAAGAAAGGGAAATGAAGGGAAAGGAATACACTAGGGGACAAAAAAAGGATGGGGGAACTTATCTTACACGTTTGGGGTGTTCAAGTAGAAGCATTAACTTAATCAAAGGAGAAGAGGTAGGCTGAGTAGGCAACACTTTTATCTTTCTTCTGAACTATTCAAAGGGAGTTAGAATGTACACAGAGTTTGGTAAAGAAACATTTCACTTAACAAGGAAATAGAATGAAATGGGAGGTAGAAAGAGAAGAGAGTTGGGGAGTAAGAGAGAGAGTACATTCAAGCGCTAGTCATAAGAAAAATAAACTCTAACCACAGAGCATGGATTACAAAAAAGGCTTTTTAAAAAGAAAAAAAGAGAGTAATAACTTGTGATTGGGGTATAGGTGAGGGAAAGAGAAGGTCAGTGAAGAAGTGTATTCAATCAAGCATAGAGCATCATTACCAAACATACTCCTCATTCACTGCTCTATTCTTCTTTGTAAAGTGGGAATAGGAAAAAAAAAAGAAGGGAAAAAATGTAATAGGATAAAGGAAAATATACTAATGAACATAACTGGCTGTGAATGGAATAAAATCATACCAAAAATGGAAAAGATTAACAGAATGGATTCAGAAGCAGAATCCAATAATACATGGTATGTAAGAAACACTTAAAACACAAAGATTCACATAGAGTCAAAATAAGGGGTAGGAGCAAAAAATTCATTTTAACTGAAGTAATAAAAGGCAGGAGTGGTAACTATGATATCAGAGAAGGCAACACTAAAAATAAACTTGGTTAAATGAGGCAAATAGGGGAACTACATCATGCTAAAATGTACCATAGAAAATAAATTTATATCAGTACTTAACATAGATACATTGAATGACATAATATCGAAATGCTTTAAAAAAGAAAGAAAAATCCATTATCTATGGATAGGGAAGGAGTTCGTGATCGAACAATGCAAAGACAGAATCACAGAATATAAAATCAGCTATTCTGATTTCATAAAATTGAAAAGTTTTTCACAAACAAGACTAATGCAGACAAAATTATAAGGGACTAATCAGGGAAGCAAGATTCTCTGATAACATTCCCATTTCTAAGATATATAAGGATTTATAAGGGTAAGAGAGATTCCTACTTGACAAATAACCAAAAGATATGAACAAGTAGTTTTTAACAAGAAAAATTCAAAAGGAACATGCAAAGGTTAGAGAGGCTAAGGGAAAACAGGTACTGTTGGTGAAGTTGTGAATTGGTCTATTCATTCTGCAAATCAGTTTCGATCTAGGCCCCTAAAATTAGAAAATTATGTATACATTTGGATGCAGTGAGACCACTACTAGGTCTATATTAGGAAGAGGTCAAAGAAAATAGAAAAGGACCTTTAAGTACAAAAATATTTGTAGCAGCCTTTTTGTGGTACCAAAGAACTGGAACCTGGGGGGATACCTATCATTTGGGAAATGGCTGAACAAGTTACGGTATATGAAAGTAATGGAATACTACTCTGGAAAGACTTTATGAACTGGTAAAGGATGAAGTGATACAAACCAGTCAAACCATTTGTACAACATTTTAAAGCCAAATGACTTTGAAACACATAAGAATTTGGATCAATGGATGACCAACCATGATTCTAAAGGACATGATAGATGAAACATTCTATCTCTAAACAACAAAAAAATGATGCACTCTATTTTCTTATTTAGAGCTACATATTTAGACATGGTCAATATAGAGATTTGTTTTGCTTGACTATACATATTTGTTACAGCAGGTTCTTTTTCTTTTTATTCCAATTTGGGTGAGAGAGGTGGGACAGAGAATGGAATTTTTTATAGCAAAAAACCCCCCACCCTAAATTTAGAAAAATCTGCTCTAAATAGTTTTGCTCTTTACCTTCAAAAGGTAAGGTATATTTCTGCTAATACTATTGGTACATCAAAGTTTAATGGCTTTTTTTTTTCCCTGCTTGAGCAGAAAACATACATAATTGCTTTCCAAAATGGTTGGACTAATTTCTAGCTCCATTAGTGCATCAGTGTGTTTGTTTATGACTACAGTGCCTTTATCATTTTTTTTCAATCATTTTTATCAGTCTAATAGGTAGGAGGTGGATTTGCAGTGGGTTTTTTGTTTGTTTCAAATTTGCATTTTTCTAGTTATCAGAGAGTTGGAACATTTTCTCACAAAGTTGTTAAAATTTCTTTCTTTGAAAACTGTTTACATCCTTTGATCATTGTCTGTTGAAGAATAGTTGTTACTCCTGTATGTCTGAATCAGTTCCTTTTATATCCTAGACATCAGATTTAATCAGAGAACCTTTTTGCAGAGATTCTTTTTCCCCACATTTAACTTTCCCCACCAGTTTTAAGTATTTTGATTTTATTTGCACAAAAAGACCAATTATATGGAATTAGAGTGGCCCATTTTATTTTCCATGAACTTGTCTGTGCTGAAGCCTTTTCCTTTCTGTAGTTGAGAGTGATATTTCATTTTTTGCTTTTCTAATTTGTTTTTGATGTGAATTTTTATGTCTAGATTATTTTTACCTCAGAAGTTTATCTTGCCATAAGGTGTGGTTTGTTGATATAATTTTAATTTTGGCCAGGATGTTTTCCATCTTCCCCATCAGTATAAAATAATTTTTTAACCATAGTTGTTGGGGGTCTTTGTATTTATGAAATGATATATTACTATTTTTGTTTGCTTACATGTGTTGTGTTCCTAAACTCTTCCACTAACACACTTTTTAAAAGCAAGTAACAATTTTTTTTTTTGAGGGAGGAAGGCAAGGCAGTTGGGATTAAGTGACTTGGCCAAGGTCACACAGCTAGTAAGTGTGACCAAATGTCTGAGGCCATATTTTAACTCAGGTCCTTCTTACTCCAGGACCAGTGCTCTTACCTTTTATTCCTCTAGAATTCATGGATTCCAAAAGTTGCCAGTACCACCCACTGAGTGGCACTGGAATGATGGGGGTGGGGGGAATAGCCTCTGGTGCAGTTCGGGGGCATAAGGAAAGAAGAGAAGAAAAATTTGAAAACCATTCATATATGTTTCATTTGTTGTGTAACACAGTTAAAGTTGTAGTGATTACATAATTTTCCAGATAAACACACAAAATACATTATAACCCATCACTGGTCAAGTCAACCAACAGGTCTTAACAAGCAAATGTTGGCAGGGGAGCCTGTCATGCATTATTGGGAAGTCCAGCATGCATCAGCAGGAATATGTACATGTAATGACTTGTTTACAATATGATACAGTTACATGATACAATATTGTGTCATCAGAATTTCAGTGCAGGAAAAAAACATGAATTTACAATAAATTATTAAATTTAATATGTCATTTTAAAAACTTATATATATTTTAAAATGACACAGTTTTTTAAAAAGTCATTAATACCTCTGCTCTAGGTGACTTTTTTTTTTAGCTCTCTAAACCACTTCTTTGGTGGTTTGATTGGCATTGAATAAGTAAATTAATTTAGATAGTATTGTCATTTTTATGGTAAGGTCTAACCATGAGCAGTTAACAGTTCTCCAGTTATTTAGGTCTGTATTTCTATAAGATTTGTTTTTTACTTAGATTCATATAATTCTTATGTGTGTTTTGATAGATAGATGCTTAAATATTTTATACATCCTGCTATGTATGTAGTTATTTCAAAGTAAATTTCTCTTTTTATTTCTTCCTGTTGGGTTTTGTTGGTAATATGTACAAATATTTATAGTTTATCTAAGTTTATTTTTATGTCTTACTATTCTGTTGAAGATATTAATTGTTTCAATTAGATTTTGTTTTACTATATATAGTTTTCTAGGTAAATCACCAAAAAACCATATAGTTTTATCCTCTGTGCTTAATCCCTAAATTTATTTTTCTTCTCTTGTTGCTGTAACTAGCATTTCTGGAACAAATATAATAGTGGTGATCATGGACATCCTTGTTTTATTGCATCCTTGCTGATCTTATTAAAACCCTTTGCAAGGGTGGGGGATCTGCAACTGCAAGGCCATATTTGGCCCTCTAGGCCAATAAAAGGATTTGTTCTGTAAAACTTAGACTCAGTCAAAAGGATGTATCCAGAAGGCCACATGTGGTCTTAAAGCCATAGGTTCCTTACCCCTGGCCTGTAGCTTTTCTCCATTAAATTTGTGAGTTCTTGGTTTACACCTAGCATATTATGTAAAGTACATTCATTCCTATGATTCTGTTCTTTTTAATAGAAACAATTTTGATTTTGTCATGTTTTTCTGTATCTATAGGCATGTCTTAATTTTTTTGTACTTCACTTTATTGTGCTTTGCAGATATTGTGTTTTTTTTACAAATTGAAGGTTTGTGGCAACCTTGTCTTGAGCAAGTCTATTGGTGCCATTTTTCCAATAGCATTTGTTCATATCATGCCTCTGTTTCACATTTTGATAATTCTCGCAACATATCAAAGTTATTATTATTATTATGTCTGTTGTGGTGATCCATGATCAGTGATCTTTGATGTTACCTTTGTAATTGTTTTGGTGGCACTGTAAACTGTACCCATATTAAGATGGTAAACTTAACGGATAACTGTTGTGTGTTTTCTCACTGCTACATGGACCAGCCATCCCCATCTCTCCTCCTCTCCTTGGCCTACCCTATTCTTAGAGACACAACAATATTGAAATTAAGCCAGTTAATAACCTTATAATGGCCTCTAAATGTTTAAGTGAAAGGAAGAGTGGATTGATATGGCAAACTTCATTGTTGTCTTATTTTGACAAACTGTTATAGCCACCCTAGCCTTCAGCAAGCATCACCCTGATCTCTCCACCAGTGAAAAGATGACAACTTCCTGAAGGCTCAGTTGATGTTTAGCACTTTTTCGTGGTAATAAAGTATTTTGGGGGAGTGGAGCCAAGATGGCAAAATAAAAGCACAAACTTGGCATGGGTTCTGGCTCCAACCACTTCCAATACCTGTAAAAAAATTAGTCAAAACAAATTTTAAAGCTACAGAACCCACAAAGAGACAGAGAGAAAGAAATCTCCCACTGAAGGCAGCCTGGCAGGCCAACGGGAAAGGTCTATCACAGCGTCCTGGCAGCCAAGCACAGTCCTCTGTGAGCCGCAGTTCCAGCCACAGGGCAACCCAGACCAGCCAGAGCAGACTTCAGGAGAGTGAATTGCCAGAAGCTGTAGTGATTTCCAGACTTCTCAACCCATAAACACCAAAGAGGAAGTAAAAGGACAGTGGGGAACTCTGTTGGAAGGGTGAAGGAAGAGTACGGTCCAGCCCCTGCCCCCCGGATAAGAAGTGGTAGAGATGTGGTGGCTACAGCTGCTGCCGTGTGGTTGCTTCCAAAGCTCCTGGCCTGCAGATTGTAGGGGAGATCCAAGCAACCATTCAGAGGGTAATCACTCTTGCTTTGACCTACTTGGATCTGGATCACAATCTTGGGTGGTGGGCCTGGGGTATATGGCCAGTGAGCCAGAGCTTCTGGAAGCTGTAGAGAGGAAACCCAACTAATAGCTCCAGCAGCTGCAAAAACCCTAGCAATTTGGGACAAAGCTCTCTCCATTTTGTAAGCAGAGTTCTACTGTGGCAAAGAGCTCAAAAGTCAAGTAATTGGCTGGCAATATGAGCAGGCAGAGGAAGCAGTCAGACCATACAATGCTTTTTTGGGGACAAAAAGGATCAAAGCATGGAACTGGAGGAGGACAACGAAATCACAACTCCTGCATGAAAAGCTTCCAAGAAAAATATGAAATAGTCACGGGCCATGGAGGAGCTTAAGAAGGATTTTGAAAATCAAGTAAGAGAAGTGGAGGAAAAACTGGGAAAAGAAATGAGAATGATGCAACAAAATCATGAAAAGCAAGTCAACAGCCTGCTAAAGGAGACCCAAGAAAATACTGAAGCAAATAACACCTTAAAAAGTAGGTGTCAAATGGCAAAAGAGGCCCAAAAAGTCAATGAGGAAAGAATGACTTAAAAAGCCAAATTTGCCAGATGGAAAAGGAATTTCAAAAACTCACTGTAGAGAATAATAGATTGGAGCAATTAGAAGCTAATGGCTTCATGAGAAATCAAGATACTATAAAACAGATCCAAACAAATGAAAAAAAAATAGAAGGCAATGTGAAATATCTCATTGGAAAAACCATTGACCTAGAAAATAGATCCTGGAGAGATAATTTAAAAATTATTGGACTACCTGAAAGCCATGATCAAAAAAAGAACCTACACACCATCAGAAAATAGATCCTGGAGAGATAATTTAAAAATCATTGGACTACCTGAAAGCCATGATCAAAAAAAGAGCCTAGACACCATCTTTCAAGAAATTCTCAAGGAAAATTGCCCTGATATTCTAGAACCAGAGGGCAAAAAAGAAACAGAGAGAATTCACCTTGAAATTCACCTCTTTAGAAAGATTCCCAAAAGAAAACTCCTAGTAATATTATAGCCAAATTCCAGAGTTCCCAAATCAAGGAGAAAATTCTACAAGCAGCCAAGAAGAAACAATTTGAATATTGTGGAAACACAATCAGAATAACACAAGACCTAGCAGCTTCAATATTAAGAGATTGTAGGGCTTGGAATATGATATTCTGGAAGTCAAAGGAGCTAGGATTAAAACCAAGAATCACCTATCCAGCAAAACTGAGTATAATGTTTCAGGGGAAAATATGATCATTCAATGAAATGGAGGATTTTCAAGCATTCTTGATCAAAAAACCTGAGTTGCACAGAAAATTTGACTTTTAAGTACAAGAAGCAAAAGAAGCATGAGAAGCATTGTAAAATCTAGATAAGAGGATAATAGAAAGCTATGAGAACAGGAAAAAGAAATCTTAAGGAACTTATTAAAGTTGAACTATTTACATTCTTACGTGCGAAAACAATAATTATAAATCATGAGACTTTTCTCAATATGAGGATAGTTGAAGGGAATATGTATGTATGTATACATACATATATATATATGTATACATACATATATATGTATGTATAGGAGGGTGTACATGTGTATAAATATATGTGTGAGTGTGTGCATATGTGTGTACATATATACATAGACAGAGGGCATGGGATGAGTCAAATATGAAGGAATGATATCTAAAAAGTAAAAATAAGTGAGAAAGGAATATATTGGGAGAAGGAGGAAGGGAGAGATAGATTAGGGTAAATTATCTCATATAAAAAAGGCAAGAGAACACTGTTATAATGGAGGGGAAGAGCAGGAAGGGATCAACCTTATGCTCATTGAATTTGGCTTAAGGAGGGAATAACATACACAGTCAATTGGGTATCTTACCTTACAGGAGAATAGGGGGGAAGGGGATAAGAGGGGGACCAGAAAAAAAGGAGGTCAGATTGGGGGAAAGGGTAGTTAGTAGCAGACACTTTTGAAAAGGGACAGGGTCAAAGTAAAAAATAGAATAAATGGGGGGGCAGATTAGGATGGAGGGAAATATAGTTAGTCTTTCACAATATAACTACTGTGGAAATGTTTTGTGTACACATGTACAACCTATGTTGAATTTCTTGTCTTCCCAGTGGGGGTGGGTGAGGAGGGAAGATGGGAAAGACTCTAGAACTCAAAGTTTCAAAAACAAATGTTAATTTTTTTTAATATGCAACTGGGAAATAACATATACAGGCTCTGGGGTATAGAAAAACATCTTGCCCTACTAGAAATTTAGAGGGGGGGTTGAGGGAAGATATGAGAGAAAACAGAATGGGGGAAGGGATATTCAGTTGGCTTGCTCGGGGTGAGGAGTAGGGGAAAGACAGGGAGAAAAATGTGTAACTCAAAATCTTGTGGAAATGAATGTTGAAGACTAAAAATAAATAAATAAATTGGGGGAAAAATGAAGTTTTTTTTTTTGTTTTTGGAGAGGACAAGGGGAGGCAATTGGAGTTAAGTGACTTGCCCAAGGTCACACAGCTAGTAGTATGTCAAGTGTCTGAGGCCAGATTTAAACTCAGGTCCTCCTGACTCCAGGGCCAGTGCTGTATTCACTGGGCCCCCTAACTGCCTCATAAAGTATTTTTAAATTATGGTGCATACAGTTTTTTTAAAGACAAAATTCTGTTGCACACTAATAGACCACAGTATATATATACATAACTTTTATATGCCAAAAATTCATGTAACTCATTTTATTGCAATAATTTGCTTTGTCATGGTAGTCTATAACCAGATCTATGATATCTCTGAGGTATGCCTGTAGTTGTGATTTTTATTATTGGTTTTATCAATATCATATATTATGTTGACACATTTCTTCATATTGAATCAACTATGAAACCCTGCTATGAATCCAGCCTGGTCATAGTATATATTTAACATGTTGTAATTCTTTGGTAACATTTTATTTAATATTTTTGTGTTGATGTATGTTAGGGATATTGTTCTATGATTTTCTTTTTCTGTTTTGTTCCACCCCAGTTTTAGGTATCATGGCTTTGTTTATATCAGAATAATTAGTAGGATTGCTTCTTTTTTCCTGTTTTTGCAACCTGTTTGTGTAATATGCGAATCGTTTTTTTCTTTGGATGTTTGATATAATTCACTTGAATTTACTTGTAAATCCATCTGTACTGTTCATTTCTTCCTCTTTAGGAGTTCATTTGTGGGTTTTTAAATTTATTCTTTGAAATTAGGTTATTGAATTAATCTTTCTTATACTGTTAACAAGGGTGTTTTATTTTTTTTAAACAAATATTGACTCACGTCATCTACATTCTCAGTTGTTTTAACAAATAATTAGGCAAAATATTTTTGTTAGTTTTCTTTAACTCCTTCTCCTAGTTGTATGCTCAGTTAATTGATCTTTTATTTCTTTCTCTTACTGATAGAAAGTGTTTAGAGATATAAATTTTCCTTAAAGGACTTTTATCGGCTTAATCTCAGAAGGTTTGATATACTGTATCACTTACTCTTATTGTTGAAAATTTTTGTCGTTTTATTCATTTTTTTCTTTGACTAGCCATAAATATTTTAATTTTAAATAATGAATGGATCTATTCTACAATAACAATTCCATACTTATGTAAATTATGAATGTATAATAATATAAATTTGATGAATATAAATGCCACACACATATAAAAGTTTGATATAATAAGTCAATTGCCATAGTAATGATAGCAAAACAGCCTAAGACATCTCCTAATCAGCAAACACTTGTCTTACTTCTCAAGCAGAGAGATGGCAGCCAAGGATAATACTAGTGAAGAAAATAAACTCATTTGTAAAATCTCAGATAAGAGGATAATAGAAGATTATGAGGAGTATCATCTTATAAAACAGTGACAAGCAGAAGATGGAAAAGTAAGCTTAAGTTTAAGAAGGGCTTGTCAAGAAGTCCATCTAAGCAGTCATTCTGAGGCCTTTTAGGCCTTTCAAAGGCCATGAAACTGGAAGGAAGACAAGAGACATAAATAGGAAAGATCTGCAAAGATTTTTCTCTGATGAATTTAATTTTCAACATGAAGGACAGTTGGATGGTGTACCACATTTGGACTCAGCCTCAGATTGCTGCACTGTAGGGGGAAAAGTTAGTTTAGTTAAACTAATTCAGGCATATGCAGCAGAGGTTTGTACTATGGTCACAATTTTTAGAGTGTTGAGGATATATGAAAGCAGGGAAGATACTAAACATTTGAAACAAAGCACTAATTGTATTACTGCTGAAAAAAATTACAGTTAAAATGGCATTAGTAGCTACCAGCACCATATGACTAATTTCTCATTTCTACATATTTTAAAGATAACAGTGTACATACAGAATAAGTACATTCCTAATGAGGGTATGAGAAGGAAACAGGCAGGCATTCACAAATGAAATACTATAACGTCAAGAGCTGTACCATCAATCAGTTTCCAGAAAGATATAATGATGCAAGATCCTACGTAGCTATGTTACCTACTGTGAAAAAGCATTAGATCTAGGAGAGCAAAGTAGTACCTTCAGTGTTCTCCATCCCAGTGAATTCTATGTGTATTCCAACATCATATGAGATAATTTGAAAAATCTAACAGACAACTTCTACAACCCTCTGATTATTATATAGAATGTAACATAAAATATGGAGACATATAATCACTAAAATCTCTCAGAGGTATAAAATTGGGAAATGAATGTTTGCTAAAATGGTTTGCAGGATATAGGAATGATGTCCAGTGTAAAGTATGGTGAACTCCTCAGGATGTACTTGTTTGTGAATGAGATTGTGCTTATTGTATTAATTTGAATGAATAGGTTAATTTTGGGGAGGAAAATACAAGTTTATTTATCTTTTTATTGCCTTCCTGTACACTTCTATCCCCCTAAAATACAGATTACATTTTTAGCAATAATATTATAAAATTTACTGATCTGCTGCTTATAGTTTAAATTCTTACTCCTACCCACATCTTTACACAATGCAGTAAGCAGCTTTGAATAAGCTCCCATTTCATTCATTACAAAATTGCTGTGAAGTTGTGTTTGACTTGAGAAAAATGATTTCCTGCTAAGCTTTTGTGAAAAGTGATTACCAGGGAGCAAAGCAATAAGCTGACCTCATACGCACATTGTTTTCTTTTGCTCTTTTTACAATTTTGAGCTACTACATTCCCTTTCCTTTTTAGTCTAATTGGGCCATTTCCTTTTAGCTCCTCTGGACCATATGGCTATGTGGAAACCCATTATATTCATAAGGTCAATAGCAGCAAAAAATGTAAAGAAAATATTCTTTCAGATGACCTTTGAAGATTTTCATCAGCAAATGCTTGCCTGGTACTGGCCTTTAACATAAATTTTTCAGAGTTCATTATGTTGGTCTATTCTGTGGTTTGAAGTTATGGCTACAGTATGAAAGGCTTGCCATCATTTGCAATTTTACTTCCTCACCACATGAGTTGCAAAACAATTTGTAACTACCTTCCACTGAATATTTAATAACCTGTCATAAGAACAGAAGTTCTTATGTTCACATTAGCTCAGGCAGTAGCCTATTTAGTCCCATATTACGTTTCTGAGAGTGTCATTTTGTGTGTTAGCATGGCAGTGACTCTGGCATTGCCCTCAAGATTAGAGGTAACCTAGGGCATGGTTCTATCCCACAGTGTCCATGGTTCCACTCCACAGTATCCATACACACACACACACACACACACACACACACACACACACACACACACACGCACACACACACACACGCACACACACACACACAAGTAAACAAGAGAATTATCTCAAGATCAAATAATAATGACAACAAAATGAAGACAACAGAAAGAACCAATCACAGGATAACTTTTAGAGGAAAAGTTCACTGAAAAACAGGTCATCAGCTTCTTGGTCTAATGGCAACTGCTTTCCATGCCATCCGTTTTCATAGCTGGTGGTTATGATGGCCTGAGGAGTCCCATGTACTTCAGTGTCCCTGCAGTTTTAGGCAGTGGGTTTTGGAGTCAACCCCTTGGCAGTACTATGGTGGTGGATGGATGGGGTCCCACTCCTGGCATGGGTTGAGACCAGTAATCAAACTAGCTTGGAGGTTTGAGAGGAAGAAAGTGATTGAATTGCAAAAGAAAGGAAGATTGAACCTAGAGGAGAATATTGTAAAGGAAAAGGAGTCAGAAATGTGTTGCTGGTTATAACCATTCAAGACTAAATTTTGTCTTGTTTTAACTAGAAATATAATTTTGTGATAAACTCCCTTTACCAATACAGATCAGATCCTGCTCTGTACCTTACAATCTTAGAGGTGCCTGGGGCACTGAGAGGTAGAGTGATTCATCTGGGGTTATTGACACTGGTCAGAGGTTAGACTGGCATGCATGCCTTCTAGACTATACATCTATTCCTATCTCTCTCTCATTTAATATTATATAGGAGGAAATAAGACAGCTAGAGGAAATAGTCAGAGAAAGGTAGGAGGAAATTATTTGTAAAATTTTCTCTTTACTATCAGTGATGTTATGGCAAACCCTCTTCCAATCTAGTTCATCATGAATGGCATCATCACTCTAGGGGACTGAAGTAAGTCAGATATAGAGAAGAGGGTCAAACCTAGAAGACTGCACTGGAAAAAATGGTGAATAGGTTTGGCTAATGCAGTTTCTCCAACTCATCTTGCAGTATGTCCGAAATGGTCATCCTTACCTTTCATTCAAACCCGTGGTTTGATAGCGCTCCTAGAAAAGCAGTGATGATAAGGAACATGTTTACATCAAGGACATTATAGAAAAAATAGTACAGTGACTGATAAAGATGAAAGTTGACTGAGGAAACAAACCAACAAACATTCAAAGAAAAGAAATGTCTCAGTGAATAAGAATATTACAACAAAGAAATTTGAGTCAAAATTTCCTGAGGTGCAAATATTACAAAAGATTCTGCATTTCCTTAACACGACAATAGACCAATTTAAGAAGCTCCAAAATCGTTCAAAAAATCAGAAAGAAAATTAAGTGAAAGTATTTGTGGTGCCAGTGCAATATTCACAGCACCCACAGTCACTATAAATAGACCTGTATAGTGCTTGATCACAAAATATAATAGACTCTTCATGTAGAAGACAGAAGCAAAATGTTTATTCAGACACCAGAAAACCAAATCCCAACACCAGGAAACTGAATCCATCATAGCAACATAGAAGCGAATGCACCAGAACCTAGCAGAGAGTCACACCATCCTTTAGCCTTCCCACAAACCAACACAAGAACAATATTTACTAACAAGCCTATCTGTCTCCCTGCAAAGTATCCTCTCCTCCCAGCCATCTAGTTGCTCTGACTCCCAGCTTCCTCTGGGTTCTGCCCCACCCTTCAGCAAACTCCTCCGATCACAGGCTCCATGTGATTACATTCAGCCTGTTAGGGGTCAAAGTTAACTTTCAAAGCAGGGAAGGTCTTCAAATTCCCTTAGGCTTATTAAAGGGCAGGGAAAACCTTCAAATTCCCATTTCTATTACTGTATTAAAGAAAGAAGGATAGAAATTTAGAGCTCATAAGGAAGAAGGGAGTAAAGACTTTAAAACAGGAGAGGATTCTGAGAAGATGGCAAAGTAGGTCAGACAGTTCTAAGTTCTCAAGATCTTCCTCCACAAAACAGTTAAAATAACACCTTAGGGTGAACAAAGTATGGGTGTAGATGAATAAGAACAGGGGCATAACCACAGTCCTCCTGGGACAATTTGAGAAAATCAAAAGGAAAATCCCAGGACAAGGTTTGGTCCCCATGAAGAGTAAACACCTCCAGGCTAGGTTCCCTTTTAACAGGGAAAACATAGCCTCTTAAACAAAAGCAGCAAGCCCTGGGGTTAGTTGGTTGGAAAGGCTGCTTTAGCCCCAGCCACCAGTACTTTTACCCCCCAGATAGTGAGGGGAGTTGGCTGTCTGAGCCCCGGAAGACCAGGAACACCAGACCCAACTGTGTTGGGAAGAGCAGTGAGAAACCAGCCTGCAGCTGGTGAGTGTAGAAGCAGTGAGACAAAGTGCCAGGCTGTGGGCACTTACAGGAGGCTGGAGGTTTGTTTTGGGTTTCAGGCCAGAGGGGAGAACTGACAATCTGGGAAAGAGGCACCATTTCCCATACTCAGGGCTAGAGGTGACTACAAATAACTAAGCTATCACCATAAAAAGAAAAATGCACAGGTAAAGGAAAAAGAATCCAACTATAGAAACCTATTGTGGGAATAGAGATGACTGGGGTTCATCATCATATGAGGAAACTGAAGTAAAGAAACCTTCAAAGAGTAATGTTAAATGGTCACTTGCCCAAAAAAGAATTTATAGAAGACCTTAAAAAAGACATTAAAAAATCAAATGACAGAGATGGAGGAAAAACTAAAAAAGAAAATAAGAATAATCAAAGAAAAACAAGAAGCGTATGATAAGAAAGTCAACCAACTAGAAAAGGAGATCCAGAATCTTAAGGAAGAAAATGACACCTTGAAAATTAGAATTGGGCAAAGTGAAGCCGCTGAAATTATAAAAGATGAAGAAATGATTAAACAAAATATGAATAATGAAAAAGAAGAGAAAACAAAATGTAAGAAAAACAATAGATCTGGAAAATAAATCAAGAAGAGAAAATATAAAAATAATTGGACTAACTGAAAGTTAGAATCAAAAGAAGAATCTTGGTACAATAATACAAGAAATAATTAAAGAAAATTGTCCTGAAGCATTAGAACAAGGAGGGAAAGTAGAAATAGAAAAAATCCACAGATCACCACTTAAAAGAGATCCTATGAGGAAAACTCATAGGAATATCATAGTCAAATTCCAAAACCCCCAGCTCAAGGAAAAACTATTAAAAGCATCAAGATTAAAATAATTTAAATATGATTGCCACAATTAGAATTACACAAGCACCTAGCAGCAGAAACATTAAAGGACCACAGGTCTTAGAGCACAACATATCAAAGAGTAAAACAACTGGGACTCTCGCCAAAAATATCATACCCTGCAAAGTTAACTATTATCTTGAATGGGAAAAAAATGGACATTTGATAAACTCAGATTTTCAAGACTTTGTTAAAAAAAAAATACCCTGAATTTAAGAGACAATTCAACATACAAGAACCAGTATAAACATAAGGTATATAACAAAGACTGATTATAAGGGATCCATAAGACAAACTGTTTACTTTTTATATATGTAAAATATAAAATTTATGTCTAAGATTCTTATTAATATTTGGGTAGTTCATAAGAAAGATTGGAGAAAACTTGGCATGCTATGAATTTAAAAAGTAAAACCATTTAGGAACAGCTAAAAAGAGTAATTATTTTATACAAATGAGGTACAAGAAGAAGAATTGACATATAGGAATTAAATGGGGTAGGATGGCTGGTAGTTCGGGTAACCTACTTTCATTGGGAATGGGTGTAAGAAGGAACAATACACACACACACACACACACACACACACACACACACATTTAAAAGAGCATAGAAGTCTTCTAAATTCAGAAGAAATAAAATGGTAGGGGCATAAAGAGAGGGGAGAGGACAAGGGAGGAATCTTCAGAGGGGAAGGCGAGAGAATAGGTAATTAGAGGTATAGAAGGGTGTTTAGATTTATGGGAATGGGAGGTTGAGGAGGGATCCTTGAAAGGGGGCTAGGCAAATCATAGGAGGGCAAGGTAGTGGGTAAAAATAAAGTAGAGGAAGTAATAGGAAATGAGATATGCATATACATAAAAAAACGATCAGGAGTAGAATAGGTTTGGGAATGTATGTCTATATGTATGTATATATGTATGTTTGATTGTATATATCTAGAGCTATGGAGAAACATATCTAAACTTTATTTTGGGCTTCTGGAGGGGGGGACAGAGTAAAAGAACAGAGTAAAAAAGTACACAGCAGAGAACAAAAAAAACTCACAAGGAAGCAAAGATGGACAATTCTCAAAACAATGAGTATTATTTATCATATAGGCTTTCTTGAAATGAAAACATTGTTACATATTTTGAATCCTCTCTTCTGTTCTGCTATGCACATGACATGCTTGTATTTCTTTCTAACTTTGTATTTAAGTTCCAATATTTAAGTTTATGATTTGTTTTTGTTTCTTTTAAAAAGAATATAAATATAGTAATAAAAAAGAATAGCACTAAAAAGAAAATAATTTAAAACAAAAGACAAAGACTCTCTATAACAGTGGATTCTCTGAAAAAAAATATTAGAATAGAATCCTGCAGAGGTGTAATGGTAATGAAATTTGGAGATGCCCTTGTATTGGCTTGGTTTTTGGGTTGAGTGTTAAAACCCAGAGCTTGTGAATCCCACTTGTGGGATGGACTTGTTGACGGGAAGAGAGAGGGTTGAACTGGGCAGAGCCGTGAATTGGGAGAGAGGCTCAAGCCTAGAGAAGGCCAGAAGGACTTTGGGAGAGCAGTATCCAGTATCGTGGAGTCTGAGTTGCTGAGAGAAAGACTGCTGAGAGCCCTTTGGAACTGCCCAGGACTTTTGGGAACTGCCACCTGGAACTTTCAAGGACTGAGGAGGCATGGCTGTGATGCTGGTATTTTGTCTATCTGTTTTGATGTTGTTTTGCCAGATTCACCTGATGGTGAAGGACAGTGCTGCTGTTGTAGAGGTCCTGGAACCTGGCTGTTGATTCAGAAGCCCTGAAGGAGGATTTTCTTGTGGTACCTGCACAGAAATCCTGGAAGAGGGCCTTGCTGATGTTTT
>CM053584.1:182078898-182097802 GCA_028627135.1 Pseudochirops cupreus | reverse complement strand
AAATTACCAGGTCAAGGAGAAAATGGTTTACTGCAAACAGCCAAGAAGAAACAATTTAAATATCATGGAACCACAGTCAGCTGTGACCTTGAAGCTTCTACAATAAAAGATTAGAGGCTTGGAATATGATATTTTGTAAGGCAAAGGATCTGGGATTACAACCAAGGATCAACTATCCAGCAAAACTGAACATAATCTTTCAAAGAAGGAGATGGATATTTAATGAAATAAGGGACTTCCAAACTTTCCTGATGAACAAAGCTCAATAGAAAACTTGATCTTCAAATACAAGACTCAAGAGTCTTTTATAAAAAAATAAACAGGAAAGGAAAAAAAAAGACCTCATCTTGCCTCTATGTGATGTGAGAGCATCATAGAATTTTCTAATACAAGCCTTACAGATACTGAGGCTCCTTAAGAGTCTACCCAATATGGCCAACTTTTAGTAAACTTTGCTTTTCTTTGGCTGAAAAAAAAAAATCTCAAATGGAATCATGAAAAATTGAACACAACTTAACAACAAAAGACTACTCATTTTGCACACATTAATTAGATTCAGCCAAACCTCAGCCTTGGATCACTCCTACCATTCACCACCTTTGCGGCACAAATGCTTGCTCAATGAAAGTGGAGAAAATCATGCAAATGTTCCGAGTTCACTACAAATTTGTTACTTACACACACACACACACACACACACACACACACACACACACACACAACCCTACAAAATGCATTAAATATCTTGTAGTCAAACTACTAATGTTCACTCTAATGAAATACAATGGTAAAACATTACAAAAATGAAAGAAAAAATTACACAAAAAAATAAATTTATGTTTCACAATCTCACATGAGTCCTCTCTAATGCTAGGCAATACTTTATACCTGTTTTTTTTTTTTATCAATTTATCAACTCTCTAAAATGACTCTTCCAAACATTTTCATCCCTCCTCAAACCTCCTATGGTCTCCCCATCCCCTATCTCTCAAGAAGCTGAGAAACTTACCTCATATTTTACCAAAAAAAAAAAAAATGAAAGCCATTCACCATGAGCTCCTCCTTCTCTCCTCTTCGTCATCTCCTATCCCTCATGTACCTTCTGCCACCATCTCCTTCTGTACCCCTTTCTCACATAATAAGGTGGTCTTACTTCTTACCAAGGGTAACATCTCTATATTCTCAAATGATCCCATTCCATCCTATCTCCTCTAACAGATTCCCCCTCAGTCATTCCTACTCTTTCACTGATTTTCAATCTCTATCCACTAACTCATTCCTTACAACCCACAAATATTTTCATGTCTCCTGCATCCTGAAAAAAACATTCACTTGATCCTTCTATCTCTGTTAACTATTGGCCTATATCCCTTCCATTCTTTTTAGCTAAACTTCTCAAAAAGGCTGTCTTATAAGTGCTTCCACTTTCTCTCTTCTCACTCTCTTCTTAACCCTTTACAATCCAGCTTCCAACCTTATCATCCACTGAAACTGCTCTCTCCAAAGTTACAAATTATCTTTTCATTGCCAAATTCAATGGCTTTTTCTTAATCCTCATTCTCCTTGACCTCCCCTGCAATCTTTGATACTGTTGATCACTCTCTCCTCCTTGTTAATCTCTTCTCTCTAGGTTTTCAGGAGACCAATCTCTTTATTCTCCTTCTATATATCTTTCTGACCACTCCTTCCCATTTGTTACATGCTCCTTCAGATCATGCCTTCTAAACATAGGTGTCCCTCAGGGTTCTATCCTGGGCCCTTTTCTGTGTGCGTCACTGTGTGAGATCAAGCCACAAGATAATTACTTGGTTAAATTGAGGGTTCAAATATAGAGATCACCCTCCAATTAGTAGGACCTTATGTTAAATGAAGAAGGGCATGAATTCAGAAGGCAACAACCCCAATTTCTATTACACCTCTATAGGAAGCCTGGTGTTATTTAACTGTTCACCTTATGTAAAAGACAACCTTGTGGTGCCTGGGATGCCAAGAGTAGATATAGTTGTCTTTAAATCTATTGCTGAGAAAGGAGTGAAGAGGCATGAAGTAGTACTGAATTAAAGACTGCAGAAGGAATAAAAGGCAAGGCTAGTGAGAGGACAGAGGCAAAGAAAAATGAAGGACAGACAAGGGACAGATGTGGAAGACAAGAATCATGATGTGCAGAGAGAGCAGCAACAAGTTAAGCCAGAACAAGGGAAAGGAGATGAGGGATTAGCTGTGAGCTCTTCCACCCAGCGTGCACTTGCCTCCCCCCTGCCTCCAGGTGTGGCACCACCTGCTCTCTCTCTTATGGGTTTAAACTCGCCACTTCAAAGTTCACCATGGATGATGATAGTGCTGCTCTCATTGTCAACAATGGCTCTGGAATGTGCAAAGCTGGCTTTGTAGGAGATGATGCCCCTTGGGTTGTCTTCCCTTCCATTGTTGGGCACATCAGACATCTGGGTGTGATGGTGGGTATGGGCCAGAAAGACAGCTATGTGGGGGATGAGGCCCAGAGCAAGAGAGGTATTCTGACCCTGAAGTACTCCACTGAACATGGTATTGTCACCAACTGGGATGACATGGAGAAGATCTTCCATCATACTTTCTACAATGAGCTCCATATGGCACCTGAAGAGCACCATTGAACCTGAAGTCCCCTTGAGCCCCAAAGCCAACAGAGAAAAGATGACTCAGATTACATTTGAGACCCTCAACACCCCAGCCATGTACACTGCTATCCAGACTGTGCTGTCCCTATATGCTTCTGGTTGTTCCACTGGTATTGTGAAGGACTCTGGTGATGGTGTGACCCATGCTGTGCCCATCTATGTTGCCATCCTCCATCTGGATCTGGTGGGCCAGATCTGACAAACTACCTCATGAAGAGCCTGACCGAGAGAGGGTACAGTTTCACCACCACAGCTGAGAGGGAAATCGTGCATGACATCAAGAGAAGCTCTGTTATGTTGCCCTAGACTTTGAGCAGGAGATGGGCACTGCTGTATCCAGCTTCCTCTCTGGAAAAGAGCTATGAGTTCCCCGATGGTCAGGTTATCACCATTGGCAAAGAGGTTCTGATGCCCAGAAACTGTCTTCCAACCATCTTTCTTAGGTATGGAATCCTGTGGAATCCACAAAACTACCTTCAGCTCAATCATGAAGTGTGATGTTGACATCTGTAAGAATTTGTTTGCCAATACCGTACTGTCAGGTGGTACCGCCATGTACCCAGGCATTGCTGACAGGATGCAGAAAGAGATTACAACCCTAGCTCCCAGCACAATGAAAAGATCATTGCCTCACCTCAGCACAAATACTCTATCTGGATTGGAGGCTCCATCCTGGCATCTATTTCCACCTTCCAATAGATGTGGATCAGCAAGTATAATGAATCTGGGCTCTCCATTGTCCACTGCAAATGCTTTGAAATGTACTGTTTGTGGTTTTTTTAATGTTTTTTTTTTGGACAATGGATATGACATGATAATTGCCCAAAAAAGAGATGAGATTGGCATGGCTTTGTTTATTTTTGTTTTGTTTTGTTTTGTTTTGGTGCTTGACTCAGGATTTAAAAACTGGAACAATGAAGGTGATAAGCAATCCAAGTATGTTGGAGGCAAACATCCCCGGAGTCCTACAGTGCATCTTCAGGACTCTGATTGTACATTTTTTAATAGTCATTCCAAATATTGTATAATGCATTGTTACAGAGTTGCAAGCCTCTGTGAAGGCTGTCCTGCTAGAACAAAGGAGCGATGTAACAAAGATCCAGATGCAGAGGGAGTAGAGAGCAAGGTATTGCTTTAAATGTAAATTATGTAATCCTTAAAAAAAACAAAATTTTTTTGTATCTTCCACCTTAATACTTGTTCCTTTTTTTAAATTGTCAGCTACATTGAATGTCCCCCTAAATTCCTTCCCTACCTCCAACATAGATGTGAATGAGGACTTTTATAGTCTCCCTGCAAGTTTTGAGATTGGTGCCAGTATTTAGGGGAGGGGAGGAGTTTTACCTGTATACTGACTTAAGACCAGTTCAAATAAAAGTGCACGTTAAAGAAAAAAAAAAGAGATGAGGGATGCATAGGAAAAGGTATGATCTGAATACAGGGAGAAATAGAAAAGCTAGAAGTTGAAGGAGGATAGATGAGGAATATAGCAACCATATTGCAAAAGGGCAAGTATTAACTAAAATTCATAGGAGTCAGGAATAAACACTCAAGGTTGATCAGGCAGGAGGTAAAGATTAAAAGAGGTGATACATGGATGACAAGCAGAAAGTATGGGCAGTACACAGGAAAAGGAACAGATTAAGAGATAAGCAAGGAGTACACAGAAAGACTGAAAGAAGAAAGTATGATGTTGGGAGAAAGGAAGGGAAAAAAGGAAAGTAAAAAACAAGTGGTGCTTGGTAATTCAAAACACTTTCACTAATACTGCTACTAGTAATAATAAAAAATCATTGCAAAAATCTGTGGGTCATATACATTTTCACCTGCCTAAAAACATGCGTTGCCCCATACACAACATTTTCCTTTTGCCAAAACAGCCTGAGAAAATTAATATTAAATATCTACTGTGTGCCAAGCACTGTGTTAAGTGCTTTACAAATATCTCATTTGACACAACTGTAGGTAGGAAGTGCTTTAACTGTTTTTTTTACAGTTAAAGAAGCTGATGCAGACAGAAATTAAGTGATAAACGAGGGGTCACCAAGCTAGTAAGTGCCTGAGGTTGGATTTTAACTCCAGTCTTCCCAACTCCAGGCTATTATACCCCCTAAGTCAGCGGTTCTCAACCTGTGGGTTATGTTCAATTTGTAACAATGGAAATACATACTGCATATCAGATATTTACATTACGATTCAGAACAGTAGCAAAATTACAGTTATGAAGTAGCAACGAAAATAATTTTATGGTTGGGGATCACCACAACATGAGGAACTGTATTAAAGGGTCACAGCATTAGGAAGGTTGAGAACCACTGCCCTAAGTGCTTTTAGGTTTTGGAGATATTGCTATCACCCACCTGTTGAATGAAAAGATTACACATCTCCTGAAGCAACACGATGATTCGTGCTGGGCAGCAGTAGTATTTGGATGTGGCCCAAATCAAGCAGATTATGTGAAGAAGAGGTCCCACTAGTGGCTTCACTTCACTAAATTCCATATTCTCTATGTTTTCCACATGGTGCTGTAGGGGTTTCAGGTGCACATAGATATCCTGGGCCTCTCTTAGAGCTAGAAGGAGAGTCATAAACAGTCACACCTTCTTGCTGAGGACACATGCATACATTTGAGCCCTGTGCTCTGGCAGAGGAGAACAAGGCAATACTTAACCAATATCTAAAAAGTAGATATTTCAGACACTCAAAATTAAAATGAAAAAATAATACTGCTGAATCTAATTCTAGAATCCTTAGGGAAATATAACATGTCACTGAAATCACTTTTAAAATCTCTTTCTAGTGTAAGGAAATAGTGCAATTTCTCTATTTCTGCTGAGCTCCTGGGGTCATGTTTCCTAAAATCATCAAGCACTACCATGAAATTACATGTGTGTATAAACATAATATATATATGTATATATATTATATATATATACACACTCATAAATACATATATACACTCTATATATGTGTCTATATACCTATACATCATATATATATGTGTGTGTGTGTGTGTGTATATATATATATATATATATATATATGTGTGTGTGTGTGTGTATACACACACACACACACACACACATCCTATTTATAGAATGAATACCATACTAGGAATTTGCTATAAATATTTTTTAATTCAGCAAGGCTAGGATGCTGATGGAGGAAGACATAAAACTATTCATACTTTAATATAATTTTATTACACTGTGGTTCAGGAAATATATATGTTTATTCTTTTCTGTTTCCATTTCGTATATTTTCTAAAATTCTATTCAGGTCCTTAACTTCTATCTTGTTTATCTTTTGCCTAGATTTCTCTAGGTATGAGAAAAATACATTGAGATTCCTAACTATTAGAGTGTTACTGTTGTCTTGCTCCTATACACTGATAAGCTTTTTCCTTAGAGACTGTTATTTGTGTTCATGTACTTATATATGTATGTATACATATACATAAAGTATTGATATTAATTCATTGTTTGTGACCCCATTAAACATAATATAGTTTTCCTATTTATTTCTTTTAATCAAGTTTATTTTTACTGTTGCCTTGTTTGAGATTACTATTAATAACTGATTTTTTAAAATTTACCTCAAATATAAACTTTTTTTTCTAGCTCCTCATCTTAATTCTGTGTGTCTCTTTGTTTTAAGTACATTTCTTATAAATGAAATGTTATTCTGTCTGCTTTCTGAGCTATTCTGTTACCCTTCTCCATTTTATGGGTGAGTCATCTCATTCATATTTAGTTACAACTGGCAATTGTGTATTTCTATCGATCATGTGCTCATATGCTTTCCCTTCTGATTGATTTCTGTCTCCTTTGTCACAAGAGAAATTCTGAGAGGCAAAGTTCTGAGTATGATCCATTTATTAGTAAGGCTAGCAATTACCAATAAATGGGGTCAATTGCCTCTCTCAGTGATCAAAGACCCTGAGTGAGGGCAAAGAGGGTCTTTTAACAAAATGACAGAGTGAAATTTCAAGCAACACAGATGTGAAAAAAATTGCTACAATAGTTTAAATTGACAAGATTTGACCTTTTAGGTTAGCCAAGTTTCTCTGGAAAGTGAGGGAAAAGGGAGGTCACAAAGATGGAAGTTGTTCATCTTTTGTTTTCAATGAGGACCAATGACATTATGGATGATGTTTTGACTTTCAAGTGAATTTGATATAATTGAAGCAGAGTTGCACAAAGTAATCAGCCTCACTGTATCTTCCAGAATCCATAGAAGCCCAGTGACAGGACAAAAGTCAAGAGGACTGGCAATGGCCCAAGAATGCATTGGATGACCTTGGCATCCTTGATGTCTAACCAAGTTCTACACACTTCACAATACCTGCTTCAGTTGCCATTTATGGCTATTGGAATAAATTGTTCTCATTTACCTATTCCACCAAGTGAAGCTTTCACGTGCTTGTGGTAGACATCCCCCAAACTCAACAACTGCTTTGAGGCCTACTAATTATCCTCAACCTGGTTTAGCCCTTCATTCAAGATGGTTTTACTGAGATGTGGCCACTGCACATGTTACAACTTGTTGGAGTCACACGTGAGAGTTGAATGAGAGGTAGACAACAAAGGAGGATGAAAAGCCCTGAAAAGGGCTTGGCCAGCCCTCACAACGAAGGTGTTAGTACTCCCTGAAGAGGATGTGTATGACTACACACACCCTACAGGTGGAGATAATTATAAGACAAAAACTTGACCTTTAGGCAAGTTTCTCTGGGGTACGGAGGGTGCGTAAAGTTTACAAGGGGAGCAAACTCTGAAGGGGAATATTAAATTTGGCTTGATAAAGTCTTAGCAAAATAGAATTAAAATAAATTTTCAATTTTACACCATCACAAAGATGTTGTAGAGAGAGAAGTGTGATCGACACTAATCATCTGTATTTGATGCAATTAACTTCTATTTCACCATTCCTCTTATTTTCCCTACATCTTGGATCATATGTCTTTACCTATAATTATTTCCTCCCTTCAAATTATTCCTTTATCATTTCTTTTTACTTATTTTTCCATCCTTACTACCAGATTTGATGCTTCATGTCAGGGTCAGGCACTGTACTTCTGAAAGGAGCAGTTGGGTCTTCTGTGGTGCTGAACTGTATCATGCGGCATCTTGGTAAAAGATGCCAGGAATAGTTAAGCCATTGGTTTCTGACACAGCGATCTTCCACCTGTGGTCTGTGCCAAATCACTGCCCTCCCTGTCCTAGTCCCACAGGCTCTCAAGTATCAATTAAGATCAGATCAACATAGCTGTGTACTCCAAGTATCCTCATCTATATCCTAATCTAGCCTCTCAACTCCCTGCCCCTATCACACATCCTCAGATTATATAGTGACCTTTCCCTGGATGCTTAAGTTAGAAGACTTCTATGAGCCGCGTTCACAGGTTAGGTTTTTGTTTTGTTCTTGTCTAGACCCCTTCTCTAATGTCCACAGGTTTCTGGATATCTCTTTGCATGGATGTGGACTGGCAAGATGCACTTACTCTAGCTTCTCCTTAGATTTCTTGATCATGAGAGGCAGAATTTTTACCATATGCCAGGTACTACACTAAATGCTATACTAAAGATACATATATACGTAAAAAATATATTGATAATATATAATACTATATATTTACAAGGGTCTCTCTTAAAAGGTGGGTCTCTTTGCTACTGGAGTAGTGATGTGCTTTTTCTTTAAAAAGGGTAGATAATTTTAGCCTTTTAGAAGCTTTTCTAGTTTTGTTCCCTTGGCTAGGCTCTGAGGGGCTTTCGCTTTCCCAGAAGGTAGCAAAAAGAGAGTTATAGTCTCCTTTGGTCAAACAGTTCTTCCAGACAGCAGAAGTCTTTACATATGAATATAGCATCTCTTTCCTCACACACAGTCCTAAATTCTTTTTTAAATCCAACATTCTGATTCTGCTTTAGGACTTGGCCCCCTCAACGAGAGATCTTAATCTAACTGATAGTGATCACATAGTATATTTACCAAAGCCTGCAGACTAGGCCCTAACTAGAGAATGGACATTTGCCCAACAATCACAAAATAGTTATGGGGGGTTAAAATTCCTCAGTTTTTAACATTAAAGTTCTATTATGGGTCTTATGCAAATGAGAGGCTGGGTAATAAAGTAGAAGATGACTTTGCCCTTTTGCTTTTAGTAGGTGCATTGCTCTACAGGTTGGTTTTTAGTATTTTTTCATATGTAAATCTCAAATGTGTCTTTGTGTTTGTCTTTTCCAATCAGCAAAATTGCTGGAGTCTGAAAAGGATACTCCTTTACACTAAAAATTGAACAAATACTTCTCAAGGAGTCATGGTTCAAGAAGGATTTGGTTTGCAAATAGCCTAATATAGCTGGCAAGAGATGTTAAAACTGGAGGATTTCTAAATAAGAATTCCTTCTTAAACTAAGCAAAGCTTTACCATATACTCTGTGCAGCAGCCCACAGAGTTTTTGTATTTTTCGCAGCATTCTAAATAACTGGTCTAAGTGTAGGTCAACAATCCTGGAAGAAGAGATGTAATAGAAGATGAAGGAAAGAGCTATCCATGTCCCTTAGGTCACAGTATGTACTCCAAGGGCCAAGGTGATAGCAGCAAAGGCAGGAAGCTTAGCCAGGCCATCATTATGGATGCGATTAAAAAGCAGTCTGTGACTATTTCTGCCTAGATATCCTCGTTTGACAATTACCTTTAAATTTGAAACTGAAGCCATAATTAATCTCTTAAATAATCCTATAGAATTTTGTTTTAAAATTAAGTAAAAGGTAATCAAATATTTAATCACACAGTTTGGTTAGGTTTAGAAGCCTTGAAATATACATCTGACCATTTCACTAAATGCAGAGTTCATTTTTCTGTTTCCTTCATTAAAAAGGCTAATTTTCCTTCACAAAAAAATACAAATATGGAATAACCTGTAGGCTGTTTAATGAGTTACTCTGCCACTCCTTTTAGCCCCACAATTAATAACCAATCATCTGGTAATAAACCTAACCCAACTTAATTATCTAGGCTGACAACTGATGCCTATCACAAGGCCTATACTTAAATCTTTTTTGGTTAGAACCCACCAGTTCTAGTTGAATGCACATTTCACAGGCATATATAGCCTTTGAGAATCCAGGGTTATCACTTCCATAAACAGTAAGACGTCAGAAACTGGCTTGCGTAGAATTATATTTTAGGACACCAATGTGTGATAAGAGCCATCATTTCTAGACATAAAACTCTTGATGTTCTGGGATGCAATGAGTATTTTCTTTGTATTAGTAGGATAGGCAACAGAGGACATATAGTATCCTGGAAAAAGCACTTGCCTTTCAGAAATCAGGAAATCTGGGTTAGCTACCTAGCATTAACTAGCTATGTGATCTTACCCAAGGAACTTTATTTTGATGCCTCATAGAATTTATCCATAAAATAAAAAGATTGGAAAAACAATCTCAAAAGTATCTTCTAGATTATAAAAGAAGATCTTGGTAGATCTTCAGTGTTTATACTACAGAAATAAGAGCCATCATCTGAGGTTCTCTAATGGCCTAGGTGTAAATATGGTAGGAGATTACCCATTACAAATAGAGAAGGAAACTAAGTGGTCAGACTGAGGTGAAGAAATGTCTTAAATGCTCCAGATGGGAGATGGTAAGAATAAACAATCACAGAAGCTTTAATCTGCCTAAACTGAGGTCAGGAT
Organism: Pseudochirops cupreus; assembly: GCA_028627135.1. NCBI lineage: Eukaryota > Metazoa > Chordata > Mammalia > Diprotodontia > Pseudocheiridae > Pseudochirops > Pseudochirops cupreus. The sequence goes on along the minus strand of CM053584.1, from coordinate 182,087,446 downwards.
CCAAGATCAATTGAAAAATACCTTAAGGATCAACTAGTCCTTTCACTTCGAAGGTGAAGAAACTGAGGTTCACAGAGAAGAAACAACTTTTCCAAGGTCACAAAGGTCAAAAGTGCAAAATTGAAGCAAGGCTCTGATGACAAATCTAGAGGTCTTTTCACTGACCAATGCTGTTCATTTGAATTCACCATTAAATCACACATTTGTACCAGACTATTGTGAAATTTACTGCTGAAACTCACCTGCTATGACATCTCTGAACATGGCTTTGAAGGCTGGAAAGTAGCTGCTCTGAAATCTGTTTAGAAGTGCAGCCATGCCCCTCACCTTTATGGCTCTCAGCTGATTATAAATATACTCCAGATCATCATACCTAAAACACCACAGCAGAGAGGAGATTTCAAAGAAATGAATACTAAAAAATTAGTGACATGTGTATTACTTGTATTGATAGAGATTCTGATGATACAAAAATGGATCTATAGAGAACTATATCAATGGCTACTCAAAGAGAATGATCCATTCCTAGAAGCAATAGTGTCACTGGTTCACAGGATAGTGACGATAAAATCTCGCACACTGAACTTGATGTATAAGGTGCAATTCCAGGAAGTAACAGAACCTACTTGAGAGACTTAATCAAACATGATGAAAAAGGGAGAAGAATGAGAAAGTTGGGGCAAGAGCAGAAATTAAGACACTCTAGGTAATAACTTTGTGCTAGACCTGCCTCACTGAGATCTATTGATGGTGGAACATGACCTGATCTAGGAAAGAGCACTGTGTAGCCCCAAATTCAAACATCCCTTAATTTCTCCCTGTCTCATACTTACTTGTATAACTACTCTCTCCTTGCAGATACTCTCTTCTCTCTTAGTTTTCATTACATTACTCTCTTCTGATTCTCCTCTTCCAATCCGATCAGTCTTTCTCCCTTTCCTTTTTGCTGGTTCAACATTCATATCATACTCCTTCACTGTGGTTGTACCCCAAGATTCTATTCTTGGCCTTGTTCCCTTCTCTCTCTCTATTGACTCTCTATGGCAGCAGTTCTCAACCTGTGAGTCGCCACCCCTTTGGGGGTCAAATGGGGTCACCTGAGACCATCAGAAAACACATATTTCCAATGGTCATAGGAACTGAGACACCACTCCTCTATCCGTCTCCAGGTGGGTCCACCCACATGGAGATACGCCCACATACCAGTATTAAAGGGTCATGGCATTAGGAAGGTTAAGAACCACTGCTCTTTGGGAACATCATCTGTTTCTATGTGTTTTACCGCCATATCTATATAAATGATTCACAAATGTAACCCCTATCACCAATCGTCCATTTGATGTTTCAAACTGGATGTAAAGGAGACATCTCAAACTCAACATGTTCAAGATTTAATTCATTATCTTCTCTCCTTCCAAACACCCCTATTTCTACTAAGATATGACAGTTCTTCCAGTTTACCAGCTTCATCATCTTGCATTATCCTCGGCTCCTCACTCTCATTAATCCATTGCCAAATCTTACCTTTTCTCTTTCCACATCATCTCCATCACAACAACTCTCCTTGCTACGACAGCTTTCTAAAATGGTCTCCTTGCCTCATGTCTTTCACTATTCTAGTTCATCCTTAACATGCCTGCCAAAGCGACTTTTTTCCCTTTCAGTAAGACCCGTGTCTTCCTCTGCTCGGCCAACTCCAGGTACTCACCAGTCTCTTCTAAAGTCCTGCCCCCCTCAGCCCCGACCCACCTTCCCAGCGTCGCTGACCTCCTCTCTGTTACTGACAAACCTCTCCTTCAAGGAGGAGAGTAAACCCAGCCCCACTGCAGGAAGCTTTCCCGATGCCCTTCCCCCACACAAGCTTACGCTTCATTTTGTGCGTCTGCATTTATTCTCTTTATATCTATTTTGTATTTATTTATTTATGTATTACTTGCCATCTTCCTTATTAGACTATAAGCTCCATTTGAGTAAGAATATTTCATTCATTGCATCTGTGTCCCTGGAGTCTAGCACAGGGCCGGACACACAATATATGCTTCATAAATGCTTGCTGATTGACTGATGGATTCATGATCACATAGAATTAATGGCATCTAGACTTAGTAGAAGGGAGAAGAGGAAGAGCTCAGTGTCACATTTTCATCAGCGTAAAAATATTCAAAAGAAGTTCTGAAATATACATATAATGGAATTAATTTTGTAGAACATGCCGCAGCACACTGCTCAAGAAGGTAATGCTGTCTCTTGGAGAAGGAAGAGTATTTTCATTTTAGTGTTTCAAAGAACCTGAACTCTTGGAAAAACGTGTATTCTTCACAAATGGGGGTAAATCAACAGAAACATACTAAAGACATAACCTGTCCATACTAGAGGATGATGAAAAGCAAAAATGCAGGTTTGCTAACCAACCCCAATGGACAATAGTTCTGTCCCTTTTCCTTGTATGTATGTTTTCCACATTTACCTTCTCTTCCAGAATTCCACCTCTACTTTGGGGGTGGGATTTTCCCCCTGTAAGAGTGGCTCTGAAGAATCTCTCTTTAACACCACTTGGATCTGGTGACTCCATTTGATCACTGTGGACTCAATGACATAGATAATTGACTTATCCATGAAATACAAGCTGTAAATAGAAAAAAGAACCTCTGGAAAATCTGGAGAATAACACACATTTGTTTGAGCATATTTCATTTAAGAAGTAAAGATTTATTTTTTGATTGAGCCCCCACATGAATCAAGGTGAGGTACTAAGGGAAAGAAACATAAACCCATAGGTTCTCTTGCTAGTCAACTCCCAAATATGACCCTGCCTTCCAGGACTTGATTATCTAGCTAATAAAATAATAAATAAAGGGACAGTGGCACTCAGCACAGTAGCTTGCATGCTGTAAGCATTTAATAATAATTGCCAAATTTAATGAATATTGTATTAAGTGCCTACTTTGTGCAATGTACTGAGCTAAGCATTAGAAATAAAACTCTCTGTCCTTGAGATTGCATTCTACTGGGAATGCGGCATGTATACAAATAGGAAATGATTTCAAGAACAGAAGTACTAACTACTGGGACAATGAGGAAGGGATTCAGGTAGGAAACAGCACTTGACCTGTGCTTTGAAAGGAGAGAGGATTTGTGTAAGACGGAGAGGCAAGAAAGAAATGTATTTTATACATGAAGAACTACTTGAATCTCTAGAGGTTAGAGATAGAATATTATATATGGGAAAAGAAATAGCAGGCCAGTATGACTTGAAAAAAATCATAGTAAACCATTTTTTTTTCTGCCAATATTAGCAAAAGGAGATGGATCTAAGGACAATAAAGATGGGATTCTGACCAGGAGCATACCCTAGAGAGCATTCCAGTACTCGGGAACTGAAAGAAGGCTGAGACTGTGTGTTTGAAGAAGAAGAAACACCAGAGGTAGCTAGAACTTGTGCAGGGGGCAGCTGGAACTCACTGCCCAGTTCCAGAGCACAGACCCAAGGCAGGCTGAGGAGAGGACCTGTGCCTCAAGATCTTGCTTCAGGGTAAGAAGCAGTCCTGAGGCCTAGGCTGTGTTTTGAGTCAGTGAGAGGTTCAGTAACAAAGAGTAGTTATGTGGCTCTGCCCCTAGGAGAGGTCTCAGTTCTAGCCTCCAATGATTTGTTCGTTATGTGGTCAAAATGCTTCTTGTCCAGGTATAACTCACTGTAGTACCTTCCAAATCTGAAATTCTGTGATTCTACTATAAACGATATGAAAAGGTTAGGGGAATCTATACATTTAATGGCCTGGTCTGAGAAACTGGGAATTCCATGGTCATGCTATGGAAACCACAAGTAATGGTAAGGAGAGGGGAAAAAAAAAATCCTACCTGTATCCCTACCTCCTCCTCAAAGAAGCTGGAAGTTATAAGGCAAACCAGGAGTTGTGAGGAACTAGGGGAGCCCTTATATTGAGGATTGTGGTTGTAAGAATCTACAGACAGCTTTGGGACTGATGTGAACTCATTCTATGATTTATATTTTGCTTCCTTTTTATTCCCTGTCCATTTCACCAAAACTTCCTTGTCTAATACTGTGCATGTAGAAGGTCAGGCTCCATATAAGAGGGAATGCCAACTATGAGACAAGAGAAGGATAAAATCCCTGAGAGGATACCTGGGCTTTCGATGCCATGAGATTCTCTCACACTTATTTCATACTGCTGCTCTACATATACTTTACTCTTGGGGCAAAAGGGACAATGCTCTCTCCAAACTGTAACTTGATCTTTTCTTGCTTCTGTACCATTCTTTTACTAGTCCCTGTGTCTGTAATGTCTCCCTCCCCACTCTTCATCTGTTGATGAATCTCTTAAATGCCAAATATGATATTCTTTTCAGTTCTCATTCTTATGCAGTGTTCTGGGGAAGGAAGGGAATAAGCATTTATTAAGCACCTAGCACATGCCACGCACTAAGCACTTTTTTTGTTTGTTTTTTGCTTTTTGGAGGGCAATTGGAGTTAAGTGACTTGCCCAAATTCACACTGCTAGGTTTTGTGTTAAGTGTCTGAGGCCAAATTTGAGCTCAGGTCCTCCTGACTCCAGGGCCGGTGCTCTATTCACTGCACCATCTAGCCGCCCCCTGCACTAAGCACTTTTACAATTATTACCTTATTTGAATATTGGTATACTTTATACTGTTGACTATCTTCTCCTCCTGGGTTTTTGCAATACTGCTTCATCCTGGTTTTCTACCTATTTGCTCTTTCTCAGGCTTCTTTGCTGATTCATCATCCATATCATGTCCCTTAATTGTGAATATTTCCCAAGACTCTCTCCCAGGCCTCTTACTCCTCTGTCTATATTCTCTCTCAGCAAATTCATCAGCTCTCATGAGTTTAATTGCTAACTCTAAGTCAATGACTCTTCAGAGAAATATTTTCAAGCCCCAATTTCTCCTTTGGGTTTTAAATGCCCTTCATCGATTGAACATTGAACATTTCATATATGATATCCCAGAAATATTTAAACCCAACACACACAAGAGTGAAGTTATTATCTTTTTCTCCAAAGTCACCTCTTTCTCTATTTATGTCAAAGACACCAACATTCTTCCAATCTCCCAGATTCATAACATTGGTTGACTTCTCATTCTCCCTCACCCCACATATCCAATATGCTGCCAAATCTTGCTAATCCTCTCTTCAAAACATCCCTCACATATAAACTCTTTTCTCTACTCAAATAACTACTACCTTAGCTCAGGCCCTCATCACCTCTTGCCTAGGCCATTACAACAGACTCCTAATTGATCACCTTGACTCAAACATTTCTCCATTCCAACCTATCCACCACATAGCTGCAAAACCAACTGATTCTTAGATCTTCTTAACCTGCTCAAACCTCTCTCCAAACCTCCAGATCTGTATCTTCAACTGCCTATTTGACATCTCAAACCAAATGTCCCATAGATATCTTAAACTCAACATATTCAAAACTTAACTTATCTTCCCCTTGAAGTTTCCCCCCTTCACATTTTCCATATTATGTCAAGGGCACCACCATCATCCCAAATCACCCAAGCACCCAATACTGGGGTCCTCACTCTCTCTCATGCCCCATTCTGATGCTAAGTCCTTTCAGTTTCATATTCATAATATGTATTGTATATGCCTCTTTTCCTCTCCTGCCACTGTTTCTACCTTGCTGCAGGTTTGTATCACTTCTCACCTGGACTACTGAAATAGGCTATAGCTGCCTCAGGGCTCTTCCCATTCCAGTTCACTTTCCATTCACCTTCAAACTGATCTTCCTAAAGCATAAGTCTAACCATCCAACCATGACACTACCCTATTCAATCAACTCCAGTGACTCCCTTTCACCTTCAAGATCTTCTTTTTGGTTCTCAACACCCTTCACAAATGACTCCCCTCCATATCTTTCCACTCTTCTTATACCTTACCACCTATCATGTACTCTTTGATTTAGTGACACAGTCACACATTCAGTGTCACTCGATGCTGTTGCATGAAAAAAAACTTTATTTCTCAGCTCCTGACATTTTCTCTGGATGATCACCTTGTCTAGAATGGTTTCCTCGGGTTCCTTCAAATCCCATCTAAAATTCCACCTCCAACAGGAAGACTTTCCTGATCACCCTTAATTCTAGTGTCTTTCCTTTGTTGGTTATTTCCAATTTATCCTATACAAATTTTACCTGTTCAAACTTGGTTTTATGTTGTCTTTCTCATTATATTGTGAGCTCTTTGAGGGCCAAAAACTATCTTCTGCCTTTCTTTGCATCCTTAGTGCTTATCACAATTCCTGGCACATTAATAGGTGCTTAATAAATGCTTATTAACTGAATCTGGTATGTGGTTAAAAATGTCTATAAAATTGAACGATGTGATATCTACTGCTATCCAATTAGATACCCGGGCCTCCCATTATACAAAGTTTCTGGCTAAGTCTTAAGCAAATAATCAGTATGTGTTTGGGTTTTATGTTTATTTGTTCTTCAATTCTTTCCAAAACAGAGATACCCAAGGGCAAAAAGATTCATTGATATTTGAGCTGCAACTTGATCTACAGTGACTGATGAAGAGTAGATTTAGGGAGACATGAAGATATAAGAGCTATCTTCAAATATGTAGATGCCATCTGAAAGAAATAATAGATGTGTTCTGTATAGCTCTGGAGGCCAGAACAAAAGCCACTGGCTGGAATTTAAAGGGAGGTTATATTTCCGCTTAAAATTTAGAAGAATTTTCTAGCAATTAGAGCTACACAACAATGAAATGGGATGCTTTAAGAAATGATGGCCTCAAGTCAAGCAAAGACTAGGTAAAATTCTCTGTCAAGCATGCTATAGAAGGAATTCCTGAATTATGTGGGAATGGAGGAAAGTTGTATGAGACAATCTCTAAGGTTCCTTCCTTTCAATCCTAAAATTTTATTCAAGATCTCAAGAACATCCTGGGTGGAACCAAAGCCAGCACCTACTGGATCTCAGAGGTCAAAACTAATGCATTGTACTTACCCTTTCTCACTTTCATAATCCACAAATTCCATGTTTTCTGAGCCTACTGGAAGAGGCAACAATGTTTTCCCTTTCACTTGTCCCAGGAAGACAATGAGGTCACTCTGTAGGCTGTGGATGTGTTGTCTAACATCCTGACATGTGGCATCTGGCCAGTCTTGATGATTCTTCTCATTGGTCAAGACAGGCATTACTACCTGTAATATGAATAGAACAAATGTGGCAGGTACATTAAATATGGAAAACAAAGAGCATATAGCTCTATACATAATATTCAACAGTTCAACTTTAATCCAGTCCATAATTCTGAATAATGCTATGACCATATCTCAAAATAAGAAAAACTGGTGAAGGACATAAAATAGTGTAAAGAATAGATTACAGGGAATAGAGAGAGAGGAAGGGAACAAATTTGTTGGGAGGCTATTTCAATAGTTCAAGCCAGTAATAATGAATGCCAATACAAGTGTAATGACACGGCAATAGAAAGCAAGTTACAGATTACAGAGATATTGCTCTGATAACCAACTGGACATGAGAGGCAAAAGAGATAGAAGAGTTCAAAACAACATTGATGTTATAAACACAAGTGGGAGAAATTGTTAAGTCAAAAGAAGAATGCATTCAACTTTGTATATGCTAAGTTTGGAGTAGAACATCCAGTTAGTGATGCCCTGAAGGTAATATGAGATGCAGGGTTTGGGATTCATTTGTATAAAGATGATAAATAAAGACACAGGAATGATTATCATGAGAGAGGGTAGAAATAGAAGCAAGCTGAGGCCAAAATCTTGGAGAATTTTCTACTTTAAAGGGTCATTAAGAGGACAAAGAACCAGAAAATGATACAAAGAAGCAGTAAGAGAGGAAGGTAGGAGAGTCAGGAGAGTGTGTTGTCTAAAAATAGGAGAGATTATACAGAAATAGAAAGTGATCGACAGTGTCAAATGTTGTAGAAAGTTCAAGGATGGGGGGCGGAGCCAAAATGGCAGCGTAGCAGCAGCAACATATCGCAGCTCTCACATAGCCACCCTAAAATACCCATAAAACAGGACTCTAAACCAATCCTAGAACTCCAAAACGCACACAAAGATACTTCCCACTAAAGTCAGCTCAGCTACGAGGAACCATATCAGCACTTGGAACTGAAACCAGCCTGGCCTGAAGCCGTGGCTGTGCCCTGGGGGCGGCTGGAGGGGAGGAGTGGAGGAGCCTCAGGTGAGCAGATTAGCAGCAGCTGCGAGTGGGATTTGTGAAAGGGGGAGATAAGCAGTCTGGGGAAAGGCCTCCCGAGATGAAAAGGGAAAGGCAGAGGTTTTGCACCCGCCTCTGCTTTGTAGCTTCCCGCTGGCGGCCTGCAGACAGAAGGGGGACTTAGCGATTGTTTTCAGGCCAGTGCTCTCGCATTGAGCGGCCTGGATCCGGATCGCCGTCTTGGACCTCCCTCTTGGAGTCTTTATTATCCAGTCTGTCGGAGGTGTTTAGGAGGATGCCCAGCATCTTCCTGAGAGCTACGGCAGCCGGGAGGACCCCAGCGATT
>CM053584.1:182032882-182078398 GCA_028627135.1 Pseudochirops cupreus | reverse complement strand
GGGGAGACACACTGGGATGGCTGTTTTGGGGTGGTGGGCGGGGGAAAGACGGGGAGAAAATATGTAACTCAAAATCTTGTGGAAATGAATGATGCAAACTATAATAAAATTTAAAAAAAAAAAGAAAGTTCAAGGACAATGACAACCGAAAAAAACATTGAATTTGGTGCTTAGGTCATCACTGGTATCTTTTGAGAGAAGAGTTTTTGTAGAGCGATGAAGAAGCTGAAGCCACATTGCAAGAAACTGAAAAAGAGTGGCTGTTTAGCTAAATTAACCTCGTTCAGATCCCAGTTCAAACCTTAATTTCATCCCTCAACTACTCCAGTCCCCAGGGATCTACGTTTTTCTCCTCTTCTTTTCCTTACTATTTTCTCTACCATTCATTTGATTCTCATCAAAAATACTGCTGTTGTTATTTACAATTTCGGATCTTTTCAGCTTGATTATAAATTTGTCGAGAGTGGCCTTCTACACTGTACGGAGTGAATACCCAATGAATGTTCGCTGGTTAAAGAAAACAGGCACAGACTCCTGAGAGGTCATTTATTCAGTTGGAACTGGGGTGCAGGAATTTTCCTTCCACCTAAGGAAAGATGACCTGAAATGTCTGAAAGTCAGCAAGGAGAGTACTACACTAACAAGGTAATTCCACATTCCCCTCACTCCTGATTTCATAGTGTTGGGTTCACTATTAACTATCATAGCTGGGGCAAATTTCTGCCATTTGGAGTTTAGATCTTTATGGTATTGGGAGAAGGCTGGGGTCAAGGTCTAGAGTTGAGTTCTATTACAATCCCAGACACAAACCTGTCCCTCTGCCTCTGTTCCTCTACTTCCCTGTCACTCTGGGTATTGCAACTTCAGGAAATTTCTGCAAATTGTAGAGTCTGATCTCCATGGTAATGGAAAGATGGAAGACTATGCAGCTGCTTTCTATTGCAAGGCTTTGGGTTCTTTTGGCTAGTGCAGCCTTTCTGGACTTCTGGAGTATTGTGAGTGTTGGGGGAGGGGATATAGATTGAGCAAGGGTTTGGCATTATTCATGGCCAAAGAACTGAGAAACAGAGGGAATAGGTTAAGACATGTTATGTGTGGGGAGGAGGGGAGGAGCTGTGTGACACTTGAACAAGTCATAGGGAGAGTCTAGTATCCATCTGGGGCCAGTTTTGTCTCTGCAAAGGCCACCGAAAGCAAAGACCTAGGCTGATGAACTGTGAAATATCCAGTGTGGGAGAAGGTTAGTAAACTTTGAGATCCAACCCCCAGAAAAACTACCTCAGAGGGAAAGGAGTAAGAAAGTGAGCAACAGCGGGCAATAAGCAGGGGAAAAAGACTGAAACAGATCTCAAGAGGAAGAAAACTCAAAGACTTTGAGTAAAAGAAGATACACTAAGAAAGAAGACATTAAAAGCAGAAGGTAACTCCTGATCTATCAAACAAGATCAAGCTTCAATGAATAAATATTGCAAAACAAAGAAAACTTCAATACCAGATAAGGTAGGAGGCCCTGTGGATTCTAAGAAGAGCATGGGACTACAACATAATGTCTTTGACTGGTTGAAATGAAAACTAAAAATTTTAATATCAATTTATGACCCACATAGTAGAAATAATGTGCAGAAGAGAAAAAAAAAACTTGAATCCATGGAGCCAAGTTTCACTAAAGGAACAAAAGATGGTGAATGCAAATACACAGAAGTGAAGGACAATCTGAAGAAGATAAGCTAAAAACAGTAACATTAAAAGAAAACATGCTGTCCATAGAGTGTTGGGTTTAAAGAAGTTGCCTTTGGGGAAGCAGAGGGCTGCTTATATAACTGGACTTTCAATCAAGTCTGGATCATTTTGCATGCTGCATGTGCAAGGGGACATGACTGGATTACCAGAAAGATGATGCTGCATAAGGGGTATTGTGGGTACAGTGCCACATGAAAGAGAGACATTTAGTTCAAGAATCTCTTTGCCAGAGACACATTGAAAGGAAGACTTTACAATCTGTAGGAATGTATAAGAAACCCCTCAGGATGTCTCTGACCTCTAGTTTGCCTCCCCAGAGACTTCAGAAACTTTTCTTTGGCTAAGATCAGGACCCTTCTTTTTTGTCTGGGATGAGATTTCCTCTTATTTCCAGCTAAAGAGCTTACTCATTTTTGAGTATTTTCTGGCATATTCTGATCTCTAGACAATTTTCTATTTCTGTTTGATTAGATAAACCAGTTAACATATGATTCATTATTGATGTGTTTGTTTTTTTAAATCAGTGTTTGGTAGAAAGAAGTTACACTAACTAAGGGCTATCTTTTTCTTCTTAAAAGCAATGAGAGTGGTTCATTTCATTGGTTATAATTCTTCTTTACAACATGACTAATGTGAAAATATGTTAAATATGAGTATATATGTAGAACCTATATCAGACCGCATGCCATCTTAGGGAGGGGGAGAAAATTTAAAATTCAAAAGATTGTGGAACTGAATGTTGTAAACTAAAAATAAATAAATAATTTTTCAAAAATGCAACAAGGAAACCATCATTTGTTCTGAATCTATGGTGACACTAGACCAGCAATAATGGGTGGGAGGAGAACAGAGATAAATATAGTCTGATTTCTATCTTGGAGGATCCATGGCCCTTCTGTTCCCCACAAGGCAGATATTGAAATATCCCCAGAAGAGGGGTGGACTAGGTTCTAGAACTATCTAGTCAAAACACTTGCAAATACATATCTATACATTTAGAGAACTCATGTGGATATACATATATATGTATGGACATAATACATACACATTTATATAATGTTTCTATGCTTGCTTTAAGGCATGAGGGAGTGCTGCTGCAGCAATTTAAAGGTGCTGAATTATTGGTTTTAAACTGCATTAAGACTTTCTGAATACTATATAAATGTACACACATATGTATATGAATATATAGTCAAAGAATATGCTTAGTTAGAAAGGCTACAGAGAGGTTTATTAAAAGTATCTATTGGCTTCTGAGTTATTATACATATAAAACTTGTAGGCTTACTCAGGGAACTTTACAGCATTAATCTAATATTTGTGATGTATTTTAGGAAGCCAATGAATACGCTTTATGTGAATGTTAGGTGATTAGGACAATATTGCTTCTGTGGAAAAGAGTAGTGTCAATGAAGAGGACATGATACTGATTCCTATCTCTCCTTCTCCAACCCCCCATAAAATCATGAAATTGAATAACAGTGTTTTGGCGGCCAAAACACCTCACAAATTTACCCAATCTTCCAGATAATCCTGGGGGAAAATGGGATTATCTCTGTGGTAACAGTAACACCTGAGTTGATTTCTCTTTAAGGGGACAAGGCAGCCTGGATGGAATTTGGTTGGTCCCAGAGACTAGGGCTTGGATTTTTGGTTTGTCTTCCTTTTTGTTTGAGACATATAAAGTCCAGATTACAGAGAATTTAGGTTTTAGCAAATTATTCTTTAGTGAATGGTTAAGTGGAAGGGAGGGGAGTAGAATTTTATTTTAAGTTAATTATGTCCTTTAAAAATTTTGTCATGTACAGATTTTTTTAAAATTGCATTTTATGATCCATAATTGTCTCATTACATTTTAATCTGGATTATAAATCTTTGTACTGGCCTACAATAGCCTGAATGTGCAGGGAAAAAAACTAGTCCCACAAAGTTGGGAAGGTGATTTAAAACTCAGAGTGATAGAGCAAACATGGGCAAAATTAATTATAAATACTGTCACAAAGTTTCATGGCTCTTAGACTGGCCTAGAATGGGATGGGACTGGACTAGAAAAGAAAAAAGCAGATCCCATCCACACTTACACAAAAAGCCTGAAAGGTAATTTAGAACGGGAGGGAGCTGGAGCAGCTGGAGCTCAGCGCACCCTCTGGTGGCTTATACAGAGTTTGCACCTTAATTGTCTATTCCAGCCCTACTTTATAAAGTGCTCCCGTGGAAGAGCAACTGCCCCATCCCCACTCCCGCTCAAGTTCACAGTTTTCCCTCTCAGGCCTAATTTTTCCTCTTTGCAACTTCTATTCACTGTTTCTACCTTTTCTCTCCAGGATCAAATGATCCCTGAAAGTCGAATTCTATGGAAACCTATAATTTATAATCCACAGGTTTCTAGCCAAGCTTCGTCGGTCACATTATGACTACGCCTTCTACCCTCCAGGTCCAGGTCATCCAGAGATTCCCTTCCCACGTGGCCCTCCCGGCTGTGCCTGATAGATGAGTGCCCTCACCTCAGCCACCAGTGTGGTCAGATGCTCAAACGGTGCCGGGGCCAGCTCCCCGCAGAACACTGAGCCTCTGGGGCCCGAGGGCCCCGCGGGACCGGGGGACCCGCGCAGAAAGCACAGTGCTTTGGCTCGAGGCTGGTCGGAGCCAGGCCCCGAGCTCAGGTGCAGCCCTCCACCCTCTGGCCGCACCACCAGCATTGGCTTCTGGGGGCAGTTGTCCTCCAGGAAGGCCTGGAGCAAGTGCCCAGATTCGGCAGTGCCTGCGCAGCGCTTCCAGGCGCCTGCCGCCGGCCGCAGGCACCGAATCACGTAGTTGCCCAGCAGCTGAAGCCTAAAGTCTGGCTCTTCCTCGCCATCTCCATTCTCAGCCTCGGAGGACGCCGACGAGACCGCCACGTTCGCCTGCATCCTGCTACAGACTCCGGCTTGTTGCTGCTCTGGTTTCCAAAGAGACAGAGAAACTTCCCCCTCCTCCTTTCCCGACCCCGCCTTCTCCTCCTTTCAGGTTTTAACTGCGCTACAACCCTTCCAGTCTACTTCCCCCTCTGACTCCGCCTTCCAGCTCATCTTGGCTGGAGGGGATGTGGAAGGGTGGGGCGGGCAGAAAACAGAGGGAGAAAGGAGAGTGCCTTCTCTGTGGATTTGGGTACTTTTCTTAGCCCTCATAATTCACAAGGCCCTGAAACTAAAAGAATAGAAATTAATGTGTCCCCTAGTCTTTGTGTAGCAATAAAACATATTCACTACATCTGTTGTAAAAGGCTGGTTTGTTTTAATGTATTAGCTTGCAAAGATCAAATCACCCACCAGGCTACATGGTTGGCCTATTGCTACTTTTAGAAGGGAGGGCTTTGTAACACCTAATGTTTCCCTAAGGTATTTGGCGTCCAGAGCCTTTCTTTTCCCATTTTCAGTATCAGTGGACACTGCACCTTAGGTACTCAAAGATGACAACTGTTAGGAAGCTTGGAAAGTGGATAATCATGGCCCACGGGGCTGATCTGAGCTTCTTTCCTCCCCACCAGTTCACAAATTCTATTAACGTGACTAACCCCCAAGGAGGCATCTTTTCTAGGTTAAACAGAATATTTATAATCGGCTTCAAAGAAATTTGAACAGAACAGGCTTATATCAGAGGCAGTCTAGTAAGCAGGGAGCCCCCTCAGGAAAGCTCTTGTGGCAGGTGGCATAAATGACCTCATAATAATTGGGACACAAAGGTTGCTCTGATGAGAAAGTCCAGATTTGAAAAAAAAGGAGAATCAGGTTACTAGCTAGTGTTTTATCACAAGAACAGTCACACAAGGAATGTACTTTCATCTAAAGAATGACTGTGGCTAAATATGACATGCTTATGTTGGGAAGATAAATTTTTATCACACAGAGAAGACATTAGTGGAGTCAAGCATATGTGATTTTACAAAATTTTCAAAATTACATTACAGTAAAAATACAACCAAAATAAAAAAGAAAATAACAGATTGGGGAAAATTGCATAAAGAATACATGAGAAATAACCCAATATCCCCGACTGACAGGAATTGATAAAAGATTTCAAGGGCGTATCCACTCTCTAGTAATCAGAGGATATTAATAGGTAACTTTCAAGGAAACACGAATTTTAAGGAACATTTGGAAAGTGGTGAACCTCAATAATAACAAAGAAGTGATCATGAGAACAGTTTTGAGGGCCGCCCCAGTCCATCAAACTGGAGGGGAAAAGAAATGACCAAACTCCCGGTGGCCCGGTGGAGAAGCCATACGCTCATTTTTGCTGATGATTTGCGAATGGACGCAGTCTTTCTGGAGGGCAGCCTGGAGACTGGAGAGCCTGCAACAAGAGTTTGTAAACTGACTCCAAATCCCAGTACTATGAATACAGCCCAAGCATAAATTATAAAAGAGGAAAAAATATCATGAAGGCATTTGTAGTTACTTTCTTTGTAAATAGAGAAAAAATGGAAGTAACCTAAATGTTTAATCTTATAGCATTGACTGAACAAACTAGCTAAATAAATGTCATGAAAATTATTTCTCTGTAGATATTGCACGATCTTTGATTTCAACCCTATGTGTAATCTTTCCACATGAGTAGTTGACAACTTTTTCCACAACATTTTACGAATTGCTATAGAGTAAATACTGTAAATGATGTCTGATTCTCTAATGGTGACCTACTTTGAATTTATCTAGGCTGATCCTCAGATGACAGATTTATAGATCATCACTGAAACATTTATTGAAGAATTTCTAGCCTGAGTACTACCTTTCTGAACTTTCTGGCTTAGTTCTGGTGAAATATAGTTATACCATATCATATCACCCAGGTTGCACAGTGGATAGAATAATGGGCTTGGAGTCAGAAAGATTTATCTTCCTGAATTTGAATCTGGCTTCAGACACTTGCTAGCTTTGTGACCCAAGCAAATCACTTAACACTTGTTTGCCTCAGTTTCTCACCTGTAAAATGAGCAGGAGAAGGAAATGTGAAACCATTCCAGTATCTCTGCCAAGAAAACCTCAGATGAGGTCACAGGAAAGTCAGATATGACTGAAAAAAATGATCTAACAACAAAAAACTACATTATATTGCAGTATATTAGTAACATATACTAGAATAGTATCTTGCATATATTAAGTGTGTGATACCCGTGACCTTCATGGGTATTATTTTGTGGGTAGACCCTAAAAACCTAGAGGTACCACAGTTATAGAATTAGTCAATATTGTCTTTTGTACTGTCTTCCTTAAAGCCTACAGAAAGGCAATGTTTCACTACACTAATTGTTCAGTGAAGAAGTTTAATATTTGAGTTGTCCAAGAGTTTGTCTTATATTTAAGTTATTGACATTCTAGTGTTCTCATCATAATCTCTGTTGTATGTGAGTAAAAGCTTTTTACACCACCAAACAGAACAACTCTGTGCAAGGGACTCAAGTTGACACCTGTGCAGGCTAGATTACAACATGCAGTCTACAATAATATGAAATATTGTTCATAATTAGCAAAGACAGAAAATTTATGGCATCTGGTCTTACCTGTCTCTGTCAAATGATGGTGCCCCTCAGAGAACACAGATAATCAACATTATTGCCATACAGGTTATCTGACAGCAAAATTAAAAGAAAAATACTTAGGTGCTTCCCTGAGGAGATCTACATCTCCAAATGACACTTACCTGAAGATCATGGGAAGGAAATAAAGAAGGTGTTTATGTGTATAGGACCACAGCCTGGGGCCTCAGAGTATAAGCTTCACCAGACTAGAAATTTGTTGAATTGATAAGAGATTTGAGATCAGGACTTTTGTTGAGTATTGTGCTATCATTAAAATTTTATCTGTGATACTGACCCCATGTAGGGCCCTTTGGTTATGGGGCTGGAGTGCTGCCTTACAGTCTACAAAAGGACAGCATGCCATTATGTTAATTAACCAGCAAGAGAGTTTAATTAGCTGAGTGTACTATCTCAATTACAAATCAGGTAGGGCATTTGGCAGTGCCTCAGGCAGGCAGAGCCTCCAACCTTGTCAGTTACTCTGAAGTATGTACAGAGATACCCTTTGCCTACATTATCCCAACTGGTCACCAAAGGATACTAACCCTGCAAACACCAAGACTGTTGTCCACCTCACCCCTCCCAAACCCCCAAGAAGACAGGAAAAGGATAAAGTAAACTTTCCATCTCCCATGAATCACTATAATGAGAGAAGGAAAAAAGAAAAATGTGGAAAACAAAAATTGAAGATTTTAGGATTTTCCTTCCCTGCTTGGAAGGATCAATTCTCAAGTTTCAACAATTATGAATCTGACTATCTAAATGAGGTACTTGACCTCCCAGAAGCCATTTTTGTAACAAGTCAATGACACCCTGGGAAGAAGAAAGACTTTCTGTTCCAGTCCATGTTGTGGGTGATGTCAACTATTTGAGGTCCACAGTGAGTTTTCTGATTCAAGTTTGTGAAGGTGAACTAGAGAAAAGCCAGGAACATCACTGAAAACTTCATCTCATTGTGTAAGAGGCTGACAGTGAGCAAAAGCAGCCCCAGGAACATCAGGGTCATAGCATGAACAATCTTAGCACAGTCAGCAATACATCACACATCAATATAGTCTATAGCCTAGTGGATAAAAGGTTGTAAGTCTCTTGCAAGCACTCAAGGATCCTTGCATTCAAAAATCTAAGTTGTTACTGAAGCTCTCTCTGTACTGCTACCTATTCAGTGTTCCATGGCCTGCCTCTGAAAACTTCCATCAGACATACATCAAAGGAATAAAGCAAAATATTTGACCCTTTAGGGTCCTCTGTTGGGGGGAGGAGCTATCCCCTTCTTCCATAGGGGTTAAATAAGATCTCTCCCACTCTATCCAATGACTCAGAATTATTTCCAAGTAAGCTAAGTGACTCCCTTTCCTCCAAGTAAATACAAAACCATAGTTACATAGTGACAGGTTCACTTTTCCTATATATTAGAAAGCAAAACATTTCCCTAAAATGTCATCTTTTGTTTTCCTAATTCCTTTGGGGAAAGAGTTTCCTGAAATGATCCCAGATGAATGGAAGGCCACCAGTTAAGACGGACCTGAGCTACTTCTCCAGGGTGTACCTCTGAGAAGGAAAGGACTTTGAGACCAAGTTATGTCTGCACTGGAGAAACAATAACGAAAAGCCAGAAACAATCAGCTAGAACTATGTCCAACGGGATCCCAGAAACCACTGAAACAGAGACCCTTGCACTTTCCCAGTGTATCATTAACACAGACATAGCTCCTGAAAAGTTAGATATGTCACCTAGAGAGTTAGATTCATAATGATGCAGCTGCTGATTAGCAGAGATAAAACTCTTGCCTTAACATGGGACAGTATTATTTTGCCAGTTAGGGACATAAAGAAGACCACTTGAATTAAATGGGTACTTGAACACCCAAACAGCTGTTTTTATAATGGCTCCAATCTGGTTGTTATCATGTGATGTTTCTAATAGATGTTGACACATCCATAACAAAACTGTATGCAGTGGGAGGAATTGACAAAATTCCTCCATTGATTTTGACCTCAAAGAGAAGAGCTTTCTATTGTCTAGTCTTGTGCTATCAAGGGCTTAGACCACTTGGAAAGGCCCATAGCCAGTGTCCAGGAATTAATGTAGATGAAGATCTCTGCACCATCCCTAAAGGCACTCACATTCCAGTCTTGCAATTTAGAACTGAGCCCACTGGAAGCTTTGTCAGGACCTCCATTCCCTTGAGTATCCCCTGTTACCAGATTAGTGACTATTGAAGGCAGGTCTCACATGCCTCTCTCCTATTGGATGCAACCATCAATTAGCCAGGCAAAATGTTTCTGAGAAGCTAGGAACTTATAAGCAGGGACCCATTAAGTCAAAAGTGAAGTAAAGTTTCGAGACTCAGGATGAAACTTGAATGCTTCCCTCTCTGGCATAGTCATCACCTGTTTGCGAAGGTCAGTAATCCCAGAGAGACCTGGGCAAAGGTGATTTTTATGTATCATTTCCATTTAGCAACCTAAATTTAGGAAGCTTCTTCTTCGTAGAGGGAGCAGCTTGCATCAATCAACCCATAATAGGCAACTCTGGATTGCATGACCCTGTGTCTTTTCAGTAGTAGAGTCCAATAACAGGCAACTTTTTAAAAATTAGATTTTAACTTTTTTCAATTAAAAAAAAATCTTACTCTCCCTTCCACTCCACCACCCCATTGAGAATGAAAGAAAAACAAGGTTTCTATTACAAATTTCTCTAGTCAAACAAACAAACAAAAACAATTCCTCATTGTCCATGTCCAAAAAAAAGTCTTATTCTGTACTGATCCTTTACCTCTCTATTAGGTGGATAGAATGTCTCATCCTTAGTCCTCTGGAATTGTGGTTGATGATTACACTGATCAAAGATCCTAATTCCTTCAATTATTTTTTGTCTTTATCTCATGTCATCATGTAAATTATTCTCCTTGTTCTGTTCACTTTACTCTTTGTCAATTTAGGTAAGTCTTCTCAGGTTTCTCTGAAACATGCCCTTCATCACTTCCTTAGAGCAAAATTTCATTCCATTACATTAATTTATCATAACTAATTCAACCATTCTGCAAATGATGAGTACTCCTCAGATTTTCATTCTTTGCTACCTCAAAAAGAGCTATAAATATTTTTACATACCCTTAGAGTTTGTTTTGCTTAGGACTAATCCCTTCCTTAATCTACCTTCCTCCTTATTTCTCCCTCTCCCTTTTCTTGTTTCTTTGTTGAGTGGAATGTATTTCTGTACCTATGTGCGTCTGTGTATTCTTCCCTCCTTTGACCACTTCAAATGAGAATGAAGTTCATAAATTGCTACCCTCTACCCCCTCTTCTTTATTTGTAAAGCTGTCTACTTATTTGTCCTGATTACGTAAAATACTTTCCCCTATCTTCCTTTTCCTATCTAACCCCTTCTATTATTAGTGAATTCCTTTTCCTCTCTTTCCATTTTTTTTAAAATACTAAAATGTAACCACTCCCAGACCTTGTCTAATTAGTCTCCTTCCATGCAAATGATAATCTTCAGAGGAGCCACAGGTATCATCTCCTCATATTAGAATAACAGAAGTATGTACTTGTTTAGTCCTTTATCATTCATTGGTTTTACCTGTTTACCTTTTTATGTTTCTCTTAACTCCCGTGTTTGACCTTCAAGTTTCCATATAGCCTTGGTCTTTTCATCAGTAATGCTTTGAAAGCCTCTATTTCATTAAATATTTATTTTTCTTTCCCCTGTAAGATTATATTCAGTTTTTTTGAGTATGTTGTTCTTGACTGTAAACCTATATCTTCTGCCTTCTAAAATATTATAGTCAAAACTCTCTGCTTCTTTATAGTGGAAGTTGCTAGATCATGTGGGATTGTGACTAGTTACTTGAATTTTTTCTGACTGCTTGCAGTATTTTTTTTTCTTTGACCTAGGAGTCCTGGATTTTGGCTATGATGTTTTTAGTTTTGATTTAGAAATTTCTTTACAAAATAACTGGTAGATTCTATTTCCTCTTCACCCTCTGGTTCTTAGGGATTAAGGTAGTTTTCTGTTAAGATTTCTGGAAATATGGTGTCTATAACTTTTTTGGGGGGAGGGGAGAGGGTCATGGAATTGAGGTAGTTCAGTGACTCTTATTTTTTTCCCCTTCAATTCATTTTCAAGGTGAGCTGTTTGTGCAATGAGATACTTACATTTTATTTTTTCACTTTTACAATTTTATTTTAATATTTCTTAATGTATTATGGGATAATTGGCTCCCATTTTGTCCATTCTGTTTTTCAGGGAGTTCTTTTCTTGGGCAAGCTTTTACATACTAATGCAAGCTATTAATTCCTTTTCTAATTTTTTCTTAGTTCTTATTTCTTCTCCATTTTCCTCTATTCTATCATTTCATTTGTAAAATCATTTTAACTCTTTTTTTTTTTTTTGACACTTACTTCATCCATTTGAAAAAAAAATTTTTTTAAAAGAAATTCTATTTGACTCTTGCTTTGGCCTCTTCTGGTCAGTGGAGTACCTGTTAGCACAGGTTGAAGTGAAAAGACAGCTAAATCGAAGAACCATATCACCCACAATCAATCACAAAAATGACACAGAAATGGCATCAAGAAGCCTAGGTCACAGAGATACCAATCTTTGAAATGAGTTGACCCAAAATTTCTGAGAAACATGTGCTTTGCCAAGAAATACAACAAGAAGGGGCTGAAGAAGATGCAGGTCAACAGTGCCAAAGCCATCAAATCCCCAACAGAGGCCATCAAGGCCTTGAGCACCAAGACCTCCAAGGTCAAACTCCTAAGGCCCAAGATTCCCAAGACCAGTGTCCAGTGTGCTGGCCACAAGGTGGTCATCTAGCATCTGGCCCCAGGACCATGAGGCCTGTCTCTAAGGTTGCTAGAACCACTGACCCCAAGGCTACCTAAGGTTCACTGACCCCAAGGCTGCCAAGGTCACCAAGTGTAATGTTAAGGGAATTTGAAGATCTTCCTTGCTCATTAATATACATATAAAGCCCTGGCCCAGAACTAATCAGGTTCTAGGGCACAAGGAGTTTCCGATTAAATTCTAGGACAGGAGGATTTTCAAACTCCTCTGCACTCAGCTAATCAGATGCTGGGTCTGTGTTATATATTCTGGGAGGTTGGCATTTTGCTTTGGGGTCTGCTCATGATAAGGATCTTTTGATTTCCTGGTCGAGACTCTGAGTAGCCACATGTTCAGAGACCCTCAACTACTCAGATGTTATCTATGCTCCCTCAATCCAGTGATGTATGCAAAGTGTATAGCAGTATTGCTTTACTCAGACAACTGGAGCCCTGTCTGTTGCTGTTTGGACTAATTTCTCTGCTTGTGTTTTCTCCAAGTTCAGGATGCTGACCTTTCCCCTGAACTAGTGAATGTAATTAAAAGTTGATTGCTGACCCCTTTAAAAGTTGCCTTTCCTCTAAGAAAAGCAGATCAAAGAACATGTACTAGCAGGCCATCCTGGGTGTGCTGGGGTTCTTGCTAATACACCAAGTCTGATTCCAAGACTGCCAAGTCCAATCCCAAGATAGCCAAGTCTGGCCACAAAGCCTAGTGATTCCAAGGCTGCTAAGACTACTGACGCCAGTACTGCCAAGTCTAAACCCAAAAATGCTGGGGCTAAAGCTGCCATTCCCATGCCTTCAAAATAGATGCTTCAGGACAAAAGGACTTATTTAACCCCTAAACCACCATTTTCCCCTTAGCCAGGGTGTGATTATTCATGATTTTGTACAAATAAATGAAATGGTGAGACCAGAAAAAGGAAATTCTGTTTGAATTTGTTCTCACATTATGTTTTTCTTTGATGCTTGACTTATAGATGTTTTGGAGTCATTCTTTTTTTTTTTCTGGGTTTATGTTGGGAGTTCTTGTCATCATAATATCCTTTCATGGTGGGATCCTGTTTTTTTTTTTTAATTTGCTCATTCTTCCAGCCTGCTTTCTGAATTTGGACTTGATATAAGGGCCTTTTTTCCTGGAGAGAATGTCTGGGCCAGTTCTGCTGCTTTCTGGAGGTACTGAGTATTACGTTCCAGAGTATCAGGGACAACTCAGGTTGGGGATCTGCAAGATTTCTCTGCTCCCAAAGTGATCTGATCCAGGGTAAAATCTGATTAATGCTCCCCTGAGTTCTAAGTTCTACAAGTTACTAAGCCAAGTTTGGGTCTTAGCAATAGTAAACTGATGCTTGACTCAACCACTATAAATCAGCTGAGGAGCTCTGTTGATTCAGAATAACTGAACTGTAGGCTCCCCTTGGTTTTCTATTCCTGTTCTAGTTATTTCTCTGCAGGATTTGGACTGATGGCACTGAGACCCTGCTCTGCTTCTGAGATCTGAGTTACATTACTGCTGCTTACTTCTGAGCTTGTTTCTCTCTGGGCACACTTCTCTGGGTCCTAGCTTCACTCTGGCCTTCCACCTGGCATGGCAAGTCCCTTCCTCAATCTGTCCTTGATCTCTGACTCACAACTGCATGGTGGGTAACAAGGCTACCCACTTGTTACCTGTTCCACTCTCAGTACCCCAGGATGGGTCTGAGGGTAAGCTGGTGTGACTAGAAAAATGACTTACTGGGACTTTTTCTTGGATTTCCCCATAAAGTTTTGGGCTGGTGAATTTTCTAAATCCATTGGAGGATTTTTTTTTTCGGTAAGTGGGCAAGCTCACCATACTGCTTCCTGTTACTTTACCTTCTTGGCTACTATGGGAAAATTAGAGCTCCAGAAGTCTAGCAATCATTTATTCTGGCTACCTCTCAATACCTGCAAAAGGCTCCCCCCAGACTGGTCTTTAAGGACAGACCTCCAGAAACATAAAGCTTTCAGGGCCATAGGTCCAAAGGGAGAAATTGCTAGATTGCCTGTTTTATATATTCCAGGGCTATATATAGCCTGTGCTGGGCTCCACTTGAAAGAGTGGGTGACTTGGTAAGTGGGAACCATCAGCATACTCAGAGGGATAATATATAAATTCTCCAAAACCTAAAGAGTCCAATAGGTTTCCAGGCTTCCTTCTTAGATTGTGGGAAAATGTTGGTAGCTTACTCTGGACAGTAACTGGAATCCTTTGAGATTTTTTTTACACTCACAGTGTTTTCCAAAGTTTTATTGAGTGGACTTCACTGTAGATTTTCGTAGGGTTGATTTCCCACCCATTTTCCTTCATATGGACCACCATCTGACCAAGGCCCCTGTCATCTTGGTTTCTCATCTGGTTTAATTAATATTAGTCATCAGTGTAGTTGAACGTACCAATGACCTCTGTAAGAGGGGCCTATTTTGTGTTTCTGCTCACCATAATGTGGCAGTGTTAGACAGAGTTCAGGGGTTGCTCAAGTAACCTTGGGTAAGGATAATAAAGGTATATGGCATTCCTCAGGTGAAAACAAATCACTTCTGACTAGTCTTAGCTACAGATAGAGGATAAAAAGATTGGCAAGGTTGATAACCTCATACTTTGTCCAGGCTATAACATCTACAATATATATTAGGCTAAGGACATCTATATAGGGGTGGAAATGATAATTTTGTTCAACTACGTACTTAAGTCTACTATAAGCTTCTTCGTAGGTGTAGAGTAGACTCCCATATGTGGTGAGGTCATTTCCCCACAGGTAGCATAGGGATGTCAATTGTGTGGTTGAAGGGAAGCAAAATAGACACTCTAGCCTCTTCTCTCACCACTCTTCTGCAAGAGAGATTTTAATTGATGATAGGATGGGGAGCAGGAGGTTGGGGAGAGATGGTTGGTTCCTCTGCTCTCCTCATAAAAAAGGAGTCTAAGGTCTCTAGGGTGGGTGAGAAAGGGGAAGAAAGAAAAAGAAATTTATATGATAAATTTATTATATATTTAAAAGGAATAGCAAATTTTACATAATAGATCTGCAGTTTATGAGCAATCATTTTTAAAAATTATGTTATGGAAATGCTTGTTCTATTCCATAAATTAAAAAATAAAAACAGAAAGGGGTTACTAAGGCTAGGAATATATCTAGCTTCTCCTTTAAATATTTTTGATCTAGGTGGATATGATAAGGTTTATGTTAACTTCTGATCACTGTATCATTATTGAGTGGAAGGAGGACCCCAAAATCTGTATCCAAGACTCAATCCCTTTCCTACAAAATGTCCACAAGTAACACACATAGAGCAGGTTGCTAAGAAACCAGTTTACCTGAATTAATAAAAAACAGAAATTATACAATGTATTCATAGGAGAGTATATACCAGGCAACCTAGAGTGCACTCCCATTGGGAACAAGTTAACTCAACCAAGGGAAAGTCCCAGATTTCACCCAAAAGGAAACTCTCCAAAGTGTAGCACCCTGGGGATAGGGACATGATACAGACTTTTGGCTACCCTCATATCTTCTCAGAGTCTTTTCCTTCAGCAACTGAAACTGGGGTTTGCCTTGTCCATCTTACCTCTTGAAGCTAGAAGCCACAAGTAGCCTGAATGACTCAAAGAAGGTCTCCAGAGAGTGAAGTTCTCTTGCTCCACCCCACCTCTCTCTCATGTAAGGCAAGACAGTGATCTCCACCTATAATGGTAATGGGTATTTAATGATCTTCCCTGCCCCTTTGAAGCTCTTCCTTGCCTCCTAATAGGCTAAATGTAGTTACGTGAAACCTATGTTAGGAGGAGTTTGTGGAAGGGTAGAGCAGAGCCCCCAGGAAGCTGGGAGTCAGAGCAGCTAGACTGTGGAGGGAAGAGAGGACACACCCAGCAAAACAGCTAGGCTTGTGAGTGTTGGTTTGTGGAAAGAGTAAAGGATGGTATGGCTCTCTGCTGCATTGTGGTATATTAACTTCTATGTTGCTATGATGAATTTGGTTTCTTGGTGTTGGGATTTGGTTTTCTGGTGTCTGAATAAATCTTTGGCTTCTGTCTTCTGTTTAGAGAGTCTTTTATATTTTGCAATTGAGCACTATGCTGGCATATTCACAGTCACCATCAGCACTGTGAATATTGCATCAGTGCTACACCATCATAAAGAGAAAATCTCATATTAATGGACTTTGAGACTGGGGTTACATAGGAAACATGTAAGGGGCATTAATAGAACAAAGAACCCCAGGTTCCTTCATCTCCATCACTATAGAAGAAATCATTCAGTCCACTGGGGATCCAATACTATATGATGTTAACTACATAAATCTAAGGGGTTCCATTTGGCCCTACCTCAGTAACATGCTGGAAGTTGTTGAAAGGACATGCACAGATACTGAGGCCATTATTCTCCTTCCCTCCAGAGTCTGTTTTCTGTAGTCTCTTCTGTATTTCATTATCCATATGGAACAATGTAATAGGAATCTGAAGATCTTCCCTGCCCCTGGACACCTTGATAGGCTTAAGTGAATCTGAGAACCTTCCCTGATCTGAAAATATACTCTGCCCCCTAATAGGCTGAATGTGGTCATGTGGAGACTGTGGTGGGAGGCTTGTTTTCAGGAATGCTCACACCTTGTTACTTTGTGATCGGGCAGTGGGTCAAGAGGGTTGTGACATTCTCTCACCCAGAAGAAGGCTATATATACACTGATGTGAGGTTTGGCTTTGGGGTTCACTTTGGGAAGAGTTGTGTGATTTGGTCAGATGAGACTCTGGGCAGCTGTTGAGCCCCCCAGCTTTGAAAACCTAGATATCGATGCTTCCCTCTATGGTAACTAATTAGGTACGGATGGAATGGTCAGATAGCTGGAAGCCCTACTGTTTATCTCTTTCTCTGTCTGTATTTTCTTTGTCTGCTTGTAATTTCTGTTTGTAGTCTCTGAAGTTCAGGGTGCTGACTTTTACCCCTGAACTAGGTTAATGATATGTTTGATTAAAGTAGGATTGTTAACCCATTTTGAGTTGCTTTCCTTTAAAAAAGCACATCTAAGAACCTGTGCTAGCAGCCACCCTGGGTATGCTAGGGTGCTTGCTGCTACTAACAGATACTTTAAACAACACTTAAGATTTGGTTGGGGTTGAAGGGTCTTTAATTAATGTCCTCATGCACACTTTCTCTGTTCAGTTTTACTAGCTCCTTTATGGACTGTTACTGATTGTCTACACTTAAGAAAGTGATGGAGAAAAAGTAAATAATGCAGCATAAGCTTAAAAGTGTCTAAAACACGGTTATACAACCTGCAGCCCACATGCTGCTTATGGCACATGGGTACACCAAAGGATTTGGGGCAACCCGGGAAAAATGTAGAGGATGTTTTTCTCTACAGTTTTTGTGGGCCATCCAAAATCCTTCAGCGGGCTGCAGGTTGTTCAGGCCTCCTTTACACACACATTTTTTAAATTTGAGAATTTGTCAAACATTTATCACCATACCACAGATTGCGTCTTATTGGTTGGAGTATGAAAGGGGGAGGAAAAGAAAAGAACTTGAGCCAAATAAGACAGGGAAGGAAACTGAATGGATGATTTGTAGATAAATTGAAGTAGGCCATAGGTTGAATTGGAGGAGGAGAAATTCAGGAGAAACTGAGAAAAATGTAAGGGAAAGTAGCTGTGGAATTTTTTGGAATAAGGAAAGGAAGTTGAATGTGGTTGTCGAGTTATTAAGAGATAGTAATTGATTGTAAGAGAGAGCAGGGTTACTCAGTGGATAGACCTGGTGTCAGGAAGACTTGAGTTCAAATACAACCTCAAACTTACTGGCTCTGGGACCTTGGGGAAATCATTTAACCTCTGTTAGCCTCAATCCACTGGAGAATTAAGTTGCAAACCACCTTACAATCTTTGCCAAAAAAAATCCCACGGACAGTATTGGTGTGCTATGTCCGCAGGGTTACAAAGAGTTAGACATGACTGAACAACAAAAATTAACTGTAAAGAACTTAACAAGGTGCTTAGAAGTAAGACATAAACACCACCAAATTTTATCCCCCTTTCTTTCTTTTTTTTTTAAACCTTGAAAACCTTAACCATCATGTAGAATAGGGGAAAATATGTAATGACCTGCATCAAGTCTACAGTCTCTACTATAGTCAAGCAACTTATCCGGGATTCTGAGTATGTTGTCTTTCTCATGGAGGAGAAAGGGAAGAACTGGAAGACAACACTCTACATTCCAGATTGTTAGAGACCATGAGGTGCACCGAAAAGAATCATTGGAGGGAAAAAGGGGATCCGAGGTGAAAATGGGGATACTTGACTCGTCAGAATATTATAAAGAGAAAAAGTGTTACACAGAGGAGAAAGAGAAAGAATGGGAGACAATAGGTACTTGGGGCTTAAAAACAGTCTGCACTATATATATATATATATATATATATATATATATATATATATATGTTCAAGAGAGGATTCTGGGAAGATGGCAGCGTAGGTCAGAAAATTTCAAACTCTCAAGATTTTTCCCAAAAAAGACTTAGAATAGCACCTTAGGGTGAACAAAGTGTGGGTGGTGATAAATAAGAATAGGGGCATAACCAGGGTCCTCCTAGGACAAATTGAGAAGATTGGAAGAAAAATCGTGGGATGAGGATTGGTCCTTGCAAAGAGTAAACACCTCCAGCCTAGGTTCTGTTTGAACAAGGGGCAAGTCCTGGAGTTGGTTGGTTTGAGAGGCTGCCTCCACCTCAGTCACAGGAACTATCACTCCACCCCCATAGTGAGGGGAGTTGAGCGTTTGAACTTGGGAAGATTACAAGGAGTGTCAGATGTAGCTGTGCTGCAGAGAGCTGCAGGGGTGAGAAGGAACCGGCATGCACCTGCACCTGATGAGTGCAGAGGCAGTGAGGCAGAAAGCCCCTGACTATGGGAGGTTGGAGGTTTGGCTTTGATTCCAGACTAGAAGGGACAACTGAAAATCTGGGGCGAGGCACCATTTCCCACACTCCAGGGCTAGAGCTGATTACAAAAATTAAGCTGTTACCACAAAAAATGCACAGGCAAAGAAGAAAGAATCCAGCTATAGAAAGCTATTATGGGAATAGAGATGACCAGGGTTCATCTTCAGAGGAGGATATTAAATTAAAGAAATACCCAAAGAGTAACATAAAACTGACACCTTCCCAAAAAGAATTCATAGAAGATCTTAAAAAAGACTTTAAAAATCAAATGACAGAGATGGAGGAAAAACTTAAAAAAAAATAAATGAATAAGAATAATGCAAGAAAAACAAGAAGTATATAAAAGGAAAGTCAACCAACTAGGAAAGGACATCCAGAATCTTAAGGAAGAAAATGACACCTTGAAAATTAGAATCGGGCAAAGAGAAGCCCCTGAAATTATAAGAGATCAAGAAATGATTAAATAAAATATGAATAATGACAAAATAGAAGAGAAAGTGAAACATCTTATAAGAAAAACAATCAATTTGGAGAATAGATCAAGAAGAGAAAATATAAAAACAATTACACTAACTGAAAGTTACAGTAAAAAAAAATCTTGATATAATAATATAAGAAATCATTAAAGAAAAGTGTCCTGAAACATTAGAGCAAGAGAAGAAAGTAGAAAGTAGAAATAGAAACAATCCATCGATCACCACTTAAAAGAGATCTTATGAGGAAAACTTATAGGAATATCATAGTCAAAATACGAAACCCCCAACTCAAGGAAAAAATATTATAAGCATCAAGATTAAAACAATTTAATTTGACCACAATCAGAATTACACAAGACCTAGCAGCAGAGATATCAAAGGACCATAGGTCTTGTAACACAACAAATCAAAGAGCAAAAGAACTGGAACTCTGGCCAAAAATATCATGCTCTGCAAAG
Organism: Pseudochirops cupreus; assembly: GCA_028627135.1. NCBI lineage: Eukaryota > Metazoa > Chordata > Mammalia > Diprotodontia > Pseudocheiridae > Pseudochirops > Pseudochirops cupreus. Next base: position 182,058,377 of record CM053584.1, on the reverse strand, counting down.
CATTATCCTGAATGAAAAAAAAATGGACATTTGACGAACTCTCAGACTTTCAAGACTTTGTTCAAAGAAAATCCTGAACGTAATAGAAGATTTGACATATAAGAACCGAGAGAAATATAAGGCACATAACAAAGACTGACTATAAAGGATGCATAGGGAGGGACTGTTTACTTTTTATATATGTAAAATGTGTGCCTAAGATTCTTATCAATAATTGGGTAGCTCATAAGAAAGATTGGGGTAAACCTGAGTATGATATGAATTTGAAAAATAAAACCATTTAGGAACAACTTAAAAGAATAATTGTTTTATGCAAATAGAGTGCAAGAGGAAGAGCACAGGAATTAGTTGGGAGAGGAGGGCTGATAGTTCTGGCAACATACTTTCATCAGGAATGGATTTAAAATGGAACAAGACATATTTAGGAGAGTATAAAATCTTCTAAATTCAGAAGAAATAAAAAGCCAGGGAATAGGGAGGGGGGAGAGGACAAGGGGAGGATCTTTAAAATAGAAGCATAGAAGGGTGTTTAGATTTATGAGAATGGGAGGCTAGAGGAAGGATCCTTGGAGAGGGGTAGGCAAGGTAGTGGGTAGAAGTAAAGTAGAGGAGGCAGGAGGGATAGGAAACAAGAGGTATGCACATACATAAAAACAATTATCAGGAGCAGAATAGGTTTGTCTATATGTGTATTTATATATGTATATCTGTCTATATTATAGAGAAATATATCTAAACTTTATTGTGGACTTTGGAGGAGGGTTGGGGGAAGGGAAACAAAGAACAAAATTAAAAAGTGAACAGCAAAGAACAAGAAAACTCACAAGGAAGGAAAGAAAAGATGGATGATTCTCAACACAATGAATATTATTTATCATACAGGCTTTCTTGAAATGAAAATTTATTGTTACATATTTTGAATCCTCTCATGTTTTGCTATGCGTACAACTTGTTTTTTTTCCCTTTCTGATTTTGTATTTAAGTTGCAAATATAAGTTTATGATATGTTTTTGTTTCTTTTCTCTATTCTGTATTTGTGTTCTGGAGTTTGAGTCCAAAATAAAATTTTGAAGAAAATAAAAATATGGCTAAAACAAAATAAACAAGTAAAGCTAATGACCCCTTGAAGAAAGTAGAAGAAAATGAAGAACATAAATCTTTGCCCTGTTTTGGAACATAAATCTTTTACCCTTCTTGGAATGGCTGAGTTCCAGATCTTAATTATCTGGTCCACATGATGGGTGAGTCTCCTGAGGTACAGCAATAAGGATGATTAGGAATAGCACCAGAAACAGAGGGGGCCACAGCCCCAGATGACACTTCTGGCACAGTCACTCACTACCTCTTTATTAGGTGTCTGGGTAGTAGTAAGAAGAGCTAGCATTTATATATATAGTGCTTACTATGTGCCAGGCACTGGACTAAGCACTTTGCAAGTATTATTTCATTTGATCCTCAGGTAAGGGCAACAAGAGGAAATAACCCTTTTACTGGCAAACTCTGTGTGCCATTGTCTGTCAAGCTCGTGCCCACAACATTAAGTACCAAACTTTTTTTTTCCTCCAACATCCTGCCCCAGTATTTCCTCAGTGTTCCCCAGCTCACAAGACAAAATATTCTCTTCCTTGGGAGTTCCATTGTTAGGATAATATCAAATTTCTTCCCCTTTAGAGGCCTCTGCTGAGGGGCTTCCCTACATCCCCCTGCCATCTTTAAGAAGGCTGGATAAAGACTTCCTGTTTGCCTTCATCCAGGAATTCAGGATTGTTAGCTAGGGTATCCCCTTTTCTTCCAGTTACTTTCCTCTAAGTTATTTGCAAATAGATTCACATCCCTATTCTCCTCGCCTATGCTGTTAGAAAGGCATTTCCAAATGATACCATCTCTTGTTTCTTCAAGCCCTAATTTGGAAAGAGTTATCTCAGCCTTCTTAGAGCAAAAGAGACCTTGAGAGACTTACCCTAGTTGTATGAAGCCCTGGAGTAGGGGTTAGGAGAATGGCAGAAGGGATGTTAGGGTCTAGGAAACTTTGCACTGAGAATAGAATAAGGAGAGCCAGAGAGGTTCATCCAGAACTACGTCTAAAAGTTGTTTGTTCTGATTGGGCAAGTCTTCCTGGAAGGTGGATCCAAGAATTTGCTAGACCTCTGTTTCAGCCCAACTCCATGCAAGGGTGGTGTTGATTTGTCAGAGACATGGCTTCTGGGAAGTGGGGTGCCGAACATTATCCATCAGAGGCATGGTGATAAACTTTTTGCTTAGCAAGGACAAGCTCTTTGTCCTGAGATAATGTAAAAGGCCAGTTCTGGGACAGATTGAGAATTATGTGGTTTAAGTGGACCCTCTGACTGACATAAGAATCCCAGCTGATCAGGAGTATCCATATCATCTTTAGTAAGGGGAGAGAGGAAAAGAAACTGATAGATTGAGCATAGATATGAGTGTCAAGCACATTCTTCTCCAACTGCTTTCTTTTTCTTTGAAAAGAGGCCAATATCAGACAAAGAGAGGAAAGAAAAAAAAAGATTAGATAGGATGGAGAAAAATACAAAATTAATGGTCATAACTGTGAATATGATTTGGATAAATGTCATAAAATAGAATATGATAGCAAAATGCATTAGAAAATATAATCCAAAACATAAGGTCAAGAATATCAAGGGAATTAATGAAAAGAAATGCAAGGGAAGGTGGCCTAGCAGTACCAGATCTAAAATTGTTAGGAAGCAGCAATCATCAAAACTATTTGCTACTGACTAAAAAATTAAGTGGTGGATCAGTGGAATAGGTTAGGTACGCAAGACATAGTAGTCAGTGACTATATAAATCTACTATTTGATAAACCAAGAAAAATGGATAAGCTATCCATATCCAGAGAAAGAACTATGGAGTCTGAGTGCAGATCAAAGCTTTCTATTTCCTCTTTCTTTTTTCCCTTTCCCATGGTTTTTCCTCAGTGTTCCCCAGCTCACAAGACAAAATATCTTTCACAACATGACTACTGTGGAAATATGTTTAATATGATTGTACATATAGACACAGATATTAGATTGCATGCAGTCTTGGGACGGATGGAGAGGAGGTAAGGGGAAATATTTAGAACTCAAAATCTTATAAAAGTGAATGTTGAAAACTAAAAATAAGTTAATAAATTTTTAAAAAAGAAAATATGATCCAACAATACGTTGTTTGCACATGAAATACAAAGTGTCACAGAGAATTAAAATAAGAGACTGGAGCAAAATCTTTGATACTGCAAGTAGACTCAAAAAAGCAGGGGTAACAATCATAATTTCAAACAAAGTAATGGCAAGGATAGACTTGATCAAAAGAGATATTATAGTGCCAATGCAATAATCATAGCACTAATGGTCACTATAAACTACCTATATAGAACACAGAAGCAAAACATTTATTCAGACACCAGAAAACTGAATCCCAAAACCAGTAAGCTGATTACATCATAGTAGCAAAGAAGTTAATAAGCCACAACAGCACAGAAAGCCACAGCATCCTTTAGCATTCCCACAAACCAACACAAGCCTAGCTGTCACAGGAGGTGACAAATACCAACATTTACTCACAAGCCTGTCTCCCTCAGAAGCGTCCTCTCCTCCCAAACATGTCTAGCTGTTCTTACTTCCAGCTTCCTGTGAGTTCTGCTCTACCCTTCAGCAAACTCTTCCCGCCACATGCTCTGTGTGATTACATTCATGTTATTGGGGGAAGAGAGTAGCTTTAAAGAAGGGAAGATCTTCAAATTACCATTACCATTACAGATATTCAGAGAAATTTCATTATATTTAAAGGCATCATAGACAATGAATTAAAATAAATACTGATATGCATTTTTTTAAACAAAAGTTTAATTTTTTAAAAATGACAAATATTTACAAATTAAACCCACTCAGGGGTATACTAGAGCCAGCTTAAAGTAGTCATAAAATCCAATTGATTTTTAAACATTTACCACAGATAATCCATATTCTTCCTAGGGTATTTCTCTTTCATGCTGTTATGATTCTCCTGGAAGAAAGTTTCGTAGATTTTCCACATGGGAAAGTTGTATCAGCCAAGCAAGCTGATATGGACTATGAAATTTCCTGACTCCTATTACAAATATTTCCCTAGCCATCATATTGGAAAAGATGTGCAACATGATTCAACATGTCTCACTTCCTCCACGCCATAGAGAACATCTGGTCAGAGCCAACTGTGGTGGCCCACATGACTGTAATACATCTTCCAAATCATGAGCATATGTCTCCTTTTGGATAGAACTTTTTTTTAATACTCAGAGGTGACAAGAAATCCATGTTAGTGTAGTCTGAGGCCCTAAGGAAGCCCCCTTAGTGGTGAAATTGCTTGAGTACTTGTAACACCAACACAATATTCATAGCACTGATGGTGATAATGAATATGCTGGCACAGCTCTGAATCGCAAAATAAAAGACTCTCCGTATAGAAGATAGAAGCAAAACATTTATTCAGACACCAGAAAGCCAAATCCTAACACCAGAAGTCAAATCCTTCATAGCAACAAAGGAGTTAATACACTATAACACATCATCCTTTAGCCTTCTCACAAACACTCACAAGCCTTGCTGTCTCTTTGCCTGTGTACTCTCTCTCTTCCACCATGCTAGCTGCTTTGACTCCCAGCTTCTTGTGGCCTCTGCTCCTCTGTTCAGCAACCTCCTCTCACCATAGGCTCCATGTGATTATATTCACTCTATTAGGGGACAGGGAAGATCTTCAAATTCCTATTACCATTACATTCAGCCCCAAGAGGATTCATGTCCTTAATGTAGCAAAAATACATTAATGATATATTTCCTTATGTAGGTTAATGGGAGCTTAGAGGTAACTGGTGGGGTAACTGGTATCAACAGAACTTAACAATATAACAGGGATAACAGAAAATAAGCACATAAAATAACATCTTAGGGTGGGGCTTGAGCACAAGCATCCCATCATTCCTCCTAGGCTAGTTAATTCCTGATAAAAGTTTCCTTGCCTTTTAAGGAAAATTGTAGACTTTCCCTATATGGCAAAGGACCTTATTAAAGAAAGTATTGATCATACCATAGGAACTACTTAAAATACATAAGAAAAAGAGTTACTTCCCAACGGATAAATGTTCAAAGTCTACAACAGGCAGTTCTCAAAGCAAGAAATTGAAGTTATCATATCCATATTTTTTAATGCTCTGAGTCATCATTAATTAGAAAAACATAAATTAAAATGATTTTGAAGTTCTATCTCACACCCATTAAATTGACAAAAATGAGGAAAAAAAGAAAAATGCCAGTTGAAGGGACTATGAGAAGACAGAAACTGTGGTGCACTATTGGTAGAGATAAGAATTGCTCCAGTCATTCTGAAAAGCAGTTTGGAACTATGCCCCCAAAGTGATTAAATTGTATCCCGTGACAACACTATGAGTTCTATATTGCAAAGATATTAAAGAAAGAAGAGATTTATATGTAGCTCTTCATAGAACTAAAGACAAATGGTGTACCTATTAACTGGAGAATGATTAATTAAATTATGGAATATGAATGTAATGCAGTATCAGAGGCAGCTGGTTTTCTCAATACATAGAACATTGGGCCTGGAATCAAGACCTGCCAAGTTTCATGTAAGCCTACATCTTTTGCCTTCTGTAATACCCTATTCCTAGCTCTTCACTTCTGCATAATGGTATCTGTTAAATTGTAATACTGACAAGGGCTTTTTGGTACTTGAATTTCTTCTATCTGCTTGAAGGTTTTTGATTTTTGTTCTTTTCTCTTCTTTGACTTGGAAACTCTGAATTTGGAATTTTGACTAGTGTTCTTGGAATTTTCTAAGAGACCTGGGAGGTTTTAATTTATGATTTCTTGAAATATGATGGCCAGGCTCCCCCCCCTTTTTTTTGGTCATGGATTTCAAGTAGTTAAATGATTCTTAAATAATCTCTCTTTGATCTGTTTTCTAGGTCAATTTTCTTTCTTTGAGATCCTTATACTCTCTTCAATTTTTTCAGTCTTGATTTTATTTTGCTATTTCTTGTTGTCTCATTGAGTCATTAACTTCTATTTGATCCATTCTTATTTTCAGGGAGTTTATTGCTTGGGTAAAGTTTTCAACTTCTTGTACTAAGATGATGATATTATTTTCCATTCTTTCTTGTACAGTTCTAGTTTCTTTGCCATTTTTTTCCCTCTAGGATTCTCATTTAGTTGACAAAAAGCATACAAATAAACTTTTTTCTACTCTTTAAAAAAAGTTCTTGGTTCATCTCTTCCAAGAATTCTAGTTGACCTTGTCCCAAAGCTGCTTATTTTTTTCTTTAAAGCTTTGCTTATAGATGATTTGGAGTCGTTGTCCTCTTCTGGCTTTGTGTCTTGAATTATCCCTGTCACTATAATAGCTTTTAGATAGTGAGATCCCTTTTTTGTTTTCCCATTCTTCCAGCCTACTTCCTGCCTTAGAATTTTATATTAGCATTGTCCTCTTGGTTTCTTCTACTGCTTTCTTGGGATAATGAGTGTTGTGTTATTCTAGAATCTCAGGAATAGCTCAAACTAGTCACCTGAAAGCTTTCGGTGCTCCCAAAGTGGTATGATACCGAACATTGTCTGATCATCACTTTTCTGGTCTGCACTCTACAAGTTTCTGATCCGTGTTTGGGTTTAAGCGATACATTTGTGGCCTTGTCTTTGGTTGGAGTCCCAGTAGAAAGTTGTGGGACTCAGTCACAATCAGTTATCTGGAAAGCTCTGCTGGTTTAGAATGACAAAAGTAAAGTCTCTCTTTGTTCTGAATTCTTTCCATGGTTATTCCACAGTAGTTTCAAACTGAGATAGAGCCTGGAACTGAGACCATGTGGTGCCACATAGCTGCTGCTTGCTTTTGAACTTGTTCATTGTTAGGAACACGGTCTAGGGCCTATGACCACTCCTCACCCTATAATGCTATCTTTAGGTTCAGGTCCTCTCCACTCCATGTGGGAGACTTTTTGGTCATCAGGGCACAGTAAGATGATTTGCATAGGTTTCAGAAATTCACCCAATCTGAGGGGCCTAGATTTCATGTGACTGGGTCTTTTTATGCCCTTAAATCACTGGGAAGCTGCATCAGAGAAGCCAGGGCTGATTAAATCCCAAGAAAAGTTTTGTCTTGGGCCTAACACGGGTTTGTTTTGTGACAGTGCTCTCTTCTGGCTACCTCCCTACCTGTCTGACAGCTCCTTCCAAGTCTCCTTTGTGGGGTTTTCATCTTGGTCATATAGTATTCCCTCAGGGCTCGGCTCTAGGCCCTCTTCTCCTTTTCTTTTATAACATCTCACTTGGTGATTTCATCGGCTCTCATGTATTCAAATAACATTTCTGTACTGAAGATTTTCATATTTATTTATCTAGGCCCAACCTCCATCCTACCCTCCAGACTTGCATCTCCAACTGTGTATTATAAATTTCAAACTGGATGTCCCATAAATATCTTAAGCTTCACATATTCAAAATTAAACTCATTATCTTTTCCCAACACTTTTCTCCAAATTCTTCTTAATTTCTCTATTGAAGGCATCTCCATCTTCTCAGTCACCTAGCTTTATCATCCTCAACTCCTTACTCTCTTTCATTCTTCCCCCCACATCATAAACAATCCATTGACAAGTCCTGTCAAATTTACCTTTGTAACTTCTTTTATATATGCTCCCTTATTTCCTCTGACTCTTCCACAACTCCTCACCTCTGGACTATTGCAATAGTCTGCTGGATAGTCTCCCTACTTCAAATGTTTCTCCACTCTAGTTCATCCCCTTCCTGCTCAGTTGTCAAAATAATCTTCCCAAAACACAAATCTAACCCTGTTAGTACCCTATTCAATAAACTGCAGGACCAAAAATAAGATCTTCTCTTTTACATTCAAAGTCCTTCAAAACTTCTTCCCTTGTACTTTTCCAGTTTTTTTATTCCTTACTCAACCCCATACACATATTCAATGATACTAGCCCACTTGCTTTTCCTTACATATGATGCTCCATTTCCTGAATCTTGTCTTTTTTATTGACTATTCCCTAATCTTAGAATTCTTTTGCTTCTCTTCACCACCTTCTGGGTTTCCTGGTTTCCTTCAAGTACCAGCTAAATCATATCCTCTATAAGGTCTTTTCAAATTCTAGTGCCTTCCCTTGGTTGATTATCTCCAATTCATCCTGTTTATATTTCGTTTGTACAAAGTTGTTTTCATGTTGTCTCCCCCATGAGACTGTGAGCTTTTTGAGGGTAAGAGACTGTCTTTTGCCTGACAGAATGCCTGGCAAATAGCAGGCGCTTAGGAACTACTTGTTGATTGACTGAAGCACCAAAAGCAGAGACACAGAAGTACCTGTTATTGATTTGGACTATGCAGGAAGAAGGTTATCTCCATCCTAAATCTGCCATGGACTTTAAGTTGTAATGAATCCATGCTATGACCAGAAATAGAGTGAAGTCCTTTCTTTACTGCCATTCCTTTATGAGTCTTGGATGTGTAGGTTTGGGGATTTTGTTTATCCAAATGGAAGATCAGAGAGGTAAAAAGTCATAAAAGGAAGAGATAGAAAATATATTCTTGCTGCAGTAAAAGGAATTTGCATACTTTCTATTTCAGTTTAATTCTATGTATGTTGCAAGTTCCAATCAATCAGTGACACAGGAGAGGAATAGAGAGTGATGGGTCTCCAAAGGGAGAGAGGGGAAAGCCTGATAATTACAGTAAATTATTACTTTAAAATATACTATTCCAACTCCTAGGACTTCAGAAATACAAAAACAACTTGTTTAGTCTAGGAAGATTGTTGAGGTTATGATTGTCTTCTAGGGATAGTGCAGCACGCTGGAAGGTTATTAATGACACATGTATAACTTCACGGAGGAGAAACTGAAGTAAACAACCACAAGGTACATACTCAGGTTCTTAAATGCTCCAAACCCCTTGACTAGGTTTTAAAAAATCTACATAATCGGAAATATTAGACAAAAATCAGATACCCATCTCACACATAGATGGCCCAGTATGTAATCTGCAAAATATGTTGCTATGGATAGTTTATAACCTATGAGTTTTCTATATATTATGCTTTCTTGCTATTATACCTTTTGCCTAATATACTAAGGCTATACCTGAATGATTGGTATAGGTATATGGATTACATTTCTGTATGTGGTCTATGTTTTTGATTATTGCATAAAACTGTTATGTGAAATTATATATGCAATAGTATGTATCTTATGTCTTTGGTTGCATGTATATGCAATTAATCTGTGGATACTGTATCTGAATGTATACTCTGTAATATAATTAGGATTCCCATCTGGGACTTATATGCTAAATTATTATGATTATGTTATGTAAATGCCTTAGTGTTTTTCATCTAATGTTCAAGCACAAATTTTTTTCTTTTTCTTTGGCTAGGAATGGATATAAAAGAGTTGACCTAGAAGATTTGCATGCTTACTTTCTCTGGGCTAAATCTTTCAGAAGTCGGAGAAGTCGGTGAAGGATCTTAAAAGTACTAAAGCTAGCTAATTTTGATGATAATTATGGCATCATCCAAAGTTATTGTTTCCAGTGACCTGTATATTATGTAAACATAACCCTGGATTTTTGAAGGTGAAGAAAAGAGGAACGGTAGCCATAGCAAGAGTCTGTCTCCATACCTTGACTTGCTTGAAGAAATTTCCTGTCCCTTTCAACTAGCAGGGAAGCCAGTAGATATAAGAGGTGATTGACTGAGTTTTTTTTCATGGCAAATGGTGAGGAAGAACACGATCCTGCTAAATCAATGAGAAGCACCCAGGGGAACGGATATAGATTATTGGGTTAGAGATACAAGTGAAAATTCCAGGGTGGAACAGTAGAATCTGAGTGACTCAAATCCACTCCTTCTCATTGCTTGTAAAACTCAAAGTATTTGCTCAAGCACCTGATGTATCTTTGTCTTACACTAAATCAGTAATGAGATTATGCTGTAGTGGAGATGAAGGGGATTGAGATGGTTGTATCTTTAGAGATACATATGGCTGTGCTTACTATGTTTTAATCTAATCCAGCTAAGCTGTTAACAAAAAGAATGATACTTTCCCTAGAGGTTCAGTATGAGCTGAATGATTCGGTTAGTCAACACATAAATACCTGCATATATGGCTTCAAAATCTGTGTTAACTCAACAGAGATGATGGTGTCAGTAGGCAGGTTATTACTAGCTGCTGAAATGATGGTGATTTAGCATAATAGGCTAATACCAACACCCCTCCTCCAACTCCTACTACATTTTGCATTAATTACAAATCATTATTGTTATTCATTAAACCAGATTTGCCCAAAATCTCTATTAGTGTCAATGTCTTTTTGATGATTTATTTGAGTTATTTTAGATACTTACGCACACTTTATATAATATGATGATTTCATCAAGTTGGAACACTGTAAAGCCTCCTAAATGAGATGTGGAAGCACTCAAAAGTTTGGTCTAGCAATTTACATGGAATAAACTAAGGGTATGATAAAGACTTACTGCTTTTCAGACTAGGCTATGATGTATCCTTGGTTGGATAATTTACAGCATTGATTCATTTATATAAATGCCTTTTACTATCCCTCATTTGTGGCACTCAATTTCCCATCTTCTTGCCTATGCACTGCCTATCTGCTATTTCTAAAATACACTTCCTTCTCACTCTCAACTTAGAAATGCTAGTTTACTTGAAGGCTCAGTTCAAATGCCAGTTTTTTCATGAAGTCTTTCTGGATTCTGATGCTTTCCTCTTCCCTTTCCTTTTGTATTGATTTTGTACAAACAAAACATGGACATAGTATATGTACATGTGATCTTTCCAGATAGAAATATAAGTCTCTTGAGGGAAAGGACTACTTCACTTTTATCCCCAGTGCCCGACACAATGTCTAGTAAATAATAGATGATTAATAAATTCTTGGTGATTGGTTTATTGATTGCTAGACACTGGACAGATGGGTACCAAATTGAATAAGAGGAAGAAAACAATATAGATTATTTTTGGAACATCCTATAGAACAGTGATTCTCAACCTTCCTAATGCCATGATCCTTTAATAGTCATATGTGGGCATGTCTGCATGTGGGCGGACCCGCCTGGAGATGGATAGAGGAGGTTCCTATGTGTTTTCTGATGGTCTTAGGTGACCCCTGTGACCCCTGCGAAAGGGTTGTTCGACCCCAAACCCACAGGTTGAGAACCGCTGCTATAGAACTTTCAGTAACCTCAGATTTTTTCTGAAATAAAAATCCATCTTTTTAATATCAATGTGTGGTTGAGGCTAGAAAGCTGCAAATAATACATTCTCGAAGAAATCAAAAGGCAGTGTGACATTGTAGGCTTAGAGTCAGGAAGACCTGAGTTCAAATCCAGCCTCAAACACTTACTAGCCATGTGACTGGGCGAATCACTTAAACAGCTGTCTATTTCAGTTTCCTCATCTGTATAATGGGGATAGTAATGCCTAACTCACATGGCTGTTGTGAGGATAAAATGAAATAATACTTGCAAAGCTCTTCACAACCTTTAGAGGGCTAACATTATTTTTATTATTGTATATTCTAATTGCCTCATTTTAATATGAGAAAACTGAAGATCTAAAAGGGTGTGAGTTGCCTAAAGGTACGTTGATAGTAAATAGTAAATGTAGGATTTGAACCTATAACACAAAGATGTCAAAGGCAAGTCTCTTGACTTTCACTCTAACACTTAAACATATTTAGAGATATATTGCAGAAGTGGTGAAATGATTCACTGGATAAAGCTCTGGGCCTGGAGTCAGGAAGACCTGAGTTCAAATTCAGCTTCAGACACTTAGTAGATATATGAATCTGGGCAAGTTACATAATCCTGTTTACCTCAGTTTCTTCATCTGTAAAATGAACTGGAGAAGGAAGTGGCAAACCACTCCAGTATCTCTGCCAAGAAAGCCGCATATGGGGTCACAAAGAGTTGGGCATAACTGAATGACAAGAGATGTACTGTAGTTCAACCTTTTGTCTGCCTTAGATGAGGCTTGCCTGCAATTCATATGATGAATCAAACAAATGAGTCAGATTTTATTTTTTTGGAGGCAATCAGGCTTAAGTTACTTGCCCAAGGTTATATGTCTAGTAAGTATCTAAGGCCAGATTGTGCACTAACCACTGTGTACTTAGTTGCCCCATTGATTTAGATTTTTGATGTAGATTTTTGATGTAGATTTTTGATGTAGGCAATATGGCATAGTAGTTAGAGAATGGATGAACCTTGAAGTCAGGTGACTTGGATTTAAGTTCTGCCTCTGGCTATGTGATGTTAGGCAAACAGATGCCATTGGGTGCTCTGGACAACTCTTAAGACAGTAAGTTGCAGAGAAGGTGCCAAACTGTTTTAGTGGAAGAATCCTCTGAGAGTTTTCTATATCAATGAAATTATAGTCCAGTCTCTCTCCTTTCCTAGAGATATAAACTTTGTGTCTTCCTTTCAATAATGATCTAAAGAACATTCTTAAATAAGTGGTGTTTACTTCTTGTAGAGCTATGGAGACGATGCTTTTGTTGAAACTGCTTTATTTTTAAATTCATAAATATTTGTTACTGACAAAAGTGGAAAAATCCTTAAGACTCTAAATCTTACTAAACTGATATTTGTTTACAGTACATACAGAATGTGCTTTTACAGGTAAGTAGAACAATGAGAATCATACAGAGGAAACAGTAAGTGTACTGCTCATCTTGAAGCTTAATGATTAATCAAGAATCTGTGCCAAGTTACAGATATAAAGGTAATTTTTCATTGGTACCACCATATTATTAACATGAAATCCATAAATTGGGCTAATGCATAAAAATGTTCATTAATCCCTCTTAGGAAATAGTGTACCCAAATTAAAATGTTAAAGTAAGAATTGCTTTTATTAGAGAATTTCTTACTACAAAATGTCTAGTTTAGTTATAGAACTAAGGGTGTATCCACCATTAACAAAGGACAGGAATGGGACATCCCCATGGGCTGGCCCTTTGCAAGAGGAAATGGAGTTGAAGAGGGGAGAAATGACATAATTGAGAAGTGACAATTTCTCCTTATAAATGTTGACATTAAGGAGACACACAATGTTATTTTTGTCACTAGTAGAGGAATGACGGTGAATGTGAAGATTTACATGATGGTCTACGTTATCTTGACTTTGATCCTGTCTTCTTGTCTCATCTCACATTCCTTTACTGTAGTGTCACCAGGAGGGATTAGAAAGGTACAAGGGCAGTTATAATTCCTTTTGATACACAGAGGTTCAGCTGTGACTCCTTCTTCTCTTTCTCCAACTAGATCAGATTCAGTGTCCAGAGCTGTTTTCAAGATGAATCTCGTTGCTGTTTTTTGAAAAAAACTTTTACAACACAAAAACTTGTTCTTTTCAGGAAGCTGCTCATTAAGACCATTTTGAAATGCCTTAGAGCTACTCTTAAGCACAAGATTTGTGGCCTCATGGAAAGAACCACCTCATCCATTCCTCTCAATATTCCCTCCTCCTGCCAGCTGTCTCTCAGGTAAGAGCTCCTTCTTCCAACAGCCTGGGCCACATTGAAAAAGGAAACAGAAATTCCTCAGGGGCAGAAGCCCTGAATAGTTTGTGTGTTTCTGATATAGGCAAGTTTCTATGAAAATCAGCCTATTGAATCAAGCCTATTAAATGGTTAGATAGTTAAAACATGCAGCTTCAAGATCTTGGCTGAGTGGGCCAAGAATATTGAGCCAACCCTACACCAGGTATGCCCTTGGTGACTGAGAATTTCACTGTGGATCAGACATAATGAGGCATGTAAAGCTCAGAAAGGAGAAATCTGTACACCAGATGAGAGTCGGAAGAGTTGCAAGGGCAAAGCAAGATCAGGATGTAGATGAAAATCCAATGAGAGCCCAGAAAGACTTCTCTTACCTGCTGATTTTCCAGCAGAACAATAGTCTACTTATGAAAGTAGCATTTGTACATTGAAAAATACCTCACTAAAACATGAACTCCCTTGAAATACTTTCAGGACAAGTTTTCAAGTTTAATAGAAGGTAAATAAATGATTTATTAATGTGGTCATGTGTATGTCAAAGGTAGACTCAGGTAATTTCTTGGGTTCAAATTCTCACTTGTGCTTGATGTAAATAATTATACAGTTGACTTGGAAAATAGAATGGGGAATTATCTCCTTGACTCTCATTTCTGGGAAATCAATGAAACTTTCAGTTTTTGGAGATAAAGGGTAAATACCTGCTAACAGAAGAGATCAAGTGAGATAATTCATGTAAATTGCTTTTGTTAACTATTAAGTACTACTTAAATATAAGGTATTATTATATTGTTATTAATAAGAGCAAAAGAGGGAGACAGCAAGTGTGATTGAGAGATCCCTGAGGAGCTAAGTGATGTGGCCAGAGCTGGGTATGACAGGAAAGAACCTGGAGCCTCAGGGACAGCATCTGTCAAAAGCAGGATCAGAGACAGGGCTGTGCTGACATCAATGACCCCTGGGTTCTAGCAGTCCCTCCCCTTCTCCAAAATGTAGCCAGGAAGAGTGACAAGTAGTGTCCATGGGGTGTGGTGTTAGAGGAGTACAAAATGAATGAAAACTAATGAGCAAATGAGATTCCTTTCTAGATTCCAATTCTTTCATCTTCATCTAGATTTCTGCTTTATAGAACTAGAGGCAAGAGGAAGGCTAGGGAGAAGGGGCCAGCACTAGAGGGGGGAATGGCAGCAGTAGACAGTAGAAAATAGATAGAAAGACAAGCTTTTGGACTGAGTAGAGGAGAGGAGAGAGCTGGGCAGGAAAAAAGGGAAAAGAAAGGAAGGGAATTAGGATGAGAGTAGAAGAGAAAGATAATTAGAAAGAATAAGAGGAGATTGTAAGCTGGTACTTTGGAGGTTTGTTCCATCATCTAACTGGCTAGTGAACACAGACAGAGGTCCTTCAATGGAAATATTCACATGGTTAAGGGCTTCTTGATAAAGCTTTTGTGACCTGTAAATTTATAGGACCAGAAAA
Source organism: Pseudochirops cupreus (assembly GCA_028627135.1). Classification (NCBI taxonomy): domain Eukaryota; kingdom Metazoa; phylum Chordata; class Mammalia; order Diprotodontia; family Pseudocheiridae; genus Pseudochirops; species Pseudochirops cupreus. Next base: position 182,043,314 of record CM053584.1, on the reverse strand, counting down.
CATGACAAAATTCAAGAGAACTTACTTTTAACAAGAGTCACTTATTCTTTTAAGATCTAGGAGGAGAGAAAGAGGCAATGATAGAAGAATAACAAGGAAGATGCTTCAACTGCAGGCTCAAGTTCCTGCCAGTACCTAACACTAGATGCCTTGCATCTAGTAAGTGCATAATAAATATTTGTTAAATCAAATTGAATCTCCATCAGAACAATTTAGAGAGGAATAGAGACCAAAACCAGTCAGAGAATTTGTTTTCAAACATCCCTAAGAGAGAACATCCTGCCAAAGATTATGGAAATTTACTAAGGGGATGTTCTACTGACTAACTTACTTAAGGAATGAGAAAAGTGGATTGGTGCATTAGTTGTTTGTTATGAATGATTGTGGAAGTTCATATATAGAAGACAGAGGGGAGCACTTGGCAGGGAAGAAGCCCTGCCTTTCTCTTTTTACTGATAAGTGGGTAAAGTTGGTTTGATTTGCTGGTATTGTGCTATAAGACTGTAACTAGCTTCTGACAGTGATGCCCTCACTTCTAGTGTGGTCAACTGAATATTTCAGGATCCTGTAATAGGTATATTTGGTTTCACTGAGCCCAGTTCTCCCACTGGTGTCTTAGAGAAAAAACTCAGATAAACCTGTGGGGACCAGCCCTCAGAAGGTTTACATGTTTGGTGGGGAAGAGGTCAGAAAGAAAATCTGTCCTTGTCTTAGCTCTTTGAAGTCATGTCACTCCTCATGTAGGGAAGCTAAGGAGCAAGTGCCCCATACCAATTATTTGAGGAGTTTCTGTCCACATTGGAATGAGACTGGCCTGAGCAGTGAATCAGGAAGGTGAGAGGGGGGAGGTCATAGCATCATAGATTTAGAGCTGGAAGGGACCTCAGAGATCATGTACCAAAACCCCCTCATTTGGGAGAAGAGGAAACTGAGGCCCAGAGCAGGCAGTGTGGCTCTATGGTGCAGTGGAATTGGAGTCATTAGAGGATAGGAGTTCAAACCCCAGCTCTGCCACCTATTATTTGCGTGACCTTCGGTAAGTCACTTAGTGTTTCAGTGTTCAGTTTCCTTACCTGTAAAAAATGAGGAAGTTGAATTCAATAGCCTTAAAGGTTGCTTCCTAATCTAAGTCTGTGGTCTGGGATCCAAATGATCTGTCTGAGGTCACATTGGTAGTAAGTGAAAGATACAGGATTTGGAACCAGAACCAACATATTTTTTCCCACTATACCTTACTGTTATTGATGGTAGTTTTTCCCAAAGTTCAGACAAAACTGAGCTTTGGAGTTCTTCAAATAAATTGGCTAAGCTGATTAATTTCAGTGTAATCTCTGAACTAGTTTGATTTAAAATTTACGAGGCTCCCATGGAAAAATTCTCTGGCCTCTGAAGGCACCACATCAATGTGGGAGATATTTTACCTCCATGATGAGGAAAAGATAACCTATTTAAAGATCATTTCACTTGGAGCCATTTTTTTTTTGATGGAGAAATTAGGATGGTTGCCTCTATAGCATTATGTCCTTACACTGTACTCCAACGGATTGGTAGAAATGCTAGAGTGGCTGGAGCAGTGGGAACAATTAGGACCACTAACTGAGAGTTTTCATTCTGGATACTCTTTTCTTAAGACCCTGGATAGGAAGCTAATAGAACTGCAGTGACACCATGGTCCTAAGTATGAGGGAGATGCCCTTCCCTACTAAAGTGAAAATAGTCTGGCATGACTCATTTTGGTAGTCGGCCTCAGGCTAGTTAATTTGCCTGTGCTCTCCAGAGGATGCAACCACACAGCAGAATACGTGTGAGTGAATATTTAGTTTCTCTGGCTGGGTCACCATGGTACAGCAGCAGGTGGGCCAGCGGAAACTCGGGGCTAAAATCTAAGGACTTGACTTGAATAGAAGCGTCGCCCCTGTGATCAGTTTGTGTAGGTGGATATCTGTCAGGCTGTTGGTCCTCCTCTTACCCCTCCTCCCACACTCCCCACCACCCCTTCCGCCCCAACACCTCTCAACTCTCTGATCGTAGAAGTAGGAAAAAGTTGCAAAGTAGCCTAGAATTACCAGGTTGGTAAAGGGGCCTGAAGTAAAACATAAAAGAAAGTAAAATTCCATTGTTAGATTTAAAAAAAAATCCATTTGTCTCTTTAATCCAGACCAGAGATTAGGTCTAGAAGCTGTCAGTATGTGAATTGAGTGACTAAGTTTGGAGCTGACAGAACAGAGAAGGGAAGGCAAGCAGGGAAAAGAAGTTCTGAAAAGAACAAAAAAGTGGAGAATACTGGGCGACTGGTCTCTGGCCAAAAGAGAAGAATGGGGCTTACAAGGGTAAGGCGGAAGGGCAGGTTGCCTTATGGGAGGGGCAGTGTTGTTGTACAAAGATAATTTTCTGGTTGGGGCCTGAGTTGCCCTCTCAGAGGGCTAAAACATAGACTGAATTTGAAACAGTCCAGTCTGACATGAAAAGGGTTTAGAAAAGGGGGCCTTGAATGATGGGAATGGTAACTCCCCCTGCAGAACATGGCCATCACAGTGGGTCTCCCCAGAGCCTGACCAGCATGGATAGGAAGTCAGGCTCTGTTCTGGGGAGAGGAAATAGGCCTGCATGGAGAGCTGTAGTCTGGGTTTAGGGCTCGGATCTTAGGGTTCCTGGAGAAGATGCTGAGGCTATCTGGTTCTCTGGCATGAATTCTCTATACACCAAGGCCAAGGTTTCCTTCTTTATGGGGATTCACTTCATCACCACTTCAGGAAAACTCTTGAGCTCCTGATTTAGAGGACCATGAGAATTCAGGTTCACAGAGAACAGACCAGAAGGAAATGAGTACCCAGGGGGTGCAGAGTTTGCTGGAATAAGTGAGGCATGTCTAGGTAAGTTTCCCTAACTCAGAGTTTCTGTTAAGGAGCACAAGAAATGATGGAAACCTGTCTGCTCTCAGGCTTATGTGATAGTAAAGTCTGGGAGCACTCTGATGAAGGGCAAGGAAGTTATCTTTGTGCTTATGGACACAGCAGCTCCACTGCTCAGGTGAGCAGGCAGTTTTTAGGCACTAGAAGATTTCCGTGATGTAGTTCTAGTTAAATGAATGAGACCACATTGCCAACCTGACCAGCCAACTGACCACATTCCCTGGTCAGCCCAGCCTGGGAAGGGAGAGTATTAGTGAGGACAGGGTCTCTAGTAGCTGAACCCCTACTGAGGAAGTTATGTGGGAGCAAGTTGGTGTTGCTGGGGAGGCTCAGAACTATCTCCTTTCCTCACAAATTCTTGATTCCACTTGAGAAAGTGAGAGAAATATTTTTAGATGTGTAAGACAGAGTGAATCAATGCCAGGAGGCTTGGGCTGTACTTTTAGGAGGGGGTATGGCTTTCTGTTGCAGAAACAGCTCAACTGGCCCTCATCCCTCCCTTGAACATTTTCTATAATTATCCACTTGTGGATAAGGGAGGAGAGGGTGGAATTACAAGGGCCAGAAGATTCTCTATCCTGCCCAGTCCCCAAGGCCCTTTTAGGGAAGACAATCTCTCCTAGCTACCTCCACCCAGCCTATTCCTGGCTCTGACCCTGGTCACACAGTCACTTCAGTCTTGCTGGCTGTGTGGTAGTGGGTGTGTTGTCCAGGGATGTAGTGCAGCTGTTCCACTGTGTTGTGTCTCCGAGTTGCAAAGGCATGGCGCTTGGCTGCGGTCTGACTCTGACCTAGGGTGTTGTAGGAGTTATTGGAGGCACTAGGATGGGAGTGCATCTTGGTCATGTGGTAGCGGTCCAGCACAGGTGTAGACACAAAGACATCCATGTTTGACATGGCACGAGACAGAGACTGCTCCGGGAAGGCTGTCCTCTCTGGAGACAGCAGTGGGTCCTGGGAATGTAGGCGTTCAGCTGACAACAGCTGCTCATCAGACAGGATCCTGTCATAGGACATGCTGAACTCCTCTGGCATCACTCTTTCAGGAGACAGAACTCTGTCTTGGGACATGGCTCGTATTGGGCGGCGAGGCCGCTCACGTGGTGGGGGCTTCTGCTGTGACATCTGGATGACATTGAGAGGAAGTGTGCCCCGTGCAGCCAGATCAGGGAGATGGCGCCTCCTCATGTAGTACTCATCAGCTTCCTTGTCAGCTGTAGGGAAGAGACAAGTGGAATAAAGGGGGTGAGGCAGAGCATTGGACTGTCAAATCCATTCAGGGATAAGGGGTTAAGTAGAGAGTAAGCTCCACGACAGCACAATCCCAATGCCTAAAATAAAGTTATTGACTGTCAGAGCTAGAAGGAACTTTAGAATTTACTTAGTCTGATTCCCCTAATTTTACAGAAGAAACTGAGGTCCAGAGAAATGAGGAGATTAGCTTAATGTTACATTGTCAACTAGTACCAGAATTTAGATTAAAATTGAAATCTCTTGATTCCCAAACTGATACAGTATCCTGGCCCTGGGATCCTCCTCCTTCTGCCACCACTGAATAGCAGCCAAAACTTCACAATAAGTACGTGAAACTTGGCAGTCAAGAACTGTAGAACCCATCTTAGAATACTGAAATAAAACTGGACAACAACCCAACACTTTCTCTTAACAGAGCCTATGCGCTACCCTCCCAACATATACATTATTCACGTACATGCAATTTAAATACATTCAATAAGCACTTATTAAGTGCTACTGTGTGCCAAGTACACAGCCATCTATACCCCACTCTATAAATGCATACCTGAGCATAGCCTATCATCAGACTGAGTCCAAGTGGTTAGGGGGTCATCTCAATCCTCTCAACACCAGTTAAAAAACAAAATTTCTCAAGACTCCCTTACCCAAAGCTGGAAGATATTGCTGCCTTCTTAAATTTCTTGTTATATTTTTCCAAGACTTTCCTGGCCTGTGCTTAGCACAGTATCTGTCATATAGTGGGCATTTTATATGTTGACTGATTTATTGATTTCTTTTCACTTATACTCTCAATTATATCCAAGTTATTTCTATACATGATTTTCTATACCCAAAGGCAGAAATTAGATTGCAAAAAATAAGACTGTTAAATAAACACTTTGAGAATGAGTTCTGTGTCATCTTTTAAAATATATTTAAAATTACATTTTTCCAAATTACATGTAAAAACAATTTTTAACATTCGTTAAACAAATTTTAACCTTCCCTCCCACCCACCTACCACCCATCCCACATTGAGAAGGGAAGCGATTTGACATTGGTTATACCTATGCAGTCTTATAACACATATTTCCATATTAGTCATGTTGTGAAGGAAAACATAGCCAAAAAAAAAAAACAAGAAAAAGAAAGTTAAAAAAGAAATATGTTTCCACTGCATTCAGACTCTCCCAGTTTTTTCTCTGGAGGTAGATCACATTTTTCATCATAGCTCCTTCAGAATTGTCTTGGATCATTATATTGCTGAGAGAATAGCTAAGTCATTCAGATAATCATGATATACTAGAGTTGCTACTGTATACAGTGCTCTGGTTCTGCTCATCTCACTTTGCATCATTTCATGTAAGTCTTTCTAGGTTTTTCTGAGAGCATCCTGCTTGTCATATCTTATTGTATTATATATTCCATCACAATCATATACAATTCAGCCATTGTTCAGCTACTCTCCACTTGATGGGCATCACCTCTTCCAATTATTTGCTATCACTAAAAGAGCTGCTATGAATACTTGTGTATATATAGATCCTTTTCCTTTCTTTTTAGAGCACTTTGTGATATAGTCCTAGTAATGATATTGCTAGGTCAAAGGGTTTACAGGGTTTTATAGCCCTTTGCACATAGCTCCAATTGTTCTTCAGAATGGCTAAATCCACAATTCCCCTGACAATGCATTAGCGTCTCAATTTTACCATGTTTCCTCCAACATTTGTCATTTTCCTTTTCTGTCACATTTGACAATCTGATAGGTATAAGGTGGTATCTCAGAGTTGTTTTCATGTACATTCTCAAAACAATAGTGATTTAGAGCATTTTTTCATAGATAGCTTCAATGATTTAATCTGAAAACAGCCAATTTGTATCCTTTGACCATTTATCAATTGGGGAATAGCTCTTATTTTTATATATTTGACAAAATTCTTTATATATTTGAAAAATGAGACCTTTATCAGAAAAACTTGCTGTAAATTTTTTCACAGCTATGTTATGGGAATCTGAAGGTCTTCTCTGACCCTAAGCCCTTTGATAGGCTTAAGTGACTCTGAGAACCTTCCCTGATTTGAAAATATACTCTGTCCCCTAATAGGTTGAACTTGGAGCCTGTTCTTCAGGGAGGCTTGTTCTTCAGGAATGCCCATGCCTTATTACTTTGTAATTGGGCAGTGGGTCAAGAGGCTGTAATGTTCTCTGATCCAGGAGAAGGCTATATATACTCTGATATGAGTTTTTTGCCTTGGGGCTCACTTTGGAAAGAGTTGTGTGATTTGGCCAGACAAGACTCTGAAAAGCTGTTGAGCCCCTTGGCTTTGAAAACCCAGATGTTGATGCTTCCCTCTTTGGTAATTAACTAGGTGTGGATGTAATGGTCAGATGACTGGAAGCCTGTCTGCTGATCTGTTTCTTTGTCTGCTTGTAACTTCTGTTTATATTCTCTGAAGTTCATCATGCTGACCTTTTCCCACTGCACTAGGTAAATGATTTGATTGATTAAAGTAAGATTGTTAACCCATTTTGAGATGCTTTTCCTTTAGAAAAGCAGATCTAAGAACCTGTGCTAGCAGCCATCCTGGGTATGCTAGGGTGCTTGCTGATACAAGCTATGATTAAGTTTATTTCTCTCCATCCTATCCCTCCATTTATCCTTTGCTCTCTCTCTCAAAAATGTTTTGCTTCTGACTATTGCCTCCACCAATCCACCCTCCCTTCTATCAGTGCCCCCCCTCCACTCATCCCATTCCTCTCCTGCTTTCCTGTGGGTTAAGATAGATTTCTATACACAATTGAGTGTGTATGCTATTTCCTCTTTGAGCCAATTCCAATGAGAGTAAGGTTCAAGCACTCCCCTACCCATTCCCCCACCTTCACTTCCACTGAAAAAGGTCTTTCATACTTCTTTTATGTGAGATAATTTATCCCATTCTACCTCTCCCTTTCCCCTTCTCCCAGTGCATTCCTCTTTCTCACACCTTAATTTTATTTTTTAAGAAATCACTTTATTATATTTAACTCATGTCCTCTGACTATGTATACTCCTTCTAAGTACCATAATAAAGAGAAAATTCTTATGAGTTAAAACTATCATCTTCCCAGCTATGAATAAAAACAATTTAAACTTATTGAATCTTTTCACTTTCCTGTTTATCTTTTTATGCTTCTCTTGAGTCTTCAATTTAAATGAGAAATTTTCTATTCAGCTCTGGTCTTTCATCTGGAATGCTTGAAAGTCCTCTATTTCATTGAATGTCATTCTTTTTCTTCTGAAGGAGTACATTCAGTTTTGCTGGGTAGGTGATTATTAGTTTTAAGCCCAGCTCTTTCACCCTCCAGAATGTGAAATTCCAAACACTCTGATCCTTCAGTGTGGAAGCTGCTAAATCATGTGCTATCTTGACTATGGCACCACAATATTTGAATTGTTTTTTTCGGGCTGCTTGCAATATTTTGTTTCTTAACCTGGCAGCTCTGGAATTTGGCTATATTATTCCTGAGAATTTTCTCTTTAGGGTGTCTTTTTCAGGAAGTGATCAGTGGATTCCTTCAATTTCTATGTTATCCTCTAGTTCTAGAATATCAGAGCAGTTTTCCTTCATAATTTTTTGAAAGATCATGTGTAGGCTCTTTCTTTGATCATGACATTCAGGTAGACCAATAATTCTTAAATTCTCTCTCCTCAGTCTATTTTCCAGGTCAGTGGCTTTGCTAATGAGATAGTTCACATTTTTCTTCTATTTTTTTCATCTTTTTGATTTTGTTTGGCTGCTTCTTGATGTCTCACGGGGTTGTAAGTTTCAATTTCCCCAATTCTAACTTTTAAGGAATTATTTTCTTCAGTGAACTTTTGTACTTCCTTTTACATTAAGTTAATTCTACTTTTTAAGGAAGTTTTTTTTTCATTGCATTTTTAAACCTCTTTTTCCATTTGGTCAATTCTGCCTTTTAAGGAGTTCTTCTCTTCAGTGACTTTCTGAGGCATCTAAAATTAATTAATTATTCTTTTTGTTAAAGTGTTATTTTCTTTCATATTTTTGTGCCTCCTTTACCAAGTCATTGACTCTTTTTTCATTATTTAATTTGTTTCATTATTTAATTTCTTTTCCCAATTTTTCTTCTACCTCTCTTATTTTATTTAGACTTATTTTCGAGTTCTTCCAGTAAGTATTTTTTTTGGCATGAGACTGAACCACATTTTTCTTTGAGGCTTTGGATGGAGCAATTTGTACTTCAGTATCATTTTCCAAGTTTATGTTTTGATCTCCCTTGTCACCATGTAACTTTCTATGGTCAAGTTCTTTTGTTGTTGTTTGCTCATTTTCCCAGTCTATTTCTTGCCTTTTTTTCCCCTTTAAAAAAATTATTTGTTTACTTTTAGTTTACAAGATTCAGTTCCACAGTCCCTTGAGTTTCAAATTTTCTCCCCCTTTCTCTTCTCCCTCTCCATTAAGGCATGCAATCAAATACGGGATCTACAAATACCATGAAATTAAACATTAGTCAGGTTGTAAAGAAGATTATAAGTGATGGAATGAACACTGAGAAAGAGGAAACAAAACAAAAAAAGAAAAAGAGAGCAGCAGGTAGTTTGCTTCAATCTACAATCAAATTCCATAATTCTATCTCTGGATGTAGACATCTGTTTCCATCATGAGTTCTTTGGAGTTGTCCTATAACCTTGAATTGCTAAGAAGAGCCCCATCTATCAAAGTTAGTCGTCAAACATATATTGTGCCTGTAATTGTTACAAATTTCTTCTAGTTCTATGCTTCTCACTCAACATCAGTTTGTGTAAGTCTCTCCAGGTTATTATGAAGTCTACCTGTTCCTCATTTCTTATAGCACAATGTTACATTCCTATACCACAACTTATTCAGCCATTCCCCAATTGATGGGCATCTCTTTGATTTCCAATTCTTTGCCACCACAAAAAGAGCTCCTATAAATATTTCTGTACCTACAGGGCCTCTTCCCACTTCTATGATCTCTTTGAGATACAGCCCTAGAAGCAGTATCGCTGGGTCAAAGGGTATGAACTTATTTATAGCCCTTTGGGCATAGTTCCAGATTGCTCTCCAGAATGGTGGAATCAGTTCACAACTCCACCAATGATGCATTAGTGTTCCAATTTTTCCACATCCACTCCAGTATTTATCGTTTTCCTGTTTTGTCATCTTAGCCAATCTGGCCGGTGAGATATGGTACCTCAGAGTTGTTTTGATTTGCATTTCTCTAATCAATAGTGATTTAGAGCCTTTCTTCATAGAAATCTTTAATTTCTTCCTCTGAAAACTGCATATTCATATCCTTTGACCATTTATCAATTGGGGAATGACTTGTATTCTTATAGATTTGACTCAATTCTCTATATGTTTTAGAAATGAGGCCATTATCAGAGATACTGGTTGCAAAAATTGTTTCCCAATTTTTCACCTCCCTCTTAATCTTGGTTACATTGGCTTTGTTTGTACAGAAACTTTTCAATTTAATGTAATCAGAATTGTCCATTTTACATTTTATAATGCTCTCTAACACTTGTTTGGTCATAAGATCTTCCCTTCTCCACAAATCTGACAGGTAGACTATTCCTTGCTTTCCCAGATTGCTTACAGTATCAGCCTTTATACCTATACTGTGCATGCATTTCGACTTGATTTTAGTGTATGGTGTTAGATATTGGTCTATGCCCAGTTTCTGCTATACTATATTCCAGTTTTCCTAGCAGTTTTTGTCAAATAGTGAGTTCTTATCCCAAAAACTGGGGTCTTTTGGTTTATCAAACAGTAGATTACTATAGTCACTGACTGCTGAGTCTAGTGTATGCAATCTATTCCACTGATCCACTACTCTATTCCTCAGCCAGTATGAAGAAGTTTTAATGACTGCTGCTTTATAATACAATTTAAAATCTGGTATGGCTAGGCCAGCTTCCTTAGCATTCTTTTTCATTAATTCCCTTGATATTCTGGGCCTTTTGTTCTTCCAAATGAATTTTTTTAAAATTTTATTTTAGTTTGCATCACTCATTTCCATGAGATTTTGAGTTACATATTTTTCCCCATCTTTCCCCTACCCACCACCCCAAAACAACCATCCCAGTGTACCCTCCCTCCCCCAGTCTATTCTCTCCTATGTCTTCCCCCCTCACCCCTCTGACTTTTTGGTAGGGCAGGATGGATCTCCCAACCACAGTGCCTGTGTATCTCAAGTTCCAGTTGGATGTAGTTAATAATAATAATAATAATAATAATAATAATAATAATAATTGCATATAG
>CM053584.1:182011507-182032382 GCA_028627135.1 Pseudochirops cupreus | reverse complement strand
ATTGTGAAGATAAGCAATTCAATATAGGTTACACATGTGTACTTACACAAAACATTTCCACAGTAGTTATATTGTGAAAGACTAACCATATTTCCCTCCACCCTATCTTGCACCCCACTTGCTCTATTTTCTACTTTGACCCTGTCCCTTTTCAAAAGTGTGTGCTTCTAACTACCCTCCCACCAATCTGCCCTCCCGTCTATTATCCTCCCTCTTATCCTCTTCTCCCCTACTTTTCTGTACGTTAAAATACTCAATTTAGTGTGTATGTCGTTCCCTCCTTAAGCCAAATTCAATGAGAGTAAGGCTTACCCATTCCCTTTTGCCTTCCTGTTCTTCCCTTCCATTGTAACAGTTTTTTCTTGCCTCTTTTATATGAGAGAATTTACCCTATTCTGTTTCTCCCTATCTCTCCTAATTATATTCTTCTCTCACCTCTCAATTTTATTTTTTTGATATCATCCCTTCCTATTCATCCAATCCTGTACCCTCTGTCTATGTACACATGTACACATATATACGCTCACTCACATATATATTTATATGGACATGTACCCTCCTATATAAACATATAAATGTATGTATACACATACATATATATGTGTGTGTGCGATATATACATATATATGTATATATATATATACATACATATATATATGTATATACACACACACATTTATATTCCTTTTGATTACCCTCATACTGAGAAAAGTTTCATAAGCTACAATTATTTTTTTTCCATGTAGGAATGTAAATAGTTCAACTTTAATATATTCCTTATGATTTGTTTTCCTTGTTTACCTTCTCAAGCTTCTTTAAGATTTTCTATTCAGCTCTGGTTTTTTTCATCAAGAATGCTTGAAAGTCCTCTATTTCATTGAATGACCATATTTTCCCCTGAAACATTATACTCAGTTTTGCTGGGTAGGTGATTCTTGATTTTAATCCTAGTTCCTTTGACCTCCAGAATGTCATATTCCAAGCCCTTCAATCTCTTAATGTAGAAGCTGCTAGGTCTTCTGTTATCTTTATTGTGTTTCCACAATATTCAAATTGTCTCTTCTTGGCTGCTTTTAATATTTTCTCCTTGACTTGGGAACTCTGGAATTTGGCTATAATATTCCTAGGAGTTTTCTTTTGGGGATCTTTTTCAAGAGGTGATCAGTGAATTCTTTCAATTTCTGTTTTGCTCTAAAATACCAGGGCAATTTTCCTCAAGAATTTCTTGAAGGATGATTTCTAGTTTCTTTTTCTGATCATGGCTTTCAGGTAGTCCAATAATTTTTAAATTATCTCTGCTGGATCTATCTTCCAGGTCAGTAGTTTTTCCAATGAAATATTTCATATTGCCTTATATTTTTTTATTTGTTTGGATCTGTTTAGTAGTATCTTTATTTCTCATAAAGTCATTTGCTTCCATTTGCTCCAATCTAATTTTGAAGGAATTATTCTCTTTAGTGAGCTTTTGAAATTCCTTTTCCATCTGGCAAGTTTGGATTTTTAAGGCATTCTTCAACTCATTGGCTTTTTGGGCTTCTTTTGCCATTTGAGTTAGTCTATTTTTAAGGTGTTATTTTCTTCAAGCAGGTTGTTGACTCTCTTTTCATGATTTTCTTGCATCATTTTCATTTCCCTTTCCAATTTTTCCTCCCCTTCTCTTACTTAATTTTCAAAATCCTTCTTGAGCAGGTTCTCCATGGTCTGTAACCAGTTCATAAGTTTCTTGGAAGCTTTTGACGCAAGAGTTCTGACTTTGTTGTCTTCCTCCCACACCATGCTTTGATCCTTTTTGTCCCCCAAATAAGAATTTAAAGTTGGATTTCTCTGCTTGGTTTGCTTCCTCCCTTTCTCATGTTGCCATTGAATTACTTGACTTTTGAACTCTTTGCCATTGTAGAACTCTGCTTCCAGAGAGGAGAGCTTTGTCCCAAATTGCTGGGGGTTTTGCAGCTGCTGGTACTTTAGTTGGTTGCCCTCTCTGAAGCTCCCACAAGCTCTAGCCCACTGGCCACACACCCCAGGACCTCCACTCCACTCCACACACCCAGATCCAAGCAGGTTAAAGCAAGTGTTCACCCTCTGAATGGGGGCTTGGTCCCCCTGCAATCTGCAGGCCAGGAGTTCTGGAAGCAGCCCGGCCTACTCTACTTTTCACCCTGGGGGCAGGGGCTAGACCATGCTTTTGTGTCTGCCCCCTTCCCCCAGTTCCAACAGAGTTCCACACCACCCTTTACTTGCCCTTTGGCATTTATGGGTTGATAAGTCTGGAAACCACCACAGTTACTGGTGATTCACTCTCCTTAAGTCTGCTCTTGCCTCCACTCGTCAGGGCCACCCTAAGACTAAAAACATGGATCAGTTTGGGCTGGGTGCAGCTCCCAGCATGCTCTGATGGACCCTTCCTATAGGCCTGCCTGGCTGCCTTCAGAGGGAGATTTGTTTCTCTCTGTCACTTTATGGGTTCTGTAGCTCTAAAATTTGTTTAGAGTCATATTTTATATATATTTGAGGTGACTGTGGGGGGAGCTCATGAAATTTTCCTTGCTTCTATGCCATCATCCTGGCTCTGCCCCTCCAGGTACCTATTGTTTCATTCTTGATGGTGCCTTTTAGCAGGACATAGTTTCCTTCCTTATTTCTTTTAATTGAATCTGTTTTTGCTTTTGCTTTATCTGAGATAAGGATTGCTGCCCCTGCTTTTTTTTTTTTGCTTTAGCTGAAGCATAATATATTCTACTCCAGCCTTTTACCTTTACCCTGTGAACATTCCCTTGTTTTAAATGTGTTTCTTGTAGACAACATATTGTAGGATTGTTGTTTTTAATCCATTCTGCTATCTGCAGATAGCATTTTATGGGAGAGTTCATCCCATTCACATCCACAGTTATGATTATTATCTGTGTCTTTCCCTCCATCCTATTCCCCACTCCCTGTTTATGTTTTTATTTCTTCCTTCTCCCTTCCCCTTCTTAAGAGTTTTCTTTTGACCACTGCCTCCTTCAGTATTCCCTCCCTGTTCCCCCCTTTCTTTACCTACCCTTTCTCCTTACTACTATTTCCCTCCCTTCTAACCATCCCCATATTTTCCCCCTTACCACTCCTGCTGCCTGTAGAGCACAATAGATTTTTATACTTAATGGAGTGTATTATTCCCTCCTTACACCCAAACTGATGAGGGTAAATTTCATACAGTGCTCCTCTCCCTCCCTCCTTTCCATCTATTATAGTGAGTTTTTGTGTCTTTTCAAGTTAGAAACCTAAACTTAATTGATTATTTTGATCCCTCCTTGAACTAGAGCCAATGAGAATAAAGTTCATATGATGTTCATCTCCCTCCCTTCTTTCCCTCTACTACAGTATATTTTTATGCCTCTTCATGTGGTATAATTTACCCTTTTCTTCCTCATCCTTTACTTTTCTCCCATTACAGTTCCTTTGTACCCCTTAATAAGGTTTTTTATCATCAGATTAGTTCATTTACACCCACACCCTCTATCGAAGTATATCTCTTTTAAAGGTTGAGATAATTATATAAATTTCAATATTGACAGGTATCAGGTTCTCATATAGGGATGTAAACAGTTTGCTCTTACTGAATCACAAGTTTTGTGTGTGTGTGTGTGTTCCTTGTTTACCTTTTTATGTGTCTGTTGAGTCTTGTATTTGGAGATCAAATTTTCCATTGAGCTCTGGCTTTTTCAAAGGTATTTTTTCACTTTTAGCTTTATGTTAAAGTAGGGCTCTGATCTTGGGGTGAAGGGAACAGTGAAATTTCAGGCTTTTCTTCCCACTACTCTCAGAGCTATTTCTAGGGGTTCTGTAAGTTTTCAATTTATCCAAGGTTGTATGATCTAAAAAGAAATGTGGTCACTGGTCTCCTGGCCTGTGATCTGGTCTGTTGATGACCACAAGCACTCTTTTCCACCCTTGAACTGTAACAGGGGTTCCCTTGCTCCCTTGAAGCTGCAAACTCTGGCATTCTAGTGCTTCTCCTCACCCAGGGGTATAATCTGGATCTGCATATGGGTAATGCAACAGAGTCCTATACTCAGTGCCAGCAAAGAGACCCCTGTAATCTCTTTCTTACCAGGTGTCTGACTTCTTAACTGTTGGTAGGTTGACAACTCCTGTAATTGCTGCTAAAACTGCTGATTTAATTGCCCCCAACGCCTGGTACTGATTTTCTGGGGCATAGCCTATTCTGGCTTGGCCTGAGTTGAAGAGTGATCCACTCTCACTACAGTACAACAGACTTTTCCTGCAAAACTTCTGAGTTGTCTTGTGCTGGAAAATTGTTACACCCTGTCCATTTGTGAATTGGAATTGATTTTAAGGATTTATTTAAAGTTGTTTAGAAGAGAATTTGGGAGAGCTGAGGTGAGTCCCTTCCCTTTTCTTTGCCATTTTGGCTCTGTGGTATAGCTCTGTGTCTTAGATATCTTTGTGAATAACACAGTACCTTGTATACTGTAAGTGGACTGTTAATGTTTATTGAACATGCTTAAATATTGTATAGACAAATCATACACATGTAACAAAACCCACACCTATCCACCCAGTCTGCACATTCATATCAACACATATGAAAATTATAAACCTTTTATAATAAACCTTTTATAAACACTTTATTCTCCATATAATCCTGGACATACATGCAGTCTATAATACATCACAAGCATACATATAGAGTTAGATGGCCTCTGAATTCCCTCCTAGCTCTAGGTCTATGATCCCAATGAATCAATGATGTAGTATAACATGTATTTCATAAACTCATATAGCAATACTTATTACCTATATTTATGCCAAGACAAACAAATCTCCCACTCTACACATAGGCAAACCTTATATGCCTATATATCCTATGCTTACAAATATATGGTACATATGTTAACATATACACCCTACACACATACCCACATTTTATACCAATACTTAAGCAGACGTTCTATTTGTCCACCTTTCTATATACACGCATTATTTACCTTTGAATTAATAAAAACACTTAATAAAGCACTTTACAAATGTTATCTCACTTGATCCTCATAACGGCTTGGGAGGAAGGTGCTATTATTTTCCTATTCTTGAGATGAAGAAATTGAGGTCAACAGAGTTTTAAGTGAATTGACAAGGGTGACACAGGTAAGTTAGTAAGTGACTGAAGAGGCATTTGAGCTCAGGTCTTCCTGACTTCGGGTCCAGAATTCTGTCCATTACGCTACATTGCTGCCTATAATCTATACAGACTCTACAGACTTATATATTTTATGCCTGTACCTGGCATTTATTCCAAGCATACATTCTACAAAGGGTCTATACACACTCCCCCCATCCCTATATATGTATATGCATATATGTATATACACATACACCACATACAAATATACACACTATATATTCATGCAAGTACATATACATACACATACATACGTGTATGCATGCACACACACACACACATATATATATGTATATGTGTGTGTGTGTGTGTATATATATATATATATATATATATATCAATGCAACCTGTAGAAACTTTACACATGACATTCACACATTCTCCACATAAAACAAATCAATATGTATCCCTGGGAATACACCCATGTCCTATTCACACATAATCTCCAGAAATAAAGCTTCTCACAGACTCTGTCTCTTAAATTTCCACAAAGTATAGGATTCCTCACTTTTGATTTATGGTAAGATTGATGATCCTGCCACTCAGCCTCTAACCAGGCACAGGTAAAAATTCTTTGAGATGGTCAGGCACAAACATCCCAAGCAAGGACAGCGAGGAGTCTTCCTAGCCCTGCTTTTTGTTTAGTAAGTTCATTGTCAGTCCCTGTTCTCTGCCTGTGGTTAAAATATCATAATGGAGTACTTTCAAGTATTTGTAAAGTGAGTCTTCTTCATAGCATTTCTTTGTCTTTTAGGCTTAATTTCTCCCAAACCCAAAGACTCCTTGGATTCAAATAACAATGGTGGAGTTCCTAGAGCCATTGGCATAGGAAGAGATTGATAAAACTAACAACAGAAACAGGAGGCCAGAATTGTCACATTATCAGTCAAGTTAAATTTTAGCTCAGGACTTCTGGGGGATGGAGGGGAGGGAAGGTGGGAAGGACCAGAAGCTGCTCTATTGAACTTTGCCTCCTCAGTAAGCAATGTAGCCAGGTTTTAACCCCTTTAGGGATACTTGGCAATACCGGCTTTTACACTGGCCACAAGTCAGTAATGCTTGATAGACTTCTAGGGAAGGCACCAGAATAACCTCAGACTATCATGTTCTGGGACTTCGAGTAAAGTGGAAGGAAGGACAGTATAGACTAACTCCCTACAACATCCAGGTTCTCTTCAAACTTGAGAAGGAAAGAATTGTCAATAGTGAATTCAGCAATTAGTTCATAAGAGGATATAGAAATTGCAGGATTTTTTTAGTTGGAAGCACCCAAGAGATCATCTAGTTTAATCTGCTTATTTTACGGGTGAAGAAACCAGAGTCTGGAAAAATTAAATAATTTTCCAGGGTCACAGACTTAGTAAGAGAAAGAGTTAAATCTGAGAACCAGGTCATTCATCTCCAAATCTAACAACTTCCTTTAAAACTGGGGTTCTTAAAATTTTGTTTGTGACATAAATAGGTGAATCCTATGGATCTCTTCTCAGAATAATGCTTTCACATTCATGAGATAAAATACAAAGAATTATGAAGGAATCAATTGTTTTGAAATAGAAAGACAGATAGCTAGGCAGTCAGACAAACAGACATCTAGATAGATATGGTTCACAGATCTAGGTTAAAAGAAAAAACACCACAAAACTATTTGCACTAAACCAGAGATGTTAAACACATAGCAGCAACATTACCCAAGTGCAGCCCCAACCAAATTAAAATGTAATTGGAAAATAATTAACAAAATAAAAAAACATAGACAATATTATATTTTAAAACTGTCAATATGCATCTCACAGAGATACTTGTGTATTTGAATTTGACATCACTGTACTAAACCATTCTGCCTCTGTCCTCTACCCTCATCCCTTTTCTATCTGCTTGTGAGAAAGAGATGGGAAATGTTCCCACGTCCTGGTAAAGAAAAGGAAATCTAGCTGCAACCTGAGACTGAAGCACAACCAAAGGAAACAACACCTACTTAGCCTCTTCAAAGATGAGTATTTGCTGGGGTTGGTCTTAACTGCAGATTCATAGGATGGGGGGAGGTGAGCCAAGTTCTGGAAGGATCGAGAGAAAGAAAGGTCATAGGGCTCTGTGGCTGAAGTCAGGATGTTGTTCATCCGTGGCTTTTCTGCAAGAGAAAAAGACAAAAGAATCATTAAAACATTCTTGCTACTACTTTGGCAGGGATTTTTATAGAACAAGAATTCTGATCCCTCCTCCCCCTTCCCCTCTTCCCAATGCAGGATGAGTCCCAGTTATCAATAACCATAAGGTGCATTCCTTCCACTCTTTTGGGCCAAAAGAACACTGTTGCTGTTCAGTGAGGAAAGATTTAACCTTGGGTAAGACTGGAGTCTTGCGCAGCCTACCCTTGTCCCCAGGGATCCCAAGTCAACCCCTTATAAGAGTTTTTCTCATAAAAGTCATAGAATGTCAGTGTTGGAAGGGGCAATAGAGACCATTTAATGCCAATCCAACAATCTTATTTTATAGATGAAGGATCAGAGAGATGTTGATTTGCTCAGTAGTTTTCCTCTAATTCTCAGTTTCTATGCAGCCTTGGGCAAGTCATTCAACCTAGCTGGGCTTCCATTTTTCTTCTCTATAAAATGAGAGTTTTGAACCAGATGACTCCAGAAGTCCTCCTGACTCTTACATGGATGCTTAGATGGATAGTTAAGGGCACAGAGAGAAATGGAACCCAGTTCTCTTGACTCCTAGTTTAGTCAATACTCTCCATTTCATTATAGCTGACTCTCATGATTTCTTTTTCTCAATTACCTAAGGCAAACATTTTTTATGAATATATCAATAAGCAGTCACAGTGAAATAAATCTTAAAGCTGTTTTTTTTTTGTTCAAATACCTCATCCAAAATCACCTTTGATTTCTCTTATATCCTTGGGGAGGGGATGGGAAAAGGAATAGGTGGGTGGTGGTGGTGTGACCAAAGAACACAAATATCCAATTAGTCTCACCAACTCAATCTCTCAGGGTATAACTCCTAGATTCCCTGGGCCTGAGAGAGATAATGTTTCAATGTATTCAGCTCCAAACCAGAGGAAGTACTTGTGCAATGGTGTTCTGCAGTCAGCTATAGAAAATGTTAATAATGGAATGTAGAAGTGTGTTCTACAGTTTTTGTAGAGAGGTAGTTCTTAAACGTTTATTACCATACCCCTGTCTTTGTCCTTCTGAAATAGCAAGAGTAACTGATATTGATATAATACTTTAAAATTTCACTTAAAGGAGTTAGTGGAGTTTATCATATTATGTGTCCAAAAGCTACAAGAACAATCATTTCATGAAAGAGATACTTAGGCATCTTATCTTGTAGTGATCATGATAAGTACTGAGGGGAAAAATGTAAAGAGATTTCAATAGTTCATCATTTGGCCATACTAATGTAAAAAGAATGATAAAATATAACTAAATTGATTTACTTATTTAGTGTCAAACCAATTAAACATTTAAAGGGTTACTTTAAAGAGCAAGAAAAGCTAGAACAAAATTCATCTAGGGAACAAAATGTCAAGATTCTCAAAGAAAACAATGAAAAAATGAGAAAGGGAATTAGCAGTGTGAGATTTTCAACTCTACTACAAAGCAATGATCATTAAAACTACTTGCTACTAGTTAAAAAGCAGAAAAATGGAACAGACTGAGTATACAGCACACAGATATAAACTAATATAGTAAAATAATCTTTGATAAACTCAAAGACCGTAAGTAGAGGAGTAAAGACACACTAAGGGAAAAATGTGCTAGGAATACTGGAAAGTAGTCTGCAGATATTAGGTTTAGACAATGATCTCACACTATGTACTACAATAAGGTCCTAAGAAATACCAGATCTATGATTTCACTTCTGAGAGCCAAGAGGGCAGAGTAAGCAGTTGTTGTCACTCTCCCTTATTGACCTCTAAAAAATCCCAGAAAATAGTGCCCCAGGAAAACTCTGAAACAGTGGAGCCAGCAGAAAGATGGGATGAAGCAGTCTTTTAACTGGAGAAACTTGGAGGATTGACAAGAAAGGTTGGCCTCACTTGGGTAAAAAGGGAGCACATTTTAGGACAGGACGCATCCCTGCAAACCAGAAATAAGCCCCACTACAACAAACCAGCAAGAGATCATTAATCCCAGGGTGGAGGAGGAGTCAAACACCATCACCAGGTCCACCGCATGTCTTAACATAGCCAGGGAAACTCACAGACTCCAGCTGCTCATGCTGCCCGAGACAGGTAGGGATCCTCCAGCAACAGACTGCCCTGGGCTTCAGCACAGCCCCAGGCAGGCAGATCCCTGCATGCTACAATGTAGCACCAGGGAAATGCAGAAAAACCCCACCTGACCTAAGCACATGCAAGACATCAATAGAACCTTACCTCAGCACCAGGTAAGCCACTAGATCCTGGCAGCCTCCAACTGCCACCACCTGAGGCCCCAGCACACAAAGCCAGTGGCCAAGCCTTTAGACACCAGCACAAGAAGCTTGGAACAGAAGCAGAGTTTAACTTTAAAAGTCAGGAAACAGGCAAAAAAGATGAGCAAGAAGTTAAAAAGAACACTGAACACAGATTGTGTCTATGGAGACAGGGAAGATCAAAACATAAAATCAGAAGAGGACAACACTGTAATATACACGTACATCTGAAACCTCAAAGGAGAATTGGTCTCAAGGCCAAAAGTGCCAAAAAAAACCTCTAGAAGAAAGTTAGATAAAAGATGGGGAAAGAAATGAGAAGTGTGGAAGAGAGAGTCAACAGTTTGGAAAAGGAAAGACAAAAATTGACCAAAGAAAGCAACTCCTTAAAAAGAATAGGCCAAATGGAAAAGGAGGTGTAAAAGCTAACTGAACAAAACAATTCCTTAAAAATTAGAATTGGAAAAGTGGAAGCTAATGACTCTGTGAGATATCAAGAATCAGGAAAACAAAATCAAAAGAATGAAAAAATAGGAGAAAATGTAAAATACCTCCTTGGAAAAATGAATGACCTGAAAAATAGATTCAGGAGAGATAATGTAAGAATTATTAGTCTACCCAAAAGCCATAATCAAAAAAAGAGCCTGGATAGTATCTTTTAAGGAATTATCAAGGAAAATTGCCCTGAGGGCCTAGAATCAGAGTGTAAAATAGTCATTGAAAGAATCCACTGATGACCTCCTAAAAGAGACACCAAAATGAAGACTCCAAGGAATATTGTAGCCAAATTCCAGAATTATCAGGTCAAGGAAAAAATACTTGTAGGCAGCCAGAAAGAAACAATTTATATATCATGGAACTGCTGTTAGGATTACACAGGACCTAGCAGCTTCTACATAAAAGGACTGGAAGGCTTGGAATATGATATTCTGGAAAGCAAAGGATCTCGGATTAAAATCAAAAATCGACTACCCAGGAAAATTGAACATAATCTTTCAAGAGATAGACATCCAATGAAATAGGGGACTTCCAAATTTTCTTGATGCAAACACCAGAGCTAAACAGAAAATTTGATCTCCAGATACAAGACTCAAGAGAAGCACAAAAAAGTAAACAGGAAAGAAAAGAAACAACATGATATCAATAAATTTAAACTGTTTACATTCCTACATGGGAAGATGATACTTGTAATGCTTGAAAACTGTATCTTTATTACGACATTTAGAAGGGGTATACATAGACAGAAGTGTGAGTATAAGTTGAGTTTGATATGATAATAAAAAAATTAAGAGGTGAAAAAAAGAGATCCTACTTGGAGAAAAGGAAAGAAGGAGACAGGAAAGGGCAAATTATATCACATGAAGAGGTGCAAAGATTTGTTAGAGTAGAGGGAAAGAAGGGAGGGAGATGAGCATTGTTTGAACCTTACTTTCATCAGATTTGGCTCAAAGAGGGAATACCATACACACTCAGATATAGAAATCTAACTTACCTTATAGGAAATAGGAGAGGAATGGGGGAAAAAAAGGGAGGGGATGATAGAAGGGATGGGAGGTTGAGGGAAGTGGTGGTGAGAAGCAAAGCACTAGTGAGGAGGGAAAGGGAAAGAGGAGAGAGAAAAGCATAAATGGGGGCAGGGAGAATAGGATGGAGAGAAAGACACAGCTAGAAATCATAACTGAATATGAATGATATGAGCTCTCCTGTAAAATGGAAATGGATAGCAGAGTGGATTAAAAACCATAACGTTACAATATGTTGTTTACAAGAAACACATTTGAAGCACAGAGATATGCACAAAGTAAAGGTAAAAAGGTGGAGCAGAATATAATATGGTTCAACAGAAGTTAAAAAAAAAAAAAGCAGAAATAGCAATCCTGCCAAAGCAAAAGCAAACATAAATAAGGAAAGAGACTGCATCCTACTAAAAAGGTACTATAGACAATGAAGGAATATCAATACTAAATATATATGTGCCAAGTAGTGTAGCGTCCAAATTCTTAGAGGAGAAGTTAAATGAGATACAGGAAGAAATAGACAGCAAAACTATACTAGTGGGGGTCCTCAGCCTCCCACTCTGAAACCTAGATAAATCTAGCCACAAAACGAACAAGAAAGAAGTTAAAGAAGTGAATGGAATTTTAGAAAATTTAGATATGGTAGAACCCTGGAGAAAATTGTATGGGGATAGAAAGGAATACACCATTTTTCTCAGAAGTACATAGCACCTACACAAAAACTGATCATTTCTTAGGGCATGAAAACATGATAATCCAAATTTAGAAAGGCAGAAATGTTAAATGCATCATTTTTTTTTCAAATCACAATGCAAAAGAAATTAGATGTAATAAAAGGCCATGGAAAGATAAACTAAAAATTAATTGGAAACTAAATAATCTAAGCCTAAAGAATGAGTAAGTCAAACAATAAATCATAAAAACAATCAATAGCTTCATGCAAGAGAATGAAAATAATGAGGCAACATACCAGAACTTATGAGACGCAGCCAAAGTTTGTATCATAAAAGAAATAGTGGAGTGAGGAAGACACTATCTTAAAGATCTAGATTATGAGATGAGGTCATGATAAATCAAGGGATTAAAAGTATCACAGACAATCAAGTGGACAATTCTGATTACATACAACTGAAAAGGTTTTGCAAAAATAAAATCAATGCAGTTAAAACTGGAAGGGAAACACTTAAATGGGTAAAGAGAGGCATTAAATAGGGAAGTGTATGCTCAACAAAAAAGATGTTCAGTGAAGAGTATAAATTAAAGAGAGAATAGAATCCCTATAGATGGCGAAATCCTCCAGATATTCCCATTTGTGCTTGATTAAGTCAAACTCCAAAATATTTCAGAGCCTCTTAAATAAGTAGGGAGACAGAAAGAATTCAATTACTGCCTAGATCATATTAAAAAGTAAAAAGGGATAATTAAAATAAATGAACAAAACAAAAAGATATTAGTCCAAATATATGGCGACAAAACTGATAAGTTAAATGAAATATTTGAAGTTAAAAAAAAATCTCTGGGACTAGTTGTATCCATAAACAAATCATATTAAATATAAAAGGCGATTAATTCAAATATCACATAACCTGATTGAAAAAGTATCAAAGGAAGTGATCTGTTCATTTAATTTATTTTTAATTCAATTTTTATTTTTCCCTTCACAATAGTGATTTTATTAAATTAGTTGCTTTATAAAACATTGCTGATGTCATAATTGTTAACACAACAATTTTCCAAATGGTATTAACTGTTGCAGTTTGCTAAGCATGTTCCTAAAGTAAAGGAAATGCCAAAACCCTGTGAGAGTTGCTCTGTTTCAGCCTAGGAGAACAAAAGAAGTTTTGTTTCTCAGACATTTTAAATCAGGCAAATAAAACAAGTCAAGAATTTCCCCCTGTTTAAGAACTAATATTCTGGTAAATCTAGATTAGACTGTTCATACACTTGAAATACTATAAGTTGGATTTTGTCAAATACAATAAAGGAGGCAGTACCCCTGCAGCTTCTAGGATGGTGGTTTTGGGTCATTTAATTTTTTTTTAAATGTCAAACTACCTATTTGAGGCACAGTATCCTTACTCTGAAATTAGCTGTTTTCTTTAAAATGTATTTTTAAAATCCTCACACTCTGCCTTAATGTGTGCTAAAGTAATGTGCGCTAGCTGCACACCCACATGCCCTTGTTGCAAACTGCTTTCATTGACAAGACATGAAAGCGTTCAAGGAGGTATGGGTTAAAGTTGTATTATTGATTGGTGCTGGTAAATACTACACTTTTTTTGTCAAGTTTCCAATTTAGTGATTCTTCTGCCCTGGAGTCAGAAAGTAACAACAACAGCAGTATTAAGATTTCTTTTACTGTGATTTAGTAGCAACCAAGTTTCCAGGTTTTCACCCCTTGACAACAAGAACTAAGTTCCCCACTGCATTAGCATCTAAGTGTCAAGGGGTTAAGTAACCAGAACAAAGATAAAGCATTTTTGATTGTAGCATTTGACAGAATTGAAAGGAAAGGAGGTTGTGCTACATGTTGAAGGGATTGTGGGCAACAGAAGAAGACAATGATGAAATGTCATATGAGGTCTCAAGCTTTTTTGGAGTCTTGGTAAGCTCCTTTCACCTCCTCCCTCTCTTCTTGTAGTCGGGTTTTCTCCCCCTCAAGTATCCCATCAATATCACCTTTTATGTCTAAATCATGTACCCATTTTGACCTTATCTTGGCATACAGTGAAAGATGTTGGTCTCTGCCTAGTTTTTGTCACACTGTTACCCAGTTTTCCTAGCAGTTTTTCTCAAATAGTGAATTCTTATCCCAGAAGCTGAGGTCTTTGGCTTTATCAAAAAGGAGATTACTGTGGTCCTTGACTACTTTGTCTTGTGTACCTA
Organism: Pseudochirops cupreus; assembly: GCA_028627135.1. NCBI lineage: Eukaryota > Metazoa > Chordata > Mammalia > Diprotodontia > Pseudocheiridae > Pseudochirops > Pseudochirops cupreus. The sequence goes on along the minus strand of CM053584.1, from coordinate 182,018,381 downwards.
ATCTATTCCACTGATCCATCACTCTATTTCTTAATTGTACCAAGTTGATTTGATGATTGCTGCTTTATAATACAATTTTAGATCTGGTACAGCTAGGCCACCTTCCCTTGCATTTCTTTTCATTAATTCTCTTGATAACCTTGACTTTTTGTTCTTCCAAATGAATTTTGTTATTATTTTTCCTAGCCCTATAAAATAATTTTTTGGTTTTATTGGTATGGTGTTGAATAAGTAAATCAGTTTAAGTAGAATTGTCATTTTTATTTTATTAGCTCAGCCTACCCATGAGCAACTGGTGCTTTCCCAGTTATTTAGATCTGACTTTATTTGTGTGAAAAGTGTTTTGTAATTGTGTTCACATTGTTCCTTGGGCTTGTCTTGACAAGTATATTCCCAAGCATTATATATTATCTACAGTTATTTTAAATGGAGTTTATCTTTCTATTTCTTGCTGCTGAGCTTTGTTAGTAATATATAGAAATGCCTATGATTTATGTGGGTTTATTTTATATCCTCCAACTTTGCTACAGTTGTTGATTATTTCAAGTAGCTTTTTAGTAGATTCTCTAGAATTCTCTAAGTCTATCATCATATCATCTGCAAAGAGTGGTAGCTTTGTTTCCTCATTGCTTATTCTAATTCTTCAATTTCTTTTTTCTTCTCTTATTGCTAAAGCTAACATTTCTAGTATAACATTGAATTACAATGGGGATAATGGACAACTTTGTTTCACCCTTCATCTTATTGGGAATGCTTCCAGCTTATCCCCATTACATATAATACTTACTAATAGATTTAGATAGATGCTACTTATCATTTTAAGGAAAAATCCATTTACTCCTATGTTCTCTAGTGTTTTTAATAGGAATGGGTATTGTATTTTGTCCCAAACGTTTTCTGCATCTATTGAGAGAATCATATGATTTCTGCTAATTTTGTTATTGATATGGTCAATTATTCTGATAGTTTTCCTAATATTGAACCATTGCTGCATTCCTGGTATAAATCTCAACTGGTCATTGTGTATTATCCTCATAATAAGTTGTTGTGATCTCTTTGCTAACATTTTGTTTAAATTTTTTGCATCAATATTCATTAGGGAAGTTGGTCTATAATTTTCTTTCTCTGTTTTTGCTTTTCTGACTTTAGGTTACAATACCATATTTGTATCATAAAAAGGAGCTGGCAGGACAGCTAAAAGAAGTGATCTTAAATAAAGGAAATATAGGAAACTATAGAATATAGACTATAGACCAATATCTCTAATGAAAGTTGATACAAAATTTTTAAATACAATATTAGCAAAGAATCTGTAGCAACGTATCACACGATTATACACTATGACCAAGTTGTTATTTGTATCGGGAGTATAGGACAGGTCAGTGTTAATAAAGCTATAAACATAATTGACCATACTAATGATGAGAATCACAAACATTATATGATTATATCTCTAGACACAGAATAAAGTGCTGCCCAAAAAATCACTTATCTAAAAGCAAGAGACAGCATTATTTGTATCAGAGTCCTTTCAATTAGATCAAGAGTGAAGCAAGGATGGTCACTGTCTCCACTTCTTTTTAACATGGTACTAAAAATACTAGCTCTAACTAAAAGATAAGACAAAGAAATTGAGGGAATAAGCATAGGCAAATAAGAAAAAATGATAACTTTTTGAAGATGATATGACAATGTACCTAAGTACATTAAGAATCTTAGAATGTTAACTAAACTTGATTGAAACAATCACTTTGGCAAAGCTGTAAAACACAAAATACATTTTCACAAATTATCAGCATTTCTGAAAGAAAAAACAACAAAATAAAACACAGTAGGAAGAGATCAAAGGAGAAATTCCATTTAAAATTTAATTATTATTATAATTATAGAATACATAAAATAGTTTATTGTTTACCTTTCAAGATTTACATAAAAACTGTAATATAATACTGTTTATGGAAATAAAAACAAATAATTGGATGAATATTAATTGCTTATAAATTAGTCTAATTCAGGGGCAGGGAACTAGTGGCCTGGAGCCCACATATAGCCCTCTAGGGACTCAAGCATGACCCTTTCACTGAATCCAAACTTCACAGAACAAATTCCTTTAATGAAAGGATTTGTACACTAAAACTTGGGCTTAGTCAAAAGGCCTCACCCAAAGACCTGGAAGGCCACATGTGGCCTTGAGGCTACAGGTTCCCCACCACAGGATCAATATAACAAAAATGACAATACCTAAATTATTTTTACTTATCAAGGGCCACATCAATTATACTATCAAAGAATTGCTCTACAGAACTAGAGAAAAAATAACAATTCATCTAGAGAAAAAGATCAGTAATCTCAAAGAAAATAATGAAATAAAAAAGTGAGAAAGAAGAGGCCCCCTAATAGCGCCAAGATCTTAAATTGTGTTACAAAGCAGTAATCACCAAAACATTTTGGCACTGGTTAAAAAATAGGTCAATCAGTGGAGCAAGTTAGGCAAACAACATATGGAAGCAAACAAAAAAATATTAGCCAAACATTTGATAAAGACAAAGATCTCAACTGCTAGATTAAGGACTCATTATTTGACAAAACCTCTTAGAAAAAATGGATAGCAGTCTGGCAGAAATTAAATCTAGACCAACACCTCATACCATATACCAAGATATGAGCCAAATGAAAAAGTGACCTATCTACAACAGGTCAACATATGAACAAATTAGAAGATAATAAGGAAATTTATCTTTCAGATCTATGGATAGAGGAAGAATTCATGACTAACTGAGATAGGCTTACAGAAGATAAAATAAACACTTGATTACATAAAATTTTTTAAAAAGTTTTTATACAAACAAATACAATTTAGGTAATATTAGAATGGGAATCATCACTTCTTAAACCATGGGTCATGACCCCACAGGGGTGACAAAAAATTTGGCATCATTATAAGGTTTCTGAACTCATAACAACCAAAAATTAAATCAAATCAAAGGCACAACAAATCTGAGGTGTTTCTGGAAGCTGTTGCCTATGTTGCATGATGCAATTTCATTTTAACCTTGGTTCTTCAAAACCTAATTGGCTCACTTTCCACTGCACATGCCCTCAGGCCATGCAACACCAACAAAAGCTACCAAAATGGGAAAAGGGATCTTGAGTGGAAAAAGTTTAAAAAGTCCTGGAATAGCTAACTGGGGGAAAATTGTAGCAAATTTCTCTGATAATATTCTCAAGATATACAAGGAAATGTTTCACATTTGTAAGAAGTGGAGTCCTTTCACAATTGACAAGAGGTCAAAGGATATGAATAGGCCCTTCTCTAGGAAAAAAGAGCCAAGGTATCTGGAGCTATATGAAAAAATGCTCTAAAATCTAAAATTAAAGAAAAGCAAATTAAAGCAGCTCTGAGGTTACTTCTGTAAGATCCTATTTGCAAAGCTAACAAAAATACTAAATGACAAATGTTGGAGAGGGCTGTGGGAAAAGAGGCACACTGGTGCCCTCTTGGTAGAATGGCAGTGGGAGAGCGAGTTTGAAGGGTAAAAATTACCCAAGACCCACACTAGTTTTTCAGTGGGTGGGGTTTTATTGTCTTAAAAGCAAATGGAGCCAAGCAGTGTCAGGAGACTGGGTGGGTGGGTGGAAGGATGATGGAGACTTGCTTATATTGGAGCTGAAGGGAGAGTGACTTATGGAAATTTGCTATGACATAATCTTTGTGCTATGCAAGCAAAAAGAAAACTTGTGCCTTTGCCTATTGGATCTTCCAGGTGGCTAAGGTGAAACAGCTGTACTTCCACTCTCTGGAGTCTCTTCATTATCATATTCATAAGATGTTCATGGGGACTTTGACATCATATAAGTTACTATTGGGCAGTGAGAAGGCTCCTTGCGCTTGCAAGGTCTTGGGTAAGTCCCTTGACCACAAGGTCCCTGGTGATAGGGAGGTCTGAGAGTAGGGCCTCTCACAAGGTGATAGGGTGGGGTATGGAGTGGTAAGGTTGCCTTCTCAGTATATGGGAGAAGTAGTTGTCTGCTCAGCATATGGGGGAAAGGATAGGGCTTCATTGCTCTGGGGGAAGGGTAGGACCTTGCTGCTCCTACTCCAGAACTATGAATTGGTCCAGCTGTTTTGGAGAGCAATTTAGTACTCTGACCAAAATGTGATTAAACCATGGATGCCCTTTGACCCAACAATACCATTAATAGGTCTGGTCCTTGAAGAGATCAAAAGGAAAATTACTACAATATTCATAGCAAATCTTATTCTTATGGTAAAGAACTAAAAAGTATGGATTACTCATCAGTTGAGGGATGACTACAAATGACAGTACAATCAATCCTCAACTTTTGTGGAGTACCCTTTTTAGAAAACTACAGAAAAGTAAAAAATGTGAGTATTGATACACTGAATCTTTGGGAAATACAGGTTTAACTTCTCACATCTGCCAAAAACTGTAATATTTCAATAGAGATCGCTGAAAATATACTTTGTTGCATACAATTCTTTCTAACAAAACATTACTTCTGATAATATGCACTTTTCCTAACACAGTAACCTTGAATTCACCAATAAAGTGCAGGAAACAGGAGAGGTAGGGGCAGTGTCAGGGATGTCAGAACTCTGAGGTAAAAAAGGAAAAGGAGGAACCCGCCTTCATTAATCTCCCTTTGAGTTCTGTGGCAGAATATTTCTGCAATGTAAAGTACTTGCCTCAGGGTGAGTCACTTGCCCAGTTATGCTCAGAATTCCCAGCCCGTGGGGTTGGGCTTCTCCAGGGCCAGAGCTGACCATACTAAGTAAATCAGGTAAATGCTTGGGGGTTGGGAGTTGGTACTGGAGTGAGGCAGGAAGAAGATTGCTCTGGCCAGCTAGCTTCAGAGTGACCATGATGTCATTTACCTACAGACTTACTTGTTTTTCTGTTGTTTTTTTTTTCAATTTCTTTTTCAGGTACCTGAGAGATAACTTTAACACTTTCTGGAGCAGATTCATGAATACTTTTACAAATACTTTATTCCTTTGTGTGAATATAAACTTGTGCTTACTTCCCCTCTCATTTTTTACTCTACTACATAGCCAGGAAAATGAGAATGTGTGTGATTTCTGACATAAAAGTAAAAACAAGGTTACTAATAAAATCACCAGAATGCTTAAAGTTATGGAAGTTAAACACAGGAATGTTGCAGATTGACTGTGTATGAATAATGAAATATAACTGTAATGTAAAAGATGGTTTCAGAGACCTGGGGAAGTGTGTGAACTGATGTAGAACAAACATAACTAGTAGAACACTTCATATTATAACATAAACATTATAAATCCGAAAAATTGTGGAAGACTCAAGAAGTCTGATTAATGAAATGATTAACCATGACCCTAGAAAATTAATGATAGATATTGTTGCCTACCTCTTGATAGAGAGGTGATGAACTAATTTGAGACACATGTTTATAGTCTTGATCAATGTGGGAATTTGTTTTGCTTGACCATATGTATCTACTATAGGTGTAATGTATTTTTTTTCTTTTTGAGAGGAGGAGGAGAAAGTGGGAAGGAGAAAAACAAATGCTATATAATTTTTAAAAATTTAAAAATCTAGTAGGCAGATCACTTTTTAAATGGATCAATGAATCAGACAAATTCTCAACTGTTTATGATTATATCAAATTTAAGACATCAAGACTGGCAGAGCCAAGATGGAGGAGTAAAAAGCAGGAATCTGCTTGAGCTCCCACTCCAACCACCTCCAATACCTGTAAAAAAAAAGACTCTAAAATTTTTTTACAGCTACAGATCCCACAAACTGACAGAGAGAAACAAATCTCCCACTGAAGGCACCCTGACAAGCCATCAGGAAGGGTCTACTGCACCAGTCTGGGAGCCAAGCGCAGTCCTGTGTGAGCCGTGCAGACACAGACCCAGGGGCATCCCAGACTTGTGGCCCAGACCAGCCAGAGCAGAATTCAGGAGAGTACATCACCAGCAGTTGTGGCAGTTTCCAGACTTCTCAACCTATAAATGCCAAAGAGAAAGTAAAATGTCAGTAGGGAACTCTGTTGGAACTGGGAGAGAGAAGAGCTCAGTCTGGCCCCTGCCTTGGCAGGGTGGCTGTAGCTGCTGTCGCATGGCTGTCACCAGAACTCTTGGCCTACAGACTGTAGGGGAACCACCAACCATTAAAGGGTAATTCCTGCTTGGATCTGGGTCACAGTTTTGGGTGGTGGTTCTGGGATGAGCAGCACTACTGTGCCAGAGCTTGTGGCAGCTTTAGAGAGGGTGCCCTCCTCAGAACTCTGACAACAGCTCTGACAACAGCAGCACAAAACCCCAGAAATTTGGAACAGAGCGCTCTCCACTTTGGAAACAGAGTTCAATTGTGGCAAAGAGCTCAAAAGCCCAGTAATTGACTGGCAAGATGAGCAAAGAGAGGATGCACAATCAGATCATGGAATCTTTTGGGGGGGACAAAGAGGATCGAAACTTAGAACCAGAAAAAGACAACAAAGTCAAAACTCTTGCATCAACAGCCCCCAAGAAAAAATATGAATTGGTCAAAGGCCATGGAGGAGCTCAAGAAGGATTTTGAAATTCAAGTAAGAGAAGTAGAGGAAAAATTGGGAAGAGAAATGAGAATGATACAATAAAATCATGAAAGTGAGTCAACAGCCTTAGATTGGAGCATATGGGAGCTAATGACTTTATGAGAAATCAAGATACTATAAAACAGATCCAAATGAATGAAAAAAATAGAAAGCAATACAAAATATCACACTGGAAAACCCATTGACCTAGAAAACAAATCAAGGGGAGATAATTTAAAAATTTATTGGACTACCTGAAAGTTGTGATCAAAAAAATAGCCTAGACATCATCTTT
>CM053584.1:181977682-182011007 GCA_028627135.1 Pseudochirops cupreus | reverse complement strand
TTTCAAGTTCTATTTTGGCCTCTGGTTCTAAAATATCAGGGCAATTTTCTTTGAGAATTTCTTGAAGGATGCTTTCTAAGTTCTTTTTTTGATCATGCCTTTCAGGTAGTCCAATAATTTTTAAATTGTCTCTCCTGGATCTATTTTCCAGGTCAGTGGTTTTTTCAAGGAGATATTTCACATTGCTTTCTATTTTTTCATTTGTTTGGATCTGTTTAATAGTACCTTGATTTCTCATAAATTCATTTGCTTCCATTTGCTCCACTCTGATTCTGAAGGAAATACTCTCTTCAGAAAGTTTTTGAGATTCTTTTTCCATCTGGCAAATTCAACTTTTTAAGGCATTCTTCTCCTCATTGGCTTTTTGGGCCTCTTTTGCCATTTGAGTTAATTTATTTTTTAAGGTGTTATTTTCTTCAGTCAGGCTGTTGACTCTCTTTTCATGATTTTCTTGCATCATTCTCATTTCTCTTCCCAATTTTTCATTTGGTTTTCAAAATCCTTCTTTAGCTGCTCTATGGCTTGTAGGAATTCTTCATGTTTCTTGGAAGCTTTTGGTGTGGAAGTTCTGACTGTGTTGTCTTCCTCCTATTCCATGCTTTGATCCTTTTTGTCCCCAAAGAAGAAATCTAAAGTTCAGTTGCTGTTCTTACTTTTCTTCCTTTGCCTGCTCATGTTGCCAGTCAGTTACTTGATTTTTTAGCTCTGTGGAACTGTCGTTCCAGAGGGAAAATCTCTGTTCCAAATTGCTGGGGTTTTCACAGCTGCCAGAGCTATTAGGAGGCTGCTGCAGTCTCCACCAGCTTTGACTCACTGAAAATGCACCCCAGGACCACCACCTAAGACCACGATCCAGATCCAGGCCACTCAAAGTAAGAACACTTAGCCTCTGAACAATTGCTTGGCACCCCTGCAGCCTGCATGCTGGGAGCTCTGAAGCAGCCATGGGGAGGTGGCTGCAAGGCCACTACTTCTGTCTCCTCCTTCCCAGGAGGCAGTTTGGCTGGACTGCTTTTCTCCCCCAAATTTAGCTGAGTTCTACTGACTTTTCACTTTGTCTTTTTTTCTTATGGCTGGATAATTCTGGAAACTTTCACAGCTGCTGCTGATCTGCTCTCCTGAAGTTTCCAGGTGTGGCTTGTCTTGGCTACCTGGGGGCCAAGCCAAAGTTTCATGCTGGGCTGGTTTCGGCTCCCAGCATGTTGCAATGAGCCCTTCCTGCCAAGTTGCCTTCAGCGGGAGATGTATTGTTCTGTATTTTTGTGAGTTTTGGAGCCCTAAAATTTGTTTAGAGTCATATTTTATGGGTATTTGAAGTGGCTATGTGGGGGCTGTGCATCCTTGTTGCTTCTTCTACAGTGCCATCTTGCCTCCCCATATCTGTGCTTTAGGACTATCAGTTAAGCAGCTGCATGAAGGGTGATTTGGAAAGGTGGAAAGAAATGGTAGACCAATAAGGATGGAATCATGAAGATCCAGGAGAGGTGATGAGAGCTTGAACTAGGACAAACCATTACATGTTTTTTTCTCTAGTTAGAAAGAGGTCACTTTCCACTTTACTAAACTAATTTTTTTTTTCGAGATTATGAAGTACTCTCTATAACATCTATGGCAAGGAAGATATAATTTTATTTACATACAGTGTTTACTTCTCTTAGAGGTTGTGAGAACCAACAATTTTTTTGTTCACAAGTGAAGCAATTTCCATATCTGCTTCCTTAAAGGGTCTACATCCTTTATCATTATAGATTTGATCCCTTAAAACAAGATATAAATAGCAAGAGAGGAAATGTAGTGTAGTGCAATCAGGAAGACCTTGTTGTTGTGGGTTATAGAAGATCCTTTTTGCAAGTAATAAATTCTATTAGAATTTTTGGAAAATGATTTTGAATTGTTAAATTGTATCATCATTTATCTGTAAGTATGGAATAATGTTAATTGCTAGATTTGATTATGAACTATGCTACACTGACTTTTCATGGGATTCTTTAGAATGAGAGACTAAGGGAGGCCTTCAAAAAGGATAACACAAAACCTCCCCAATTCTATAGTGTTATCTAGGAATTGGGACTTTCCTAATAGGCTTTCCCAAACATACTCCAATAAACTTTTTGAAGATGGCAGATATCAAAACTGGGTGAAGAACGTAGGGGTGGGGTTAAGTAAATCAATCAAGTTACTCATCTCTAGTTAAGTATCAAGATGCCCTGATACTTTAACAAGGTGAACACAAGTCTTAATGAACCTATCAATCAATTTCAATTGAATGAAATCTCCTTGAATGAACTGGAGTAACATTGACATTAAATAACATTGAGTGTTGTAGTTGATTAAGGAAACTTAGTTATGCCCTGTGGGTCTCATCTCTAAAAGATCTGTTGAGAACCCCAATGTTTTGAGCATCTGGTAGAAATCCAGATCCCCAGAAACAGCTAACCAGGAAAGAGTGCTTTTTAACTAAACCCTTTGAGAAAGATTTCTTTGGGGTGATAGGGACAAAAGGACACTCCAACTTTGGTTTTGGTCTCCCCTCTACCCCCACCTTGGCTAAAGTAGAACTTTGTTACCCTCAAATGCTCCATTTTTGTTTGTTTTTGACATTGTTCTCCAAAACAATGGCTAGTAGCAGTATCTGCACTGGGAATCAAGGACAGACTGGATGAAATTCTACAAAGAATCCAGCAAAGACTATCCATAAAGGGAAATTCTTGAGTGTGGGGGAGAAAAGGACTTCCAGTCATTAAGAACTAAGACTACTCTTTGCCATACATGCTATCTAAGCTTGAGACCACTTTCCCCTGGGCTCTGTATGTATTACTCAAAGAAGAGGTCATAGACTTTTTCTGGGATGTTTTGTGCTAACTGTTCTTACTATATATCAGCTTTAAAATACTCTTTGGTGAAAGCTACTTAAAGATAACTGACAAAATTAATTCTTGACTGATGATCTTGGGAGGAAGCACCCCTGATAGGGAGTCATAAGCATTAGAAGATACGTCCCAACTCCATATGGATATCATAGAGCCCTAAGGGCTGTGCTCTGGGAACCTGTCTCATTAGTATGAATGGGAGTTGGCATAATGCTCCAGTATATTACATTGTCCCTCTTCTAACACATACTGCTCCTTAGGAAGTCACTTAACCTCTCAGTGCCCCAGGCAGCCCTCTAAAACTATCAGTTGTAGAGAAGGTGTAGACTTGCATTGGAAAAGGAAGTTCCTCACTGGGAGTTCCCTATATTCATGAAATCACAAGCCTATTTGAAATAACAACAATAAATAGTAAATTAGACAAAGTTCTAACTAGTTTCATTACATAGGGTGAGGTATTTAAGAAGCCTAGAGGTTACTAGGTTGCTATGTGCATCAGGAAACCCTTCAGAAGAAATACTAGGCAAATTATAGGGTTCTTTCAATGGCTAATTACAAATCCTGTGGCTTCTGATGCAGAGAAACATGAGAGAAAATGGTTAGAGCCTGAAAGATGTTGTCAAGGATATGACAATCAGTGCATTGACACTGCTGTTTGTTTGTGAGTACAGGGCATGAAATTTATCTTCTAATGACATATGATAGACACACATGCACAAACACACACACACAAACAGAAACATTAACACAGCAAGGAAAAGTGGCCCAGGTAACCAGGATCCCCAGAGCTACATTACTTTGTTGTAATGAGTTCTCATTTTTGTTTTTGATCATTTGTTTGTTTTTGCTTTCCTTCATTTTTAAACACATAGCTCAACCACCATAGGATAATGGGCAAGGTCGAGGTTCAGGATCTTCCTACTCTTAGCATGCTGTATGACCTTGAACAAATCACTTTGCCCATCAGTCTCATTTTCTGTGATTGTCTAGTAGAAACTGACATTTTGAAGTAGCCTTAAACTGTGGGAGATTGTTGGGTGGGGCATTAAAAGACTAAATCTGAGAGTCAAATGGGGTAGAGGAAGGAGGGCTGATGTCTGAGGCGGAAGGCAATCTTATTTTCCTTGAGGAATCAGAATCCTAGAGTATGTACATATTGAGACACTGCTCACATATAGAAGCTAGCACAGTTTCTTATTTTTTAGAACCTGACACCGTGCAGTTTGCATAACTATCAGAGCACAGGGTTCTTTGCTCTGCTATCCAATGAGCTAGCTCTCCATTTTAGCATTGTATCCTTTGTGTTTTTGATGGATCTGCCACATGCCATTCTCTCATTAAAAATATTAACAGCACAAAACTAAGCACAGATTACTGGGTCATTGCATAATGGAGCAACTTCTACATTGATGCTGAATCATTAATAACTACTGTTGGGTCCAGCTATTCAATCAGGTTACAAATCCAACTAACATTATTATTACCTTGATTATGTTTCTCTATCTCATCCACAAGAAAAGCTATAAAGATTTTTTCAAATGTGTTGCTGAACTCTAGGTAAATGATATATACAGAAACCATTTTATAAACCAGTTCACTAACTTTATCAAAAAAGAAATGAAATTAGTCAGACATGACCTGTTACTGATAAATATCTTTATTAACTCTTCTTTTAAAATAATTTTATCTTTTGTATTATATGCTACCCGAATTTCTCCCAGTGTCTCTCTCCCTCCTCCTCCCAGAGAACCACAAGACAAAAGAACTATATTTTAAAAGAAAAAAACAAAGGAAAAAGAGATAAATTATCAACATTGATCAACAAATCAAGAAAAGCTGAAAATGAAAATGTCTCTATTCCTGTGCACCTTCCACACTTGTTCTTTCTCTAAGAAGCATTTTGTAATTGAATCTGTACGAATTATTTGTAAGCTTTGATTGATTCCTCCACATATTTTATGTAGTTGTAATTATACTAAATGGAATTTACCTTCCTATTTATGCTTTTTAAATTTTATTTTATTATTTTATGGAAATGCTGTTGATTTTGTAGCTTGTGTCTTTTCATAAGCTATTAATTGACTCAATCAGTATCTTTTAAAAAAATAAAAAAATCAGTATCTTTGATTACTCTTTACAGTTATCTATGTAGATCATAATATAATCAGAAAATAGACAGTTTTATCTACACTTAATCTGTTTTTATGCCTTTAGTTTCTTTCTCTTCTTTTATTGTTATTACTAGCATTTCCAAAACTACATCAAATAACAGTGTGAAGAAAAGGCAATTTTGTTTTACTCCTATATTTGATGGGAAAGATTCTGATGTGTCCTCATTTCATAAGATGCTTGCTTTTGGTTTTAGATAGACAAATTTTATAATATTAAAAATATCCTCCTATGCCTATACTTTTTTAAGAATGAATGTTATATTCATTAAAGCCTTTTTCTGCATTTATTGAGATAATCATGAAATTTTGGATTTTTTAAAATGTTTTATTGATTGTTTTCCTAATGTTGAACCATCCCTTCATCCTTGTTATAAATTGAATTTGGTTATAATGAATGGGTTTTCTTTTTTTATGATAAATTGCTATAATCTGACAAGGATTTAATTAAAAGTTTTTGAATTGATATTCAATAATAACATTGGCCCATAGTTCTCCTTTGCTGGCTTAGGTATTAGTATCATATTTCTTTCATAAAAAAAGTCTAGTGGAATGTTTTCCTTCTCAATTTTTGAAAATAATTTTGTAGTGTTGTTAAGATTAATAGTATTGTAGTATTGGGTTGGGTTATTTTTGAGGAGGGAAGGCAAGGCAATTAGGGTTAAGTGACTTTCACAGGGTCACACAGCTAGTGAGGGTCAAGTGTCTGAGGTCAGATTTGAACTCAGGTCCTCCTGACTCCAGGGCTGGTGCTCTCTCTTTTCACTGTACCACCTAGCTGCCTCTTATAGTATTGTTTTTTTTTAAAGGATAAAATTCTCTTTAGAATCCATCAGAATCCATATGAATCCAAAAGTCTCCACCTCCCTCCCCTTTGGTAGTTCCTTTAAAGCTGGTTTGATCTCCTTTTAGAACAGTGGTTCTCAACCAGTGGGTTATGTTCAATTTGTAACAATGAAAATACATCCTGCATATCAGATATTTACATTATGATTCATAACAGTAGCAAAATTACAGTTATGAAGTAACAACGAAAATAATTGTATTGTTGGGAATCACTACAACATGAGGAACTGGATTAAAGGGTCATCGCATTAGGAAGGTTGAGAACCCTATTTTAGAAGATTGGATTCTTTAAGATCTCTATTTTGTCAAGTCAAGTCAAAAAGTATTTCTCAAGTACCTACCATGTGCCAGGCATTGTGCTAAATAAAGACAAATCATGGTTCATGCTATCAAGAAGCTCACAAACTAATGGGCGAGATGATCTTTGTCCAAACAAGATGAAGAGAGGATGAGTTGGAGAAAATTACAGATAAAAGGCACTAGAATTGAGGTAGATCAGGAAAGACTTCTTGTTGAAGGAATTTTAGCTGAGAATGGAAGGAAGCCAGGGAAAACAGAAGATGGAGATGAGAAGGGAGAACATTCCAGGAGTGTGGGACAGTTGGTGAAAATGCTTTGAGTCAAGTGATCAACTTTCACGTGAAAAGAACAGCAAAGGTCGGAGGAAGTATAAGGGAATAAGATGCGAGAAATCTGAAGGGGTGGGAAGGGGCAATATTACGAAGGACTTTAAAAGTCAAATACATACACACATACATAGGCATAGGTATAGATATAGATGTAGTATGGATATAGATAGATACGAAGATCTTTCTCCTGGCAGCTTGCAGAAATTTTTTGTTCATCTTTGAACTTGTTCAACCTAATCACTATGTATCTTGGAATTTGCAGCAGAGGTTAGTCTTTTTTTCTAGAGGTGATCTTTGGATTCCTTTGATTGGCAGAGTGTTTTCTGCTTTCAGAAGTTGTAGGCAGTTTTATTGTATTGTTTCCTGCACTATGTTGCTAAGTTTTTGATTTGTCATATTCATTTGTGAGACCTATAGTCCTTAAACTGTCTCTGCTCATCCTGTCTTCAGGAAACTGTTTTGCTTATAGAAAGACTATCTGATCTTTAAATGTTTCTGCTTTTTGCTTCTCTTCTTTTGGATTGTTGTTTATATGTCTGTATATATGTCTATATTACCAATCAGCTGCTTCTTTGGATAGACTCGCCACATAGTAATGAGTTTTTCTTTAATTTTAAAAATTTTCTATTCTGACAATGTCTTCCAGTCATGAATTCTACTTTCACAATTCATATTTCTTTCTTGAATCATTCAGGAACATCCTTTTGTGGTTCCAAGTTCTCTTGTAAATTTGCTGGTTCCTCTGCTCCATTAGGGATTAGTTCAATTTTTGTTTTGTAACATTTATTCAAAGATGTTTGCACTCATTTTGATGAATATTATACTGCCTCACAAAAATACTATATTTCAGAGAGGCATAGTTACTTTGACAAAGTCACAGTTAGAAGGTGGGAGAGATGTGACTCGAATTGAAAGGTTCTTATTCTAGATCCAGTGTTTTTTTGTACTACATACTACATACCCCCTGTGCTACCTAGAAGAGCCAGGATTTTCCTTAGCTATGAGCACAAAACACATCTTAGAGAAATATTTCTCTTTTTTCTTTGTTATTTCTCTTACTCAACCTGGAGCAGTGCTTCTTAAACTGTGGGTGGTGACCCCATATCACAAAAATATTTGGCAACGGTAAAAGGTTTCTAAATGAGCAATGACCAAAAGTTAATTCAAAATCAAATGTGTAATAAATCCAAGGTGTTTTTGGCAACTCTTGTCTGTGTTGCATCATGCAACTTTACTGAAGCCTTGGTTCTGAACATAACACATGCTCACTTTACACTGCGCATGCTGTCATGCCCACGCAGCACCAATGAATATTGCCAAAACTGGAAAACATTAGTGAGTGGAAAAAGTTTAAGAAAGCCTGGGTTAGAGGACGGGACAGTATATTTTGAGCTAGTAAAATCTGTTTTCAAATCCTGTTTCTGACATTTTCTAGCTGTGTGAACCTAGTAGTCTGTTTCTCATTTATAAAATGGAGATAATGATAGGTGTAGAACTTTATTCACAGAGTTTTTGTGAGAATCAAATGGGATTATGTACATAAAGAACTGTGCAAACTTTAAAGTATTATAGAAACACTGTGGTGTTTTGGTTGTTGTTATTACTACTGCTACTGCTACTACTACTACTACTACTACTACTACTACTACTACTACTACTACTACCACTACCACTACTGTCACTGCCACTACTGCCACTACTACTACTATTACTACCACCACCCCTTCCCTCTTCCTTACCCCAACAGTATAATTTCACCCTATAGATACGTTGAGGTATTCATGGATCTCAGAAAAATCTAAAAAGTAAGAAGACTCTGTTAAGATGCATAGGGATGTGTAATTATAGGGATATCTGAAAGACCTTTAATACACAAAGGAGATAAAGAGAGTTAAAGAAGATACAAATTATAAATAGTGTGATTACCATAAAGTAATAAGTATTACTACTTAGAGAATCCCTAACTAGCCTTGATGAGTTCTTATAAGGAAGACTAAAGTAACTAGCTTCCAAGGTACCGAAAGAACTTGCAGATGTGATTGCTATGTCATTCTCAGTGATCTTTTATTCAAACATGGATAATGAGAGAGCTGTTGCAGAACTAGAAAAGGTCAATGTTGTCTCATTTAAAAAAAGGGAAAAAATGGAGTCAGCAAAATAGAGCTAGTGAGATAGTCTTGACTCCTGGTAAAAGTAAAGGTATTATTAAAAGAATAGAGGTTTTCCCCAATCTTTTTGCATGTGAGTTACTATAATAATTTATTGGAGTGGCGAGGCCATTGTTGTAGGGAGAAATTTACTCAAATGCAATCTATCCTTTTCTTTTCCAGACTCCATCTAAGGCATAAGTACTGATGGATAAAAACTGGACAATAGACAGCCATTTTCCCCCCTAAACTCTTCAGGTTTCATTTAAGAAGCTTTGCACTGTCTTGAGATTTGATGTGATCAGCACAATGTCCTTCACAAGTGAGAAAATCTGAAGGACCTCATTATCTACATGGAATCTTCCTTCAATTTGCCATCAATATTTTCATGGTCTATGGTTTCAAGTCATGGCATACCCCTTTTTTCCCCCTGTTGTTTAAATTCAATTTTATTTTATTTTCAGCTCCAAATTCTCTCCCTCTCATTTTCCCCTCCCACACCCATTGAATGCAAGAAAAATAAAACGCATAACAAACATGTACAGTCAAGCAAAACACATTTCCATATTAACTATGTTGAAAATTAAAGAAAGAAAAGAAAATGGCTTCAATCTGTACTCTGAGCTCATCAGCTCTCTGGAAGCGAATAGCATGCTTCATCATGAATCCTTTGGATTTATGGTTAGTCATTATATTGGTCAGAGTTCCCCAGTTTTTCAATGTATTTGTCTCTATAATATTGCTGTTAAATTGTTCTTTTGGTTCTGTTCACTTCACTTTGCATCAGTTCAAACAAGTCTTCCAAAATTTTTGTTTGTTTGTTTGTTTTTGGTGAAATCATGCCCTTCATCATCTCTTATAGCACAATAGAATGCTGTTACTTTCACATACTATTACTTTTTCAGCCATTTTCCAGTTGATGGGAATTTCTTCAGTTTCCAATTCTTTGACACTATGAAAAGAGGTACTATAAGTTTTTTTGTACATTTGGGTTATTTTTATTCTTTCTTTGATCTCTGGAGTATGGACCTAGTTGTTTGTTGTTATTCATTCTTCCTTTTTGAAGAGAAGCAATGTCATCATGGAGTGATGTCTTAACTTGTGTGTGAACTGGATTTAAGTGAGGCAGAGGTGCACAAAGTCATCAGCCTCTCTCTTCCTGAGTCGTTAAAGTCCAGTGGTAAGATGAAAGTCAAGATGACTTGCTATGTGGCCCAGTCAGTAAATGACCCTGGAGTTTTCAATGTCTGATCAAGTTCTAAGTACTCTATAGTGCCTTTTTCAGCTACCTTATTTAATGAATGCTTGTTAATTAAGTAATTGATTGCAAGTTATTTTCCCTTTCTCACTGTCTTCAGCAAATTTATATGTAGCTTTTTTCACATTAATATTTCAATATTTTTAGTAGTAAATTACTGCCAGAAGGAAAAAATATTAAGGGAACTAGATTTAAGCTACCACTAATAATTATGAATTCTAAGCAAGGCAGGGGATTTGTTTGGTTAATAGGTATGATCATTTTAAAGATTATTGAAGGTTGGCTTCACATAAGGGTTCCATATTTTTGCATAAATTCATGCCTCTCCATCTACCAAAACTCTTAGTTTTAGAATGAAATTATAATGGAGAGAGGGAAGGAAACAAGATACCTAAATTATAACCTGTGTGACCTTGTTTCAGTTCCTCATCTCTAAAAGTTGGAGGCTAACTAAATGGCTTTTGGGGTCCTTTGAAATTCTAAAACTATGATCTTATGAATTTGTTGTATGACCTCCAAGGTTCTTTTCCAGTTCTAAAATCCATGATCCTGTGATCTGATCCTCTACAGCATTCCAAGATGTGGTCATCCAGCCTTGGCTTGAAGACATCTAATTGAAGGTGAACCTACTACGTTGTGAAGCAACCAATTCTATTTCAGCCTTGCTCTAATTGTGAGGAACTTTTTACTGAAATCAAACTTAAATTTACCTCTTTGGTGGTTTTTTTTTTTTTTTTTGCTCCAGGTTCTGTTATCTGGAGTGAAATAAAATTAGTCTGATCTTGCTTCTGATTGACAGCCTTTCAAATTCTTGAAGCTGTCTATTATGTCCCTGTTGAATCTCTTCTCCAGGCTAAATATCCCAGTTCCTTAATCATCTTCATGAAAAGCACCTTGGTTTGATGAATGAATAAAATACATTCTGTAGAAATAGGCCTAGTATATGTATTATTGCATCAAAGAGGGTACACCAGTTCTCCAAATGGCACGGTGGCAAGTCACTCAAAAGCCAATAGGGAGGTGTATGAGAATAGCATATTGCCAAAAGAAGAACTGCATAGGAAAAGGGAAGTAAAGGATATCATCAGAGAGGTATATGACTGAAAAAGTAAGTAGATCAATTAGACTGTGAAAACAAATGATATCTAAAGCCTGTGTGTTCCATTGGTATCCAAACAAGGTCAAGAGATCTAGAGCAAGGCCCCCAACATATTGGGCAGATGTGTAGAGAATTTGTGGAAGGGGAATACTGGACAAGATTCAGTACGAGAAGGTATATGTGGATTGAGATATGCAGTTTTGGGTGGGGAGGCAGATATCCATATTGTTTTCTATAGTAGAATATAAGTACCCTGAGGGCTGAGAATTCTTCATTTTATTTCTTATATTCCCAATAAGCAGTACAGGTTATAACATAAAAATAAACATTTAATAAATGCTTTTTACTAATTGCTTGACTGATGAGATTACAGATTCATCATAGTATTACTCAGTTGTCTTTTCTAGTAGATTTTACCAAATATAGTAAATTCAGTAACTGCCTTTGAGCTTCAGGTATTGTTAAATTTTCACTTTCTACAGCTTGAGATCCAACAACTGCCAATTTTATAAATGAGGAACTAGAGTTTGAAAGCTAGAGTGATAAGAATATGGTTAAAACTGGGAAACAGCTAACTTTTGTTTCTTAGTCTTGATCATCTGTCCATATTGTATTCAATTTTTGGTGTTCTAAAAAAAAAAATTGGAGTTCTGTTTTAGGAAGGAAAATGGATATCGTCCAGAGTAAGGCAGTTGACACAGGAAAGGGGCTTGTGCTTTTCCTAGGATCTGTTAGAGAAATTGTTAGAGAACTTTCAAGGAAAGGGGCATCTTTAATCTGAAGAAAAGAATATTTATAGGGGGATGTGACAGGCACTTTCAAGTATTTGAAGAGCCATCATATGGAAGAAAGATTATGTTTATTTGCTTGGTCCCTGGGGACAGAACTAGAAGCAAAGATAGATTTGATGTAAGGAGAAATATTCCTAACAACTATTGCTAAGGTCTTTAAGCAAAGGAAAGATGACCACTTCTCAGGATAATTTTACAAGGAATCCTTTTTCATATTTGGGTAGGATGAGATGGCACTTTCAAGTGTGAAATTCTTTTATTCTGCGAAATTTAGGGGAGGAACAGATTTAGAAAGGAAGTAAATGAGTTGCATTTCGTAAATAGTGAGTTTGATATAACTATGGGATATCTAGGAGGAGATGTCCATCAAGCAGTTGATGGACTGCTGTTCAGGAAAGAGAACAGGACTGGATAAATGCGTGTGGTTCAACTACATAGATATGCTTATCCTACGGGGAACCTATATTAATCAGATGAGCTCACAAAGGGAGAAAGGGCAAAGAGAAGAGGTCCTAAGACATGGTTCTTGAAGTCATCTCTCCTAAGGAAGTGAATTAAAGCCTAAGGAAAGTCACTGAGAAGGAGCTATCAGACAAGTGGAGAAGAATAATTACAAAAGTGAAGCGAGGCAGATTGCACAGGAAAATGGAATGGCTTAGCAGTATTAAAAACCATACAAAGAGATCAAGGATGGTGAAGTCTGAAAAAAGGTTATCAGATTTATTAGTGTAACTCTTGTATTATGAGGCACAGTAATCCCAGAATGAAAACACTGTATATTTTGGGGAAATAGTATCTGTGTGCGTATATGCATGTATGTATGTGTATATGTCTGTGAGTGGTTTGTGGAGATTTCTGGAAAGAACAGAAGAGAAGGACAGGCATGAGGACTGATTGATTGACAGGCAGAATTTCATCTAGAGAGGACACATGTGAGTCACCTCAGTGCCCTTGGCATATACCTCCAATATCTCCATCTATAGGGACTATGAAGCCTAATGATCCTTGAGATGCTATTAGTAGTGTGGATGAAATATTATGGATTATGTAAGATAACTTCACAGAGGTTACTTCTGTCCCTCCCAGCTGCCACTCGAATGGGAAGGTACCAATGAACCACGCTGCCTCAATATTTAAGCAGGAAGCCCTTCTTACTCCCTGCATTCAGAAAATTCATTATCTGACATGTTCTGTCTGTGCTGATCAGCTTCCCTTAATATTGAATGTTCCTAACTTCTGTATCACTGTCAAGGATACCACCATCCTCCTGATCACTTGGGCTTGGAACATAGGCATCATCCTTGACTTCTTTTTCTCTTACTCCTCATACCTAATCAGTTGTCAAGTCCTGACATTTCTACCTTTCCATCACTTTTATGCTTCCCCTTCTTTCTTCTGACACTGCCACCACCCTGGCGGAGGCCCTTCATCAACTCACATCTAGATTATGTTGATAGCCTTATTATTAATTTGCCTGCCTCTGTAGTCTATTCTCCATTTAGCTGTCCAATTGATCCTCCTAGAATGCAGATATGATCATAACCACCACCCCCCCTTTATAGCCTAGCTGCTCGCTATTCCTCAGATTTGACTCTCTGTCTTCTAACTTCAAGCACTTTTACTGGCTTCACCTCATGCCCAGAATACTCTCTGTCCCTTTTCTACCCACCAACTTCCCTGGCTTCTCTTAAGCCTCAGTGAAAGTCCCACCTTCTGTAAAAAGCCTTTGTCAGACTTCCTTAATCTTAGTGCTTTTCCTTTGAGACTACCCCAAATTCATCCTGTATCTAGTTTGTATGTAATTGTTTGCATTTTGTCTCTACTATTAAACTGTGAGCTCCCTAAGAACAGGGAATTTTTTTTTTGGCCTTTTTTTGCAGGCTTAGTTCTTAGTACAGTGCTTGGAACATAGTAGGTACTTAATAAATGCTAACTAACTGACTGAATGTTTGCTCCTTGTCTGTGTTCTAATTCATACTCCTTGAAGCATAATACTGTTTTAATGTAGTAACCATGAGCCATATCATTATCTGGGAATGATAAGGAAACAGATAAACTCAAAAAGCTCACCCAGTGCTCAGTTTGGACATCAGCCCCTGGGGCTAAAGTGGAATGGAGAACAATGAGCCTCCTCTGGGAAGCAATCCAGGCCACACTGCCAGTACCCACAGAACCTGCCAAGCTTTAAGTTGGATCATGGTAATAAATAAGAGAGGTAAGATCAGAGAGGGTTGCTATAATTGAACTAGAATCCCCGCTAACCAACCTCTTGGCCTAATTATTGTAAGCCTTAAAGAGGCTAGAAAGAGAAATACAGGAGAGGAATTGAACTGCTTGGGCTTTCCTTGGGTTCCTCTGCCCTTTAATTTTGACAAGTGAGCCATTCGAGCCTCACTTATCTCCCTTGCATCAGTTAAAAGATTGTTGGTAACCTTGAAGACAGCAGTTCAGTCCAATGTCTAGGCCAAAAGTAAGACTGCAAAGAGTTGAATACTATTAATAACTGATGAAACAGTGAAGTCAAGAAGCATTGGTGCATTCTTCTAGAAGTGTCTGATTCTAGAAGTGAGATGGAAGGGATATTTGGGGAGTTAGCATGAATACTGGGTAGAATCAATTGATGGTTTTTAAAAATGGAGTTAACCTGAGACTATAGGAAATGGGGAGTCAGTTGGTACGGAAAAACTGGACATCCCAACCATCATAGTGGGTCCTCCCCTATATCAATTGCCAGTTGTAACTATAATCTCCTTTACATCATTGATTGACACACTGATAATATTCAACCAATCAATATCCTTGACTTTAACAAACAGAAAATTACTGAGAAGATATAGCAAGAACGATTTAAAGACATCCACCTGAACCAGGAGGGACCCTGAGAACAGCAGATTCAAACTTAAAATGTTTGCTACTAAGCATTTGCTTCACCAATTTCACTTATAAGTGTGGCATAGCTTCTGCTACAGGACATACCATTTCAGCTACCAAGTCAAATGACTGGACATTGCTAGACTAAACCCCACAAGTTATTCCTTGGTACTGCTTTGGCTTTTATTGCAGGCAAACTCTCCTGGCTATTCCAACGTTTTGAAGCTTACAAGATCAATCCTTTGTCAATGAAGAATGGGAAAAAGTAGACATAGCAGGGACAAAAGCAATAGCAGGGCCATGTATTCACAGGTTGCATGTCACATTGGGCAGAGAGAGACTGAGGCCTCCACCGATAAGAGTATATAACATGTCTGCCTTTGATTACTACCTGGAAGGGGAGAAATTATTTGACCAGCTAATGTTTTTTTATATACATACTCACTTCTGCCTCACAAGCCAGAAAGAGACCTTTTTTTTTTTTTGGAGGGGGAAAGGCAGGGCAATTGGGGTTAAGAGACTTGCCCAAATCACACAGTTAGCAAGCATGTCAAGTGTCTGAGGTCAGATTTGAACTCAGGTTCTCCTGACTCCAGGTCCAGTGCTCTATTCACTGTGCCACCTAGTTGCCCCTAAAGGTCTTTTCTTCATCATGCAGTATTTGAACAGGAAATACTCTGAGTATACTCTGAACTGGATAGGCAAGACTATTCATTGCAATTCCACAAGCAGGCTCATCAGTACGTACGTTCCTAAGATTGGGCTTTTATTGTCCATTGTTGTTGTTCAGTCATTTCAGTCTTGGCAAAGATACTGGAGAGGTTTGCCACTTCCTTCTCTGGCTCGTTTTACAGATGAAGAAACTGAGGCAAACAAGATTAAGTGACTTGCTTGGGATCACACAGTTAGTGTCTGAGACCAGATTTGAATTTAAGAAGATGAATTTTGCTGACTTCAGTCCCAGCACCCTATGCACTATGCCACCTAGTTGCCTTATTGTCAGTTATCTATTTAAAAACATACCACAATGGCAGATCTCTGGAGAAAATTGAATGGGTATAGAAAGGAATATACCTTCTTTTTTCAGCAGTACATAGCTCCTACACAAAAACTGACCCTTTATTAGGGCAAAAAAAAACAATGCAAAAAGGCAGAAATATAAAATGCATTCTTTTCAGATCATGGTGCAATAAAAATTAAATTCAATAAAGGGCCATGGAGAGATAGACTAAAATTAATTGGAAACTAAATAATCTAATACTAAAGAATGAGTTGGGTCAAGACAACAAGTCATAGAAATAATCGGTAACTTCATCCATTAGAATGACAATAATGAGATAACACATCAAAACTTATGGGATGCAACAAAAGGGGAAATTTTATATCTCCAAATGCTTACATGAATAAAATAGAGAAAGAGGAGATCAATGAATTGGACATGCAGCTAAAAAAGTTAAAAAAAGAAAAAATTAAAAATCCCCAAGTAAACACCAAATTAGAAATTCTGAAAACCAAAGGAGAGATTAATAAAATTGAAATTAAGAAAACTATTGAACTAATAAATAAAACTAAGATCTGGCTTTATGAAAAAAAAACCCACAATAAAATAGATAAGACTTTGGTTAATTTGATTTTAAAAATAAAGAAGAAAACCAAATTGCCAGTATTAAAAATGAGAAGGACAAACGCACCATCAACGACAAGAAAAATAAAAACAATAATTATGAACAGTTTTGACCAACCGTATGCCAATAAACTTGACAATCTTAGTGAAATGGATGAATATTTACAAAAATATAAATTGTCCAGATTAACAGAAGAGGAAGCAAAATACTTAAATAATCCCATTTCAGAATAAGCCATCAAGAAACTCCCTGGGAAAACAATCTCCAGGGCTAGATGGATTTAAAAGTGAATTCTGACAAACATATAAAGAACAATTAATTCCAATACTGTATAGACTATTTGGGGAAATAAGCAAAGAAGGAGTCCTACTAAATTCTTTTTATGATATGAATATGGTACTGTTACTTAAATAGGGAAGAGTCAAAACAGAGAAAGAAAATTATGGACCAATTTCCCTAATGAATATTGATGCAGAATTTTTAAATAAAATATTAGCGAAAAGATTACAGCAACTTATAATGAGTATAAAACACTATGACCAGGTAGGATTTATGCCAGGCATGCAGGGCTGGTTCAATATTAGGAAAAGTATCAGTTTAATTGATCATATCAACAACAAAACTAACAGGAACCATTGGAGTATCTCAATAGATGCAGAAAAAGCTTTTGAAAAAAATACAACACTCATTCATATAAAAACAAACAAACAAACACTGGAGAGCATAGGAAAAAATAGAGTCTTCCTTAAAATGATAGGTAGCATCTACCTAAAACCATCAGCAAGCATTGTATGTAGTGAGGATAAGCTAGAAGCATTTCCAGTAAGATTGGGAGTGAAACAAGGATGTCCATGATCATCACTGTTATTCAATATGGTATTAGAAACATTAGCTTTAGCAATAAGAGAAGAAAAAGTAATTGAAAGAATTAGAATGGGCAAAGAAGAAACTAAGCCATCACTCTTTTCAGATGATATGATGACATACTTAGAGAATCTTAGAGAATCAAGTAAAAAACTACTTGAAATAATAAACAACTTCAGCAAAGTTCCAGGATATAAAATAAACTCACATCAATCATCACCATTTCTATATATTATTAATAAAGCCCAACAGCAAGAGATAGAAAGAGAAATTCTATTTAAAGTTACTGTAGACATTATGAAACATTTGGGAGTCTACTTGCCAAAAGAAACTCAGGAACTACATGAACACAATTACAAAACACTGTTAACACAAATAAAGTCAGATTTAAATAATTGGAAAAACATCAGTAGTTCATTGGTCGACCAAGCTAATATGATAAAAATGACAATTCTACCTAAATTAATTTACTTATTCAATGCCATCGATATCAATCAAACTACCAAAAAATTATTTTGTACCACTAGACAAATAACAATGAAATCCATCTGGAAGAAGAAAAGATCCAGAATATCAAGGGAATTAGTGAAACAGAAATGCTAGGGAAGGTGACCTAGCCATACCAGATCTTAAATTGTATTATAAAGCAGCAATCATCAAAACTTCTTGGTATTGACTAAGAAATAGAGTGGATCAGTGGAATAGGTTAGGTACACAAGATACAGTAGTCAATGACTATAGTAATCTACTAACTGATAAACCCAAAGACCCCCACTTCTGGGATAAGAACTCACCGTCTGACAAAAACTGCTGAGAAAACCAGAAAATAGTATGACAAAAACTTGGCATAGACCAATTTCTTATATTCTATACCAAGATAAAGTCAAAATGGGTACATGATTTAGATTTAAAAAAAAAGCTGATACCATAAGCAAACTGGGAGAGCAAGGAATAGTTTACCTCTCACATTTATGGAGAATGGAAGAATTTAGGACCAAACAATAGATAGAGAACACTATGAAATGCAAAACGGATAGTTTTAATTGCCTTAAATTAAAAAGTTTTTTTTCACAAACAAAGCCAATGCAATCAAGATTAGGAGGGAAAGAGCAGCTAGGTGGCTCAGTGAATAGAGCACCTACCCTGGAGTCAGGAGGACCTGATTTCAAATCCAACCTCAGATACTTGACATACTTCCTTGCTGTGTGACCTTGGACAAGTCACTTAACCCCAATTGCCTTGCCTCCTTCCCCCCAAATGATTAGGAGGGAGAAAACTGGGAAAAAATTTTACAACCACTGTCTCTGATAAAGGACTCATTTCTAAAATATATAGAGAACTGAGTCAAATTTGTAAGAATAGAAATCATTCCCCAATTGATAAATGGTGAAAGGATATGAACAGGCAGTTTTCAGATGGAGAAATTAAAATTATTTATAATCATATGAAAAAATACTCAAAATCACTGTAGATTAGAGAAATGCAAATCAAAACAACTCTTAGTTACCACATCACACCTATCAGATTAATTAACATGACAAAACAGGAAAATGATAAATGCCGAAGATGTGGGAAAATTGGAACACTAATGCATTGTTGGTGGAACTGTGAACTGATCGAACCATTCTGGAGAACAATTTGGAACTATGCCCAAAGGGCTATAAAAACATGTGTACCACTTCTAGGTCTGTATCCCAAAGAGATCATTAAAAAAAAAAAATTATAGCAGCTCTTTTTGAGGTGGCCAAGAACTGGAAACTGAAGGGATGCCCATCATTTGGGGAAATGACTAAACAAGTTGTGGTATATGAATGTAATAGAATACTATCATGCTATAAGAATGGATCAACAGGGGGACTTCAGAAAAATCTGAAAAGACCTATACCACCTGATGCTGAGTGAAATGAGGAGAAAGAAGAAAACACTGTACACAGTAGTAGCTACATTGTGATATGACTAACTTAACTTTTCTCAGCAATGCAAGGATCTAACACAACTCCAAAAGACTCATGATGGAAAATGCTATCCACATCCAGAGAAAAAACTGTGGAGTTTGAATGCAGATGTAACACTATTTGCTCTCTCTTTTTTTTCCTTTTGTTTTGTTTTTTCTTTGTCGTGGTTTTATTCTAATTCCTCTTTTGAACATGACTAATGTGAAAATATGTTTAATAAAAAGATATATGAAAATCCTTTATCAGATTACATGCTATCTTGAGGAGGGGTGAGAGGAGGGCCATGGAGAAAATTTAAAACTCAAAAGTTTATGGAAGTGAATGTTAAAATCTGAAATTAAATGAATTAATTTAAAGAAAAAAAAAAGCTTGCCAGCCTTGGCAAATCAGCCAGAGTGTGTTTTGAATATATTGCGCCTATCCTTAAATCACAATAGTCCAGTAAGATCCTGGGAAAACATAAGCATTGTATTTTCACTTGCTTTCCCAGTGCCATATAGAGAAGAGTCTCAAAATAGTTAGGTGTGGCATAGATCTTATACAGTCCCACACGTATAGGAGAAAATCATGATTGTCCCCCAAACAGAGAGTTAAATGGATTCAACAACAAAAAAGGAACATGAGAGCTCAACTAGAACATAAAAAAAATTGGTCTTTGTCCAACCTAAAGACCAAAGAAAAGGAAAAGAAAATCAAGTTTCTTGTCTACACGGCATCCCATCCCACATAGACGTCTCCTAGAAGGAATTTAGGACTGAAAGTAATTCACCGCACTTGAGATTAGAAACTGAATTGTCTTTGGTGAAAATCATTCCGCGATTTCCTCAGTTCATGAGGAAGGCAGACAAAATGTCCGTGGCCCTTCTGAAAGCACACACTGGCGTCTTTCAGGGTCTCTGTATGTGGCCCAGTTCAAGTTTCAGTCAAATTTATGTTTATATTTTCTGTTCTATTTCTATTTCAAAACTCTCTAGACAAAAACATACCCAACTGAAAGGGCGAATAGTGAATTTTCACATTCACTCAACAGTAGAACAAATAGGCTCAGTTTTACCTTAAAGACAACAGAACCAGGCAAGCCAAAAAGGAGCGTGAAGCTTCCAAGAAAGAGGATTAAGCACTAAGGGTTGCTTACTTGAGCTTTCCAGGCCAAGAAGCAAACTTTATCCTACGAATCTGTACTCATAAAGATCCCACAGTGAGGTATACAACTTGGATCTACTCAAAAGCAGAAAATATATAAATTTTTATCAGCTAAGCATCATCAGCATTTTAGGGATGCAAAACTCATACTTCTCATGTTAGCTTTAGTATCAATACTTGTAAAGGATTCACTAAGATAATAGGTATCAATACTTAAATTTTTGACTATGGAGAAGTTATCTCAAAAAGAACTCAACTGACTCGTAAATACAATAGAAAAACTGACTTCCATAATTATAGTCTAAAATAAAGGAGTGAAAAAATACTTATTTTTAGCAATTCAAAATAAAATCCACTTTGGTCATTTTAAAGGGAATGGTAATATTTAGCTTGCACGTGGCCAACTTAATTAGCTCCCTTCTACCAAATGTTTGTAATACAAAAGACAGTCTCAGCAAGTTAGCACATTTATCCAAGCATACAGTTAACAGAAACTGGGGAAGTTATGCAGATTAGGCTTGATGGTAGAATACACAGAGCTCTTTGTCTGGAGTGGGATAAAATTTCAGCTCAACCAAGGAGAGAATGGTTTCCTGGAAAAATCTGCTATAGCAGCCTCTAGAGTTGCAGGTGCTGCAAATCAAAGGAAATCTTGTGGGACAGTGACTTCCTCACATGCGTGTGTCTCTGGGTTTACAGATTTTCTGTTATTCAAAAGTTCATGCTTGCATCTCTCTTGAACTCCACCTTTCTTTCTTCTCCAAAGTTCCCCTATGTTTATGCAGTACTGCAGTCTTGAAAGTCTCTCAGTCAATCAGGAATCTCATCTCCCTCTATGTAGGCAATACATGCTAGGAACTATCCCAACAGCTTCTAGGCAGGAATATTGCGTGCAAAATGAGGAGTTAGATTTGATGACCTTTCAAGTCCTTTCTTGCTTTATATCTATGATTCTCTGATCTTATAAGTATGCCAACTTCTCCTAGGCAAGTGCATTGGGGAATGTAAGAGAAGGAGTAAATAACTCTGAAATAGATTGGCCAGTTATGTAAGGTCTTCCAGAAAGAGCCAAGTTCCAATAAATGGAAAAAAAAAAAGATGAAAATATGAAGAGACAAAGGATGCAGAGAAGTTGGTTTTGAATTTGTCAAGATTCCAAAATGCACGAGGAAAAAGAAGTGTAGGTAAAGGAGAGAAGGGACTGGGATACAGTAATATTGAATTGATTGAAGATGGTAGTATAAGAAAGGCTAATAAGGAAAGAGGAATTTTTTTCTTGGAAAGAAATGCTAATTGGGAATCAGAGGGTATGATATTTGTAGAGGAAGAACTAGTTAGTTGTGCATCCATCTTCTAGTGTCCTATAATGATGGAGAGTGGTTTTGTTTTCCCTGTCTAAATTCTGGGTAACTGGGTGTGGGGGTTGACCAGAGTTCTAGATCCCTAGGAACCATATAATTTCACTCCTGGAAACATATCTTCCCAAAATGGCAGAGGACACTCTGGCACACTCAGAAGAAAGTTTGCACATAGAGTATGAGTTTAACTATGTTATGCCTGGTGCTAGAGACCCCAGATCCTTCCTGAATCAATGGGATTTTGATAAAATTTCCAGTATTTCTTTCTCTGTCTTTTTTTTCCATGTTTTTTGGGGGCAGGGAAGGAGTATGAGGGCATATGGAGGCATTAGATCCTCAGATCCAGCTGGAGACAGCTATCTCCAGGGTGATATATCCCATTGACTCGATATAAATAGCCAGCCCTGAGCAGTCTTTATCAGTGATTAGAGGAAAATTATTTCCTTTGCATTTGAAATCACTGGTCTGTTTGGAGCCTGGGGAGGGATTGTTTTGAGCCAGAAATAGTGAGGTCTCAGACAAGTGGCTCAGCCTGTTATACATCAAATCCTGGATTGCTCTTACCCACTAACTGTTTCTGTTTCTAGTTTTCAGAAATGTAATGGAGGTAGGGAATGTGAGTTTGAACCACTCTGTCCTCTATTACCCTATTATTCGTTTCTTGCATTCTACAATATTAGCTATTCCACACACAATTTCCCTCCTAAAATCCTTTTTTTCTTCCACTGCTATTCTTGCTAGATAACTTTGTCTCCCATTTCACTGAGAAAACAGTAGCAATCAATCCTGGACTCCATATTTCTTCTTCTCAATCTCAACAAATATCAGATTCTTCCCTTATTTCTTCTTCCTTTCTTCCTATTACATAGGGAGAAGTGTTCTCCTTTCATCTCCATTTTCCCCTGTGACTTTGTTACCATTTTCCAACCTATTTCCTCTTGTGATTTGCTGTATAAATCATCTCCTCTCCAGTATCATAAAACTCTTCCTCTCCAATGGTTTCTTGCCTACTCACATAATCAGATCTTCTTCAGGGAACACATTTCACAAAGGAATTTGAAAATATGGAGGAGCATCAAAATGAAGAAGGAACTTAATCATGCCAAGCTAGTATCTGAAGATCACTTAAATACATGTAAAGGGCATTGAATTTTATATCAGAGGAGCTGAGTTGATATACTGTCTCTGGGTCTTCTAGGTCATGGGATAAACAAGATGGCGGACTAGATATTTTCTCTGATCCCCTGTACCTCTCAAATCTCTCCAAAGCAGAAATTATTCACCAAAGATAAAGAAACTTAAGTAGTGTCCATGATTTAGGACACTTAGAATAAAAAAAAAGAAGGTAAAAGAAAAACAAAACAAAACTCATTATCGGACTTCTAAACTGAGCTCATTTAGGACTCCTTCCCCACTTTCTCTGCCATGGTCAGCAAGGCTGACACACAAGCTTGCAACAAAACTCAACCCAAGACCCGTCTTCTCTTCTTCTTTTCAGTACCTTGGACATTGTGGCTGTAGGCTGCAAAAGTCAGCTTCAACCAAAATAGATAACCCTTCACCTTTGAAGCACTCCACCTATGGAAGCTCAGTGGGGTCACTCAGCTACCAGTAGGACATCCTATGGTGCAAAAGATCTCTGCAGGAGAGCTAGAAACAGAGGGAAAGGGACAGATTACATGTCTGGGTTTAAAATAGAGTTCAACCCAACATGCCACCCACTTCCTCTCCCTAGAGCCTCAGAGATGCAAACTACATAAATCAACCCCATAGCACCAGCATGATAGCTCTCTAAACTGCCAGTGTCAGGCCACAGAGCTGAGAAGCAGAGGGAACAGGATAGGAACCTGGGAAAGGACACAGTGTGTACTCGTGGGTGGGGGGTAGCAGACACTAGCCAGCACCCAGCTGAGGCCAGTTCTGCTCTTCCAAAAGTTATTTGATATTAGAGACTTAGGTTGATATACTACGAATTACCCAGTGCTAGGAGAGGCTGAGATGCTTTGAGATTCAGCTTCTAAGGAAATTATTATTGGAAGGGTGAGAGGCAGAGACTCAGAAAGTGAGTAATAAGGGAAAATGAGAGGAAAAAAATGACCAAAATTATTAAAGATATCAGGAAGAAGAAAACTCAAAGACCTTGAGCATGAGCAAATGAATCAACAGGGAAATCATTAACAGAAGAAACATGTGGCCTCTAGATCTAGTAAACAAGTTTAAGTACCTCTGAATAAATGCTGCAAAATAAAAGAAAATAATTCAACACTTGATTGAGACAGAAGACTGTGGAATGTGAGGAGAACATAAAATCACAATTTGCAGTTCTTGAGTGGTTCAAAAGAAAAATGAGCATTATGAGAGCAGAATTTATTTCCTACACAGCAAAAATAATGAAAAGAACAGAAAAATTTGAATCTATACTGGCAAGTCATTAAAGAAACAAGAGAGAGAAAAAGAGATTGGGAATGTAAATATACAGAAGTGAAGAAAAACATAGAATAAGAGAAGAAAGAATAACATTGAAAGAAAACATGTTCATTATGCAAGCAAAACATAAGGATTGTAGATAGCTCAGAAGAACATAATAGGACAAAAATCTTAATATCATCATGAAAGAAATAATAGAAGATAAAGGTCCAGAATTTCTGAACATAGAAAATAAAATAGCAATTGAAAGACTTTATAGATCACCTCCAGAAAAACAGAAGGTTGCAAATAATCAGACACAGTGTCTACACACACACACACACACACACACACACACATATATTCCCTTCAACTGTCCTCATACTGAGAAAAATCTCATTAGTTACAGTTATCATTTTTCCATGTAGGAATATAAATAGTTCAACTTTAATAAGTTCTTTAGGATTTCTTTTTCCTGTTTACGTTCTCATGCTTCTCTTGCTTCTTGTATTTGAAAGTCAAATTTTCTGTTCAGCTCTGGTTTTTTCATCAAGAAAACTTCAAAAGTCCTCTATTTCATTGAATGACCATATTTTCTCCTAAGGCATTATGCTCAGTTTTGCTGGGTAGATTATTCTTGGTTTTGATCCTAGTTTGTTTGACCTCTGGAATACCATATTTCAAGCCCTTCAATCCCTTAGTGTAGAAGCTGCTAGATCTTATGTTATCCTGATTGTGTTTCCACAATACTCAAATTGTTTCTTCCTGACAGCCTGTAATATTTTCTTCTTGACGGGGGAGTTCTGGAATTTGGCTATGATATTCCCAGAAGTTTTCTTTTTGGAATGTTTTTAAAGAGGTAATCAGTGTATCCTTTCAATTTCTATTTTGCTCTCTGGTTCTAGAATATCAGGGCAATTTTCCTTGACAATTTCTTGAAGGATGATTTCTAGGCTCTTTTTTTGATCATGGCTTTCAGGTATTCCAACAATTTTTAAATATCTCTCCTGGATCTATTTTCCTGGTCAATGGTTTTTCCAATGAGATATTTCATGATGCCTTCTATTTTTTTTTTCATTTGTTTGGATCTGTTTTATAGTATCTTGATTTCTCATAAAATCATTAGCTTCCATTTACTCCAATCTAAATTTGAAAGAATTTTTCTCTTCAGTGAGGTTTGAAATTCCTTTTCCATCTGGGCAATTCAGCTTTTTAAGGCATTCTTTTCCTCATTGGCTATTTGGGCCTCTTTTGCCATTTGAGTTAGTCTATTTTTTAAGGTGTTATTTTCTTGAGTCAGGTTTTTGACTCACTTTTCACAATTTTCTAGCATCATTCTTATTTGTCTTCCCAGTCTTTCCTCCACTTCTATTACTTGATTTTCAAAATCCTTCTTGAGCTCCTCCATGGCCTGTAACTAGCTCATATTTTCTTGGAAGCTTTTGATGCAGGAGTTTTGACTTTGTTGACTTCTTCTGGTTTCATGTTTTGATCCCTTTTTGTCCTCAAAAAAGGATTCTATGGTCTGATTGCACTTCCTCTGCTTGCTCATGTTGTCAGTCCATTACTTGACTTTCGAGCTCTTTGCCAGAGTTCTGCTCTGCTTCCACAGTGGAGAGAGCTGTGTCCCAAGTCACTGGGGTTTTCACAAATGTTGTCAGAGCTAGGAATAAGGTGCCCTCTCTGCAGCTGTGGCACACTGGTCACACACCCCAGGGTCACCACCCAAGACTGCTACCCAGATCCAAGCAGATCAAAGCAAGAGTGATTATCCTCTGAATGGTCACTTGTTTCCCCTATGATCTGCAGGCCAGGAGCTCTAGAGGCAGCCACATGGTACCAGCTGCAGCCACCAGCCTTCCACCACCTCTTGCCCTGGGGGCAGGTGCCAGACTGTGCTCTTCCATTCCTCAGTTCCAAGAGAGTTCCTCACTGACCTTTTACTTTCTCTTTGGAGTTTATGGGTTGAGAAGTCTGGAAACCACCACAGCTGCTGGTGATTCATTCTCCTGAAGTCTGCTCTGGCCAGTCTGTGCTGCTGGTTGGGGCCTCCCAGGGGTCTGGGACCATGGCTCACATGGGACTGCACTTAGCTCCCAGCTTGGTGCAAAAACCCTTCCTCTCAGTCTGCTAGGCTGCCTTCAGCAGGATATTTGTTTCTCTCTGTCATTTTCTGGGTTCTATAGCTCTAAAATTTGTTTAGAGTCATATTTTAGAAGTATTGGGGGTGGTTGGAGCAGGAGCTCATACAAGTTCTTGGTTTTACTCTACCATCTTGGCTCCTCCCTTTCCAGCCTCCCACCCAAGACTTCTTTTTAAATAAACAGAAAGAGACAGGGATGAGACAGAAGTCCAGTGGAGGTGATAATGAAGAAGTTGGCCTGGGATATTATGGATAGAGCTGACAACCTCCTGCTTTTTTTGTGAACTACTTTACAACATATGAACGTAAATGAAAAGGAAGAGAGGAACAGGGAGATAGAGAAAAATTTGTGATGTGCCTGGGTCAATTTGAGGGCTAGCAATGATGAGAGGATGACCCTTGTAGACTCAGTAAGAGAAGAACCTCCAGGGGAGTGGGTGAAGATAAAGTGGTGGTGGGGAAGACTGCAAAGAGGGAGAAAGGAAGGGCACCTTACTTTGCAGGTGGGAGGGTGTTCCACTTATGAATATTTCTATGACTGAAAAGAGATGGTTTGTGAAGGGAAATGGGCAGGCACTGGGTGGATTTGGGGGGATTTGGTGTTTGAAAAGTCCACTCATGCTATCTTAGAGGAAGGGGGAGCTAAATGACCTGAGGGCAACTGACATTTACAGGAGCAGGAGGTCATGGATCCAGGAGGGAAACTTTGAAATAAATGACAAAACAATTACCAGGGGAGGCTATAGACCTGTGGTGTACTACAAAATCAGGGCAATGATGGAGAAGGGGTCCTGCCAAGGGGCAGTGTCCTCTCTAATACCTGCAATATTTGCCATTATTGACTCAAAAATTTTAAACAAAATCTTGTCAGAGTCTACAGCAATTTATCCAAGAAATTATTCATCATGACCAAGTGGGGTTTGTACCAGAGATGAAGAGTTGGATCAACAATCAACAAAAGGAACCATATTAAAAACAAAAACACTCACAATCACACAATCATATCAATAGGCACATAAAAATCTTTTGAGAAAAGAATTTATGCTAAATATACACATATGTGTATACATACATACATATATACATATATATGCAATTATACTTATTCATTTATGATAAAAACTCTAAAAATAGAGGCATAGAGAGACCTTTTTAATATTGAGTTGGAAATTTGTTTCACTCCATCTTTTTATAGGTTCTCTGGCTCCAGAATTTGTTTAGAGTCATTTTTAAAAGTATTTGTAGGAATTTGGGGGAGAGCAAAAGTTAGTCCCTGCCATTTTGTCTCCACCCAACCTTTTTTAATGTTGTAAAAAGCATCTACCTAAGCCATAAGCAATTGTTATATCCAATGGGGACACAGTAGGACCTTTTCCCAATAAATATGGGAATGAGGCAAGGATGCCAACTTTATTACTACTATTTGATCCAGTTCTGGAAATGCTAGCAACAGTAATAAGGCAAGAGAAAGAAATGAAAGGGGCATTAAGATAGATTAAGAGGAGGTAGAACTGTCCCTATTTCCTGTTGATATGGTGGTAGACTTGGAAAATCCTAGACAATCAGAAAAGATACTAATTAAGAGAATTAATAGATTCAACAAAGTTACAGCTACAAAATAAATCTTCAAAAAATCAACAGAATTCTTATATAATAATAACAAAATAAAAGAAACAATAATAGAAAGAAAAATCCCATTCCAAATAACTACAAAATACGTCAAGAATCTGGCAATCAACCTACCACAGCACAGAAAAGATTTGTATAGATGCAATTACAAAGTGCTCTTTAAAGCAATCAAGACCAACTTAATAGCTGTAGGAATATTTAGTGCTTATGGCTGGGGTTTGCCAATGTAATAAAAATGCCACATTACTTTTAATGCTATATGAAACAAAGGGATATTTTATAAAATATTATAAAATAAAATAATTTTATAAAATTTGTAATAAATTTATAAAACAATAAATTTGCAACAAAATTTATTTGGTAAAGCAAAAGATCTAGAATATCAAGTGATGTGATGGAAAAAGTAAAAATGAAGAAGGAATAGTACTTCCACACCTGAAACTTTATTATAAGGCAGAAATCATTAAAACCATGTGGTATTCGTTAAAAATAGAGAACTAGATTTATGGAACAGACTAGACAAGGGAGAATTACAAATGACAGAACTCAGTAACTCTGTGTTTGACATAATTAAAAATATAAATTACTTAGGAAAAGAGTCCCTACTTGATAAAAACTGTTGGGAAAACTGGAAAGTAGTCTGGCAGAAATTAGGATTAGTCCAACACCTTATACCATATTCCACAATACATTCTAAATGGATATGTGACCTTTATATTAAAGGTAAAAAAACTAGAAGAGAAACAGTTCATATACCTCTCAGAGATATAAGTAGAAAATGTATTCTTTACCAAAAAAGAGCTACAGACAATTACAAATGATAAAATAGATAACTTTGATTACATGAAACTGAAAAGCTTCTGCACTGACAAAATGAACACACCTAGGATAAGAAGGGAAATAGTCAAAGAGGAAAAAAAAAAAACAACACAAATATATGTATTAAATCTTGCTCCAAAGTCAGTGCCCTCTTATTTCAGTGTCGATATTGGGATGAAATGGGGCACTCTCAAGTCACTGAACATTTAATAAAGAAAGTTTACTTTGTCCAAAAACAGCAAGAGTATGTAACAAGGATACCATTGCACTCAGATTCTCTGGATGCAGCCCCTACTTCTCTCCATATTGAAATTCATCTTGCCAGTAAGTTATCAACACATAGTGACTTTTGTGGTCTCAGGCATCCACCAAGTCTGAGAGGCAGCTACTACCTAAGGGTGGGATTGTGAATGCTCCCAGATCAGGAAGCTGCATTAGGAAAGCTGGAGCCAATTAGATTATGTGGGTGAAAGAAGCTGTGTCAGTGGAAGCTGAGTCATTAATCTGCTGTTCTACCACAAAATGACTATGGACAAATCATATAATATCTCTGTCTTTTAACTTCTGTAAAATGAAGGAGTTGGACCCAATAATCCCCTTCACCAACTTGCTACAATTTGAGTAAACTGATTGTGTTGCTGTTCCTTAAACATGACATTCCTTCTACAGTGATTGATGGTCACTGATTGTTTCTCATTCCTGAAATGCTTTTTTTCTTTACTTCATTTTCTTAGAACTCCTAGCTTTCCTGCCCAAAACAACTAAAGCTGAGGCCTTTTCTGGTCTCCCTCACCTACTAGTGACTCCCTCTTTCCCCATTCAACCTTGCAGAAATTATCTCAAAGCAACTGGAATGACATAAAGGAAATACACCAGAAAACCATAAATATCCTAATTACAATGAATCTCTGTAAAATTAGGACATCTAAGGAGAGACCCAAATGGAAGACATAAGCAATAGGGCCCTCAAAATTTGTAGAGGAACCAAATATATGTAGAACAATGTCCACAATGTAACACCCCACCTAGTGCTATACAACTTATCTCACAACTTATATTTGCACAAGTGGATGGTATCCAAGGTAGCTGATGATACCAACAGATTCTATGGTACTCTGTAGGCCTGTGTTTACCATAACTCAAGAGGAATCACCAATGAGTTTCCTCTAATAGTCAGCCAGCTCTCCAAAAAAGCATATATTTAAATGCATAATAAGAAAGATAATTACAAAAAGAAAATCTTCTTAGGGTAATGTCTCTCACAAATATACATAGAATCTGTGGGGAAGAGAATACTATTAGTGAAGCTCCCATGTGAAGAGCATATGTGGTTAAAGTAATGAAATCCAAATAAAGCTGCCCCCAGCCCCAATATTCTAATTTCATTATGGGCCCCACTTAACAGCAGGTCCAATGTATCTAACCAGTCCTCCCCTTCTCCCTGCCCCATTAATATCCTAACATCTTTATATATGCCTCATTGCTCACCAGAACACGAGGTGCGTCCATGAACTCATATTTCTCACAGAACAGCAGGCATGATCACATGACAAGAATAGGACTACTGCCTCCACCTAGCAACTGCCCCCAGACCCATTCCACGTATTTGAACAGATGTGTTCTTGTATTCAATCACAAACTCATCATCCATCTAGCCCAAGACAGGCCCACAATACCCAATTATCTGTCTTGACCAGACAGGACAATAGTTAGCCAATTGGAAGGCAGCATGACCAGAATGTTTAACCACTGAACCATAGGTGATAACCTCTTCCATTACCTAATCTCTTAACAAACTCCTCCTGCCTTTTTAATATTAATCATATTCCTATATTCTATGTAAATTTGTTATGTAATTGCATGTTTACCCTGTAAAAATCCATCTTACTTTCTCTGAAGTTGCTGGTTCCTCTTGGAACTTAGCTTACTTCATGAGAGGCATCAATCTCAAAAAATGCCTATACTTAGATTAGAAGTGGTCTGACTTGGAATTCTTAGAGATCTGTCCACCACAACACATCATGAAACCCCAACAGTTTTTGGATGGGCAGAGCTCCCACTGCAACAAAAGTAACATATCTCCAAAACAAGCCTCTATGTCCTTTCCCCACTTGCAGTGTCCTTAGAGATCCCTCTTCTTTATTTTTAATGTTAGCTCTCTTTTGAATTCCTAGCCAGTTCTCTTCTCTACTGTCTGAGGTTCTGAACCTAGTAACTATTACCTCCCTTGAGGGATAGCCTCTCTGTATCTCTGTGTAAATGCATCTCAACTATGCCTTACACTCTCTGAAAATGAAGAATTCTCAAAACAATATATGGTTGGGGCAGAGCCAAGATGGTGAAGTAAAAGCAGGGACTTACTTGAGCTCTTCCCCATCCCCCCAAAATCTGTAAAAATGACTAAACAAATTTTAGAGCAGCAGAACTCACAAAAAGACAGAATGAAATAAATTTCCAGCCCAAGACAGCCTGCATGGTCAATAGGAAAGGTCTGTTGCTCCAGGATGGGAGAGGAGTTCAGTCCAATATGGGCCATATTGGCAGAGACTAGGTCCATGAAAAGTAGGAACAAGCCTCATTCAGGGGACTGAATCATCAGAGGCTGAGGCAGTTTCCAGACTTCTCAACCCACAAATGCCAAAGACAACTTAGAAAGTTGGTAGGAAAGGTCTGTCAGACCTTAGTGAGAGAGGAATGTAGACCAACCCCAGCCCTAGCACAATGCTGGGATAGTGGTGGAGGTGGTGGCAGTGGTGGCAGCGTCAGTGGCAGTGGCAACAGTGGCTGCTTCCACAGCTCTCGGCACAGAGAACGTAAAGGGATCAAACATATGAATAGAAGGGGATTACAGAGATAACTTTGCTGGCACTGAGGCAGTATTCTGTTGCTTTTCCCATACTTGGATCTAGGTCACAGTCCTGGGGCAAGTACGACCACTCACGTAGCAGAGCTTATAGTAGCAGTGAAGAGGCAATCCTGTGTACAATGCCAAGGTAAAAAAGAGTGCCCATAATCAGTCACTGACCAGAGCACAGGCCAGCAGAAGAGTAAAACAACTCTCCTTAGATCATACTTAGAAGAACTGAAAACTTACAGGTCCTTAGAAGCATCTCTGAAAACAGCTGCACAAAACTCCTGAAACTCAGGACACTGTGCCCTCCACACTGGAAGCAAAGCCCTACCTAAACAAGGTCAAGAAATTGGATGAGAAAATGAGTGAACAGTGGGAAAAACTCAGACTATAAAATCTTACTTTGGTGACAAGGAAGATGAAAAGATACACTCAGAAGAAGACAACAAAGCTTCCATGAATTGGTCTCAGGCAATGGAAGAGCTCAAAAAGGATTCTGGAAATCAAGTAAGAGGAGTAGAAGAACAATTGGGAAGCAAAATGAGAGTGATGCAAGAAAATCATGAAAAATAAGTCAATAACTTGCTGACAGAGAAATAAAAAAATACTGAAGAACATAATCTTAAAAAATAGACTAGATCAAATGGCATAAGAGGCCCAACAAGCCAGTGAGGAGAAGAATGTCTGAAGAAATAGAAATTGGCCAAATGGGAAAAGAGGTCCAAAAGCTCATAGAAGAAAATAATTCCTTAAAAATTAGAATGGGGGGTAGTGGTGGCAGAACCAATATGGCAGAGTGAAAGCAGGAACTCACCTAAACTTCCCCGTGAATTCCTTCAGTAACCTCTAAAATCTGAATCAGAACAGATTTTAGAGTCGAAGAATCTACTGGGAGATGGAATGTGGCAGATTTCCAGTCCAAGAAAATGAAAATGGTAGGACTGGGCAGGGGGAGTGCAGAGCATGGAGGCTGCACCATCACAGACCCAACCATAAGCAAAATGGATTATTTTGATTATGTTAAATTAAAAAAGTTTTTACACGAAGTTAATGTAACAAAGGTGGGAAGCAGTTTTTACAAACAGTGTGTCTGGGGGGCGGAGCAAAGATGGGGGCGTAGCAGCAGCAACATATCACAGCTCTTACATAGCCACCCCAAAATACCCATAAGATAGGACTCTAAACCAATCCTGGAACTCCAAAACTCACACAAAGATACTTCCCACTAAAGTCAGCTCGGCTATGAGGAACCATATCAGCACTGTGAACCAAAACCAGCCTGGCCTGAAGCCACGGCTGTGCCCTGGAGGCAGCTGGATGGGAGGAGCTGAGGAGCCTCTCAGGTGAGCGGATTAGCAGCAGCTGAGAGTGGGATTTGTGAAATGGGGAGATAAGCAGTCTGGCCAGAAGGCCTCCGGAGCAGAAAAGCGAAAGGCAGAGGTTTTGCACCCGCCTCGGTGTTGCGGCTTCCCGCACGCGGCCTGCCAG
Organism: Pseudochirops cupreus; assembly: GCA_028627135.1. Taxonomy (NCBI): domain Eukaryota; kingdom Metazoa; phylum Chordata; class Mammalia; order Diprotodontia; family Pseudocheiridae; genus Pseudochirops; species Pseudochirops cupreus. The sequence goes on along the minus strand of CM053584.1, from coordinate 181,978,047 downwards.
CAGCAGGGGGACTGAGCAATTGTTCTCAGGCCAGGGCTCTCGCATTGAGCAGCCTGGATCTGGATCGCTGTCTTGGGCCTCGGTCTTGGAGTCCTCGCTATCCAGTCAGCCGGAAATAAATAGGAGGAGTTCCCAGCCTCTCCCTAAGAGCGACAGCAGCTGGGAGGACCCCAGCGATTTGGGACAGAGCTTTCCCTTCTGGAAGCAGAGCCCCACAGAGATTTTAAAAAAAAAATCACGGTCTGAAGAACCGTGAGTAAGAATAAACATAAGAAGCAAAGTAAGAACAGCTCCCAAACCCTTGATTCCTTCTTTGGGGAAAAGAAAGATCATGGGAGAGAGAGGGAGGAGGAGAGCACAGCCAG
>CM053584.1:181946839-181977182 GCA_028627135.1 Pseudochirops cupreus | reverse complement strand
AAAACTGTGTGGCCATTTAATGTTATAAGATGTAATGTTGTGAATATTATAATGTTTTGAATGTTTGTCTTGATTTGTAATGGAATAAACAGAGTGTTCACTCTATTTTGTAATCTGAACTGTAAAAGCTGTTCACAGTAGTATTCCTTTGGGAATCTGCTGGTGCATGGCATTACAGCTATGTGGTTTGTCATCTCTGAGATTTTCCGTATCTGGGAACTAGATGATCTTCTCTTCCCATTTTGTGCTTCCCTACCAGAGTGCCAGGTGATCTATTTCTCTTGGGATTTCCCTAGTCAGGATATTAATTGTCTTTTAATTCCCTTCCTGCCTTTGATTTCCTTAGTTAGAATATGACCTCTTTGATCTCCTCTAGAACTTCTTTGCTCAGGGTCCGAGGCAGATCTCTGCATAAGATAACGTTTGTTAGGAGGAGCATGCTACCTGTTGATAAATGGGTCAATGGCTTGCCTCCATCAATACAAAAGATCTTGAGCAAAAAGACAGTTCCCCTTTTATAGATTTTTGGGGAGTATAGAACAAAGAACAGAGTCAGGTATATGACATCATGGGATTAAGGACAATATGACTGAGTACAGACCTGAAGTGCAAGGAGTAATACAATTGGTTGGAAGTCTGGTTACGGGGATTAGAAACGCCCCCTTTTTTTCCTCATGAGACTAAGAAGTGCTCTTTGTTTGAATCTAGATGTGAGAGTGTGGTCCAGACTTTTGGAGAGCAAACCAGATATCCTTGAAGGATAGCTTGGTAGAGTAAAGATATAAGATCCAAACTCCTGCTTTTTCACACATTCCCTAAGGTTAACAAAATTCCTTGAGCAGGAGACCTGGATTTTTTAAAATTAGGCCATTACAAGCCAGATAAACTCTGAATTAAGTTCAGATATAAAGAACCATGACTTAAACTCAGGACAAAAGCAGTTACAGGGCAAAATCAATTACTTGTAAGAAGGGTCAAGGAGAAGAGTATACAGAGGGTGGCTAAGTGGTACAGTGAATAGAGCACTTGCCCTGGGGTCAGGAGGACCTGAGTTCAAATCCAGCCTCAGACACTTAACAATTACTACCTGTGTGACCTTGGGCAAGTCACTTAACCCCAATTGCCCTGCATTCCCCCATCCAAAAAAAAAGGCAGAAAAAAAAAAGAAAATTATACAGAATCTATGTCAAATTGCTTGCCTTCTCAATGAGAGATGGTGGATAGGGAGGAAGAGAATTTTGAACTTAAAATTTGAAAAAAGAATGTTAAAATTGTACTTGTAATTGGGGGAAATGAAATATTAAAAGAATAAAAATTATATAGGATCAATTTTAATCTTCTCATATGGTAGTATAAGAAGATGGGCACTAGCAGTCAAGGGAATCAGGAAAAAACTTCAAGTAGACAATAGTGCTTGATTTAAATTTTGAAAAGGGTTTTTATGAATTGGAAGAAAGAAGTTAGTGAATTACAAATATGGGAACCCGCCTGTACAAAACCAGAGAGATGGGAGATGAAATATCTTGTGTGAGGAACAGGGATGAAGGAAATAAAGTATTTTATGTGAGGCCAATCCTGCTTGTTGGGATTGGTGAGTACAGCAGGAGCTTAGAAAGACAGATTAGGGCCAGGATATGAAGGCCTTTAAAAGGTAAACAGAGAAGTTTACATATTATACTACAGATAATAGGGAAGTTTATTGAGCAGGAGGAGTAATATGGTCAGTGCTTATAGAAAATCACTTCAGAGTCAATGTGGAGGACAGATTGGAGTGGGGAAGGCATTGAGGCAGGGGGCCATTACAATAGTCCAGTTGAGAGGTTATGAGGATCTGAACTCTTCTTTACTCACAAGATAGTAGCAAAGGGGGTGAGAAGGAGCAGTGAACTAGAAGAACACTAGGAGAGAGTAGTGTGATGTTCTCTCCAGGGAGTGCAGAGTATCCAGGATAAAATGAAATGGTTATGTAAAGAAGGATGAAAATGGAGAAAAGATAATCAGACTTGCCAATTAAAAGAGGGCTGGTAACTTTTGAGATAGCAATTTCATTTGAGTATTTAGGTCAAAAGTTAGACTGCAAAAGGTTGAAGAATGATTTGGAAGAGAGGAAAGTGCTGACAGTTAATGTAGGTAGTAGATTTTTTTTTCAAGAATTTTGACTGAGAGAAAGAGGAAAGTCATAGAATGACGATGGGTGGGTCTAAGGAATGGTTTTGTTCTTGTTTTTGGTCAAGATGGTACATATTTGATGGTGGTAGAGAAATAACTAGTTGCTAGGAAAAGGAAGATTCTAGAGAGGAGGGGGAATGATTGAGGAAGAAATCTATTGGAAAAAATGAAAAGGAATGGAAGCAAGGGCACTTGGAGAGGTCTTTACTAAGGAGAATTGCTACTTCTTAGTCAAGGGACAGAGAAAAGGAGATGAGGGGTGAGAGTGGGGGAAGGGTGGTGCTGATGCAAATGCATTTTATGATGAAAATGAGAAAAGAATAGCTCATGTTCAGTATTCTCAATTTTTTTCTGTAAAGTGGCAAAGGCTTTAGCTGAAAGGGTGGGGGAAGGGAGGTGAAGTTTTGAGAAGGGAAAAGAAGATAAGGAATCTATTAGGCAGAAACAAATGGTTTGCCATGCTGTACAGAGGGCCCAGTTGAAGTTGAATAATATGAATTTATAATGTACCCACTCAGCAGGTTATGTAATCTCCCCTGACTCCTTCAGCAGCAGGAGAGCTGGAGCAGAAGTGGTGAGTGATGAGAGCAATGGAGGGATGAGATTTCGAAGACAAGGGGAATGGTGAAAGTTTCAGAAGCAGGATACCAAGAGTGTGGAGTTGAATTGGCTAACTATAGGGTGGAGATTGGAAAGAGAGAAGGTGATGTTTGAACATAACTAATGGCTAAGCAAAGCACTTAGGACTAGAAAAGTTAGAGGCCATAATAAGTCAGTATTTTCAGTTAAGAAATGGAACACTTGTGAGCAGTGGTGAAATACAGTCTATGGAGCAATTAATGTTCTGACTCTCTGTGAGAACAGTGAGTGGGACTGAAAGGGGTTAGGTGAGTATGATTACTTATGTAGGTATCATAAGAGAAACTTATGTAGATGTGAAAGGATGCTGAAGGGAAAAGATTTGGAATGAAAAGACACAGATTATTAAATATTTTACTTTATTTTTTGCTTTTTGGAGGGGGTAAGGCAGGGCAATTGGGGTTAAGTGATTTGTCCAAGGTCACATGACTGGTAAGCGCTAATTGTCTGAGGCCAGATTTGAACTCAGGTCCTCCTGATTCCAGGATGGGTACTCTATTCACTGTGCCACCTAGCCTCCCCAAAAAACACAGATTCTAATCCTGGCTTTTGATTCTGTTAATAGAATTTGAAAGAAACTATATGTCCTGATCAAGTCACTGATTATCTTTAGGCCCTGATTTTCTCAAATGATAATGAGGGAGTTGGACTAGATGACCTCTAAGCAGGGATGTTCTGGAGCAAGCTTGAACTGGCTCAAAAGAGTCAATGACTGAATTTTCATTGTAAGTATTTTACACCTCAGAAATCATCAAATGCTACAATTCAGGTCTTGACTTATTATTTTGTTTATTTTCCTGACTTAAGAAGTGATGGAGAAAATGTTGACGATGCTGATTAAACTTAAAAGTGTGTCATGTATGCATTTTCTTAAGGGGAGAATCAGTTGTTATGCATTTACCAGCATGCTCCTGTCTCTAAGGTCCCTTTCAGATCTAAGTCCCATGATTTCATCTCTACATTTTCTAACATCTGAGGAAATTATAATGGACTATAATTTTTTATTTTCTGATAAGAGAGAGCCTATCAAGTTATTTGTACAGATATATTTTCTTGAACCTGAATACAAATAAAAATGAGTCATATCGTATACTGAGTAATAAAGTGGATTATATCTTCACTGCAATATTAAAAAAAAGACAGACCTGCTTTTCAGGTGGATGACTTGTATCAATCCTCTATAAAGACAGTGGATATAACATAAGTCGATGCAGTTATATTTGTACAGATACAAGAGTAGTCACCTGAGATTCTATAGACTTGACTTTCTTTTAAGCTATACAGAGATAGAATATTTTGAGACTGATGTCATGGCAGGTAAATCCCATGTTATTTCATAAAACATCTTGATACCACTGACAGATAGAATCTGTTGTTCAGTCTTTATGACCCTATTTGTCATTCTGTTGATAGAGATACTTGAGTAGTTTGACATTGCCTTCTCCAGCTCATTTTACAGATGAGGAAACTGAGGCAAACTGGGTTAAGTGATTTGCCCAGGGTAACATAGTTATTGAGTGTCTGAGATCAGATTTGAACTCAAGAAGAGGAAACTTCCTGACTCCAGGGTCAACACTCTATGTTCATTATGCCACCTAGATGCCCTATCTGTCAGATACAGTGGGATCTCACAATTAGATCTGTAAGTGATTTTAGACATCAGCTGATTCAATCCCTTTATTTTTTCAGTTGAGGAAAATTATGTTCAATGAAATAATTTGTCTAAAGTAGCAAAACATTCAAAAATAGGTCCACTGCCTCTAAATCCCATGTTCTTGTCTGTAAATTTGACCTAATGGCAAATTGTTATGTGCCCATTTACATATACCTATGTATATATATATATATATATATATATATATATATACATATATACACAAATATATGCATGTACACATGTATATGTATGTATAGTGTGTGTGTGTGTGTGTGTGTGTGTGTGTGTGTGTCTCAGAAAAGTTGTCAGAATGAATTTTCAACATTGGCTATACCCAGAAACTTGGCAAAACTGAATGGCTTTTCTGACTACAAGAGTATTTTCTTACCTAAGATGTTCCTTGTAGGACTGGAAGCAGTTAAAGTAGATCAGATTGCTTCCCGAGAGACCTTTTCAGTGTGAGCATTTGCATATTGGAAATCAGCAAATACTACAAATCAGAACTTAATTTATTGTTTTGTGGATTGTCTAGACTTGAGGAAGTGATGGAGAAATGTTAAAGTTAAAAGTATTTCCTATATACATTTCCCTAATTCCCTCTTCCCAAAGTCCATTGTTAAACATGAATCAGCACATGACTAGTTAGAAGCATTTTTCCTCCTTGGTCAGCCTGAGTTCTGCAAGGGGAGTCATACGGTTTCATTCACATTTAATTTCCCTCATTCTGTCACTGGGCTTTTAAGGATAGTGACAACCCCCAACAAGATCCAAAGCCTGAACTAATCAATAAGACTGCTTTGCTCTAAAAATGCCCTTTCCTATGTCAGTAACTTGAAAGACCAGAAAAGATCAACAATGGGTATTCTTCCCGTTTATGATAGGATGTCTGTAATCAGAATAGTGGGATTTCTCTTATTTTGGGGACATACTCCATATGGTGGAAAAACTGAGATATCCTGGGATCATAATTTCCAACTGACACTACTTTGTCAATTGTCTTGTCAATCTATATTTATAACTAAGAAACTTCCTTACTAAAAACATATGGAGATCATAAATCTGAAGGACACAGACATCCTGGGATTGTCCTAAAACATTTAACAACTTCGTACGTCTTGTATCAGTCAGTCAGGACTTAGGTTTTGGCTCCTTTTATGTACTAGTTTGATAGCTTTGTCTAGCTTTAAGGGAATAAATAATATGAATCTACATATCACCTAGCTTGTTTGCCTCCTTTAACAAAACTTTCAGGTTGACTGTCAGTCAACTTCCTATAAGCTGGCCAACTACTTTAAGGTAAGCAGGACATATTCCAGGATGCCAAGTTACTGTCTGTCATCTTTCTATTCCATTTTTTCCCAAGTGATATCTTCTATGTCCTTTCTTCCCCCTCATCCAGGTGCTTGGTTTAGCTAATTAAAATCATAATTAAAGAACTTTCATTCAAACTACGACATAAACAACCAATAACAGTTCTTTTATTATTTTGGAGGGGGGAAGGCAGGGAAATTGGATTAAGTGACTTGCCCAAGGTCACACAGCTGGTAAGTGTTAAGTGTCTGAGGCTGGATTTGAACTAAGGTCCTCAACTCCAAGGCTGGTGCTCTATTCACTGTACCACCTAGCTGCCCCCCAGTAACAGTTCCGAAGGGGTTCTGTATAAAAAAACAAACAAGCATGAAAGTCTTGAAGTAAAGAGATAAATGAATCTACAACATATGGATAGATAGATGTAGTTAGAGAGAGATAGATCTATGTCTCTCTTTCTTTTGTCTTTCTCTCCATACAGACACATATTTGGAAATTAAACACTACCTTTGAAATCACATTGCCTGTTATAAAGGTAGTCTTGCCTCAGGCTTCTTCCCCTCTATACCATAATATAAAAAGCATGCATATTTTTTACTTTTCTTTGACCATTCCCCCTCCCCCCAAACCCTATGCTCACTTTTTCTGGTCTGATGCAATTTGCTTTTTTCTCACTTTAGCTATTTCATCAACTGGGAGGAAGGACAGAATGTGTTAGGTCACCTTTCGCTGTCCCCCTCCATAGTCATCAGTAGAAAGTGCATGGGAGTTCTGATTTTTCTGATGAACACAATTGGAGAAATGATCCTTACTTCATTAGCTGAACTGGGCTTACTATACCCTTAACCACAGAAGGTCCCTGAGGAAGTTTGAGTTGTTAGCTACTTTAATGCTGTCTCCATTCTTGGACCTATCTATGTCACTGTGAATATGTGTATAGATAATATAATCCACAGATCTTGTTTCAGCCTGCATTTTCTGAAGGACTCTGACTATGTAAACCTTTATTTTTACACCAGCCCTCCACTGAGAGAGCTCGGCTCCATGTCTTTGCAAACATGCAATGATCTTTTTTAGTCTGCAGATATTTTAATAGACAACAATCGATTCGTGAAATCAAAATATTTCACTCCCTTTTTCAAGATGATATTATTGTTACTCAGGCCTGAAATTTTAGACCTAGATATTATTGTTTTTGCAAAACAAATCAATGGACATCTTTAATGCATTTTTTAATCAAATGAATGATTTGTTGAAATTTCATATAGTCTGCTGGAAAGAAACTCTCCAGAGACAATTAACCAAATACATGTAAAGTTAGGGCATTTCTTTCCCCTTTCCCTGGGTTTCTGTTTTTTTTTTTATTTTTCAGGTCAAGAATGGGAAAGTAGAACAAACATGGGTTTGTGGATTTACATACTGGTGAGGGCATAGGAGGATAAACTCCAAGGAGAAGGCTAAAAGGACCTCTGATGAAGGAGAGATTAGTAAAGACCTTACCCTTAGAAATCAGGCCCCTTCCTCCTGATAATCATTAACCAGTGTCCTGAATTTTTCTCAGCAGTGAAAATATGAAATTCCACTCTGGAGAAATCCACAGGGACCCTTGGCCTCTTACAGAACCTTAGAAATTTATAGAAGTTGGGTTGTTCATTAAACACCGAGCACTAAAGAGAGATGTTGTTATGGTATCTTATATGGGTGGAATCACTGTAATAGGATGATATTTTTTATTAAGATGGTGTCCAAAGCCTCAAAGCCATGTAAACCATGGAAGGTCTAGATAATTAAGACCTTGCCACTAAGGGGTGGATAAGAGAATCACTACCAGTTTCTCTCCTCTGCTTTTTTTCACTCCCACAGTTTACATTAGCATAGTTATTTCTCTAAAAGGCAAGAAGGAGTACATTAGACTTTATTTGCCCAGAGAGCTAAGACTTAAGCCATATGCTTTCACTGACATAACTTTTTGGTATTCTCTGGGCATACATATAGATAGATGTGGTCACCTTGGCATAAAACAGCCTACCTACATGATGTCAGGGCCCTCCAGACTTAGTAGATGTACATACTTCGCCCTGATAACCAAAAGCATTTCTATAGGGAGGCAAGTGGTGGGTGTGTTGAGGTTTAGGTTTAAGGGTTTTCGAGACCCCAAAATACCTACATGCCAGGTCCTCCCAAATGAGTTCAATTTAAGCCTTCTTTCAGCCAAAGTAAAACAAAGTTTATTAAAGATTCACCGTATTGCGCATACTCTTAAGGAACCTAAGCATTTGTGATGCTTGCACTGACAAGTGGGTCAGATTGAATCTCAACTAGATAGAATCTGAACACCGTTATGGAAGCAAGATGGATCTTACATATAGAAAGATTGTGGGAGAGATCTAGGGATGGTCTAGGATGCGAAATAGTTGAAGGCTACCTTGAGATGACAAACAACGCAGGGCTAGGCTAGGGTAACAGATTTGGGTATAGATATTTTGATAGGATCCAAGGGGAAGATTCAGGGAGAATTCAAGGTAGGGTGTTCCCAGGGCCTATAGACAAACAGGACTCATCTTTTTAGTATAAAGGGAAAAGATCTCTGCTTGGGCTCATGGTTGGAGGGTGGTGGGGAGAGAGAGGATGCCTACTTAAGCTAAGCAATGCAGTATCCTTGTTGAATATCTTTTCTATGCTAGAGTCAATTAAATCTCCTTTAGGTGACTGCTAGAAATTAGACGTGTCTAATTTCATTCTAATATCAAGCCTAAACTAATAGGGAACTGGCGTGAATTTGGCCTGATCATTATGCCTGGATTGTGCCACATTTGCTGTGTGGATATGGGCACCAAGTGTGTTTATGCTGGTTTATAGCATGTGCATAGTCATATATGTGCATAGGGTCATGCCTTGGGATCAAAGTTTGAAGGTGAAGACAGGGTCCTAATTGAATTTGAAACTCTTATGCTATGCTTAGATCTGTCCAAGAACCAGTCATGAAGTTAGTCAATAGGGTTTATTATGCATTTACTTTGCATGAAGCACTGTGCTACATATTGCAGAAAAAAAGCCAAAAACACAGTCCCTGATCATTGTCAGTGAAATAATTTTGCTAGTGTGTCTCTCTGATACAGTGAGAAAAGCAGTAGAACTTGAATCTGGAGCCCTAGATTTCCCTCTAGGCACTGACTGTTACCTCCCTGGGTGATTCCAGACAAACCATTTCACCACTTAAAACTTCGTGCTCCATGTCTGTTAAATGGAGGCGTGCCACAGGGGTATCATGAGGAAAGTGCTTTTGTATAACTCAAAGCGCTGTATCTAAAAACCTACTGCACCTTATTCCTACTGCATGGCAGGCGAGAGCAGGTCTTCTATCCATGTTTTAGGACTAAATTAAATAGTTTAGAGAGTCCAGTCCTACCTACCTTTTTGTCTTCAGTCTTATGGCTCCTCAGTCATGAGAGGCAGTGTGAATGAGCAATATTCTGATCACCAATAAACATTGTTCTAGTCCTAGTTTTATTACTAGGTAGTTGTGTGACCATACGCAAGTTATTTTCTCTCTTTGGGTATTAGTTAATTAGTCTGCAAAATGTAAAAGTTGGAACTGATGTGGATGGAAAGGTGCCCTAAAGGTTGACTTGCCTGTTCCCTGGTTTATCCTCTAAAGGTTCCTTAAAGTACAGAGGTGCCATAAGGATTGAGTTGCTCAAGTCCTGGTGCCCTAAAGTCTCCCCTTATCTTGAAATACCATAAAACTTCCCCTTATCCTAGACCATAAAAGCCCTAGTCTCCCCCCATCCTGGGTCATAAAAATTCCCTCGTCTCCCTTATCTTGTGTCATTTGTCCTTATCCTGTGTCCTTATCTTGCAAGACTTATCTTGTCCCTAAATTTCCAACCCCCATTAGAAACCCTAAAATTAGATCATCATTCTATAGGCTGTATAGCTTTCTGGCTATATAAGTCTAGTCCTTGTCCTACATCAGTGCCTTTGTTTAGCTGCTTGTTAAGTCTCAGGCCTGTATGCTTTTGCTTCAATAAAGCTCCCATTGGCTAAAGAGGTCTAATTGAATTCTTTCAAAAGCCTGAACCAGCTCTCCCAACTCTGACCCCAGTAGAACAGATGATATCTAAATATTTCTTTCAGATCTAATGTTCTTTGATTATCTGAATTTTGTTATTGAGTCTTCAGTAGATTTTCTGTTTTTATTGACACAAGAACATGGTTGTTTTTGTATGTGACTAATCTATATGGGCTACAATCAGGCCTACTATTCCCAGGGTCTAATATTGCCCTATTCTGTGATTTGTGACTTAGATCCCGTGATTTTATCACTGTAGGCAGTGCATGATGAGGAGCTTTCTCTAGGAATACAGATTAGCACATTCTTTAAAATTTACAGTTCAGAGCTGCCTGAAGTTAAGGGATTTACCCAAAGTCATAGCCAGTGTGCATTATGGATATGACTGGAACTCAAGTCTTCCTGATTTTGAGGCCATCCTTTATTCTAGTACCACATTGTTTTAATCAAAATACTTTTTATTGCTATTGTCAATTCTATTAAGAGGGACCTGAAAATATCTGCAGCTACATTTGATTTTTTTTTCTTTTGCACTGCCATGTTTTTGAAGTTGGTAGTATATGTTAAAATGATTTTTACATGAAATTGCTATTTGTTTAAATGTCCTTTCTTGTAGTCTCCTCCATCTTCTAAGACATTATTTCCCTTCCCAAGCTACACAGCTATTAATGAGTCAGGCTGTTGGGCCCATTATAGATTATAGATGAGCTATCTCTCTGTCTTTTCCCATTCCCTTATTTGAACTGCTGTTACTCTCTCTCTCTCTCTCTCTCTCTCTCTCTCTCTCTCAAATCTATCACCTTTTACATCTGTCTCTATCTTATTCTCTTCCTTTGTTTTTCTATCTCTTGTCCTTCCAATTTAGAGGTTCCTTCCAATTTAGAGGCCTTCTCTCTCCACAGCCTCGTCCTAGAAATTCAGTTTCTTTTATTGTTATTCAGTCTTTTAATTTGCTATAGTCTTTCTGTTTTCACCTGGGCTTCTTTTTCTGTCTCTGTCTCTGCCTCTGCCTTAAGATATTCTTCTTCTTTCTTGCCTCATCTCTCTCTAGTGTGGTGGCCTTAATCACTTCTGAACCAAAGGATACCCCTGAGCCTGCTCTTGTGAATCATGAGCACAAATTCCGAAAAATTTATTAAGATTTTCTGTTATCCAAAACTCTGCACATTTTCAGGAATCAGGAGAATGATTTTTGTTCACCAGGTTGGAGTGGCTTGTGTGCTGATATGCCTGCATTTATGCAAGGGCAAATGATATATTTTTCTGGGGATATGGTGTCACTGGGTCACAGAAAACCAGAGAATCCAGTGATTAAAAGTTGAGGATTTTCCAAAGGACAACGGAGGGTGGCAAGGTGAATGCAAGTAAACTGTAACATATAACGAACCAAGAGAAGTAACACAGTGTAATGTAAGTCATCTCAGCTGAAAGACATAGGACTGGAAAAGGAGGGGGGGCCATAGAAAATTAAAGGGCCTTCCAAAGTTAAAGGATTTAGAGGAAGGCCTCTAATATATTTCATCTACCCCTGAGGTAAATTTATGGGAAAAAAAGCCTGAAGTGATCTTTGAGGCTATCTAATTCAATCCCCTCATTTTCTAATTGAGGTCTTGGAGGCCCAGGGACACAGAGATTAGCATAAGAAATGGAATTTGAGCACTTGCATCACTGTCTTTTGCATCATAAGGCTTTCCCATGCCCTGCATTGCCTCTAGAATCTTCCTAGATTTTAGCAAAATACTTCACAAAGTCTCATGCTGTTCTTATGAAAATGTTAGTATCCTCACACTACTAACAAGTAGTCAGTAGTCCTCCTGGACAAATATTACACTGAAGAAGAAGGGAAGAAGGCAAGGATAGGCAGGGGCAACATGCACTGCTGGAGGGAGGGTACACAATAATGATCAGAGATTCATCAAAGTATTGAAATATTACTGGGACAAATTCTCCTGACAAATGCTCTGCCAACATAGCAGGACTCCTCTTATTCTTCTTATGTAGGAGGGTTTTAGTAATTCCTTTCAGACAACTTGGAAGGACTTGGTTTAGGGCAAATTCCCTGGTTAGAACGTTGTTAGGGACCTTAGAGATCATTACTTCTAATTTCCCAATTTTGTAGATAAGGAAAAAGAGACCTAGAGAAGTGATAATCATTAAATAGCATATTTTTGGCCAAGGTCTAAATTAATCAAATAGACTGCTTTGCTTTGCTTTAAAAATGCTTTTTACTGTGTCAGCAACCGCAGAGACCAAATAAGGCTGAAAGAGGGATTTCCCCTTATCTTGGGACATACTCCTCACAGAGACATTCTGAGACCATAAATTCCACACGGACCCAACAGTTTCTTTGTTTTCTGAGTAAACTCAGAGAATATCTTGTCCCCCAGAAGGCTAATTTAAGAACATACTTTCTTCCGCCAAGGATGAGACCCTGAACCTAAGACGCTATCTTGAATAATGGAACCTTTTCTTACATAAATATTTTGTGGGCATGTATTATGTTATGGCATGTTAATGATAGAGAAAACACAGATGTTCTAGGTTGTAAAATCAATTAATACTTCGTCAGTTCTCTTATCTTACTAAGAAAATTCTTTTCTTGTAATCATAAATTTGACCCTGAATTGGGCTGGCTCTAAATGGCACTTAAGCTTTCTCATTCTTTTGTCCAGGCAATTAGACTTGGCTTCTAACTCCTTGTACAGGTTCTCTGGTTTTAAGGGAATAAAGTGAAATAACTGTATATCACTATTTTTGTCTCCTTTAACAAAACTTTTAAAGACTAACAGAAGTGATCATACAGATAGTAAATGACAGATTTGGGATACGTTCAGGGTTTAATAAAGAAGCAACGGTTTCAGATGTTTTTATGTACATTACAAAATATGGATAATAAAGTGAACATGTGGTTGAAGAATCTAGGGAAGTTTAACCTGAGAAAGAAAAAGATATTTGAAGGGACGTCACCTGGAAGAGAGGTTAAAGTTATTCTATTAAACATTGCATATTAAGAATGCATACTTATTATGTAAAGAAACCTAGGAGACAGAGTGTGGCTAGCAGGATAGAAAGTGTTCAGGTAAGAATCAAAAAAGTTTGAAACAGAAGCCAAGGAACCTAGACAGACATGAAAAAAAAATGAATCAAAAGTTTGAGGAACAGATCATAAGTCAGGGATGGAGGCATTAAAGAACTTCAACTATCTAGTCATCTATGTATTTTTTTTTCTGACAAAAGTTGTGTATATACCTATATGTGTATATATACATATATATGTGTGTATGTGTGTATATATATATATACACATATATACATATATACATACACACATATACATATGTATATATATACATATACATATCTATCTATCTATCTATCTATCTATCTAATTTTTGCTCATATGAAGAATTTTAGTGCTTCCCTTTCCTTAATAAGTGAAACTACTATTCTGAACCTGATTCTCATCTACTTGGAGGAGGCAGAACTGTTAGGAGAATTAGAAGGGGCCACTTCATCTTAGAATTTGTGGTAGAGAAAGGGGATAATTTGGGGAATAGTTTTAGCCTTTTGGGAGAGTAGACTTCAAAGCATTCATCAAGAGATAGGTAGGATTCCATGGACTAAAATTATACAGGGAAAATCTTTCCAGAGGGGTTTGGAGGCTCTCAAGAATGAAGTTATAAACACCCCCAACCCTCCCGAACACACACATAATAATTCTCATGAAGAATAAAAGTGTGAATTGTAGAGACCAGTTCAGCTACCGAGTGAATACCTTGCTCAATTTAGACGTCTATAGAAGATGGAAACAAGAACAAATAATGGAGAGTTTATACAGAACTGTGGCATTGATACTATAAAAGTATAAAAGTACCAGGAGCACTGAGCAACATTTTTATTGTTGTTTTTGTTTTTTTAGCCCTTTTTTGAGGGAAGAGAAAGGATAGGTATGTGCTTGACAAGGATGAAACAAAGATAATGGTTGAAAAAGAGAAGAAAGAACTATTCAACACATATTTTGCTTACTTTCTCTGACAAAGAAAATGATCAGAAAAAATAAAAAAAACATGACTGACATGGAGTTTAAAACCAATACAAATAAGTTAATAATAAGGCATCTGTTGTGACTTAAGCAGTTCAAGTTACTTTGATGGGGTGCTGGGGTACATTTGTAACATTTAGTTTTAACTTCAGTTTGTAAAAATCTCACTTGTGTTTGGGTACCTATGTTTGTAAAAGCCTGTGTAATTAAGTTGTAAAAATCACACTTCCTCCAGCCTGAAACCATTAACTCTGCCTCTCTCCTAAGCCAGCACTCTGCCTAGCTGCAATTATCCATGCTTGGTACAATAACAAGCTATATCTATAAATCCTTCACAAAAGCATTTATAAACAAACCCTTTAGTTTAGAGAAATGTAAACCTCCTTTGTTCTAGTGGCCAGCTGAACCTATGAATCCTTCAATGCACTATCAGTAAGATAACTCCTCACCAATTAGGCACATCCTGAATCCCCAATTAGTCTAGCTTCCCAACATCCATCTTATCAAACAGGACATTGATGGGTAACAGACTGGACACCTCTCAGTCAGCCCTGACCAAAAAATGACCTACTGATGTTTCAAGACAAAGACCACACCTCCTTGTACCCTCCCCCCCCCGTGGGCTTTCTCCCAGTGAATTATGGGCAATATGTCTGTGCAGTTGATATAAAAAAGTGCATTTCCCTTTAAGCACTGACCACTCCTTAACTCCTCCCTAATCCCACCCTCACTCACCTAGTTAGCATAATTGATACCTGATTTATGTCTTTAGGGCTTTATAAACTGTATCTCTAATTCCTGCAGCTTGCAGGTTTCCTAAGGAAACCCCCCCCTCCCCGCCCACTAAAAAACATAACTAACTTTTACAATCCTCACTGCCAAGATTGCTTGAGTTCTGGGAATTCTTTTTCAGACTAAAAAAACCCTCCAAAGATTTCTTAGAAATCCCTGAAAAATCCTTCTCCCTCATCAACTTGACACAGTCAAGATGTATCCTGGAACACTGAAAAAAAAAATTAAAGGATATGACTGCTACACCTTGATGTGGATACAAAGGTGCCCTAAGGGTCAATAAGTAATGGTTACTTTCCCAGGCCCCCTGAGGGGGATTTGAGGCTTATTCTTAGCCCATCCTGTAACTTCAGGGTGCCTTAGTGCCCCTTCCCCTTATCTCGATATACCATACAGCCTGTACCAAAAGAATTGCTTTTGCTCCCCTTATCCTGTGTTCCCCACTCTGTGTCATCCATTTCCCCATCTTGTGTCATTCAACTTCCCCATCCTGTGTCATGACAACCTTTCCTTATCTTGCAAGCAACCACCTTCCTTACCTTGTTTGTACCTATCTGGTCCCTAAATCTCTAACCCCCATTAGAAACCCTCAAACTACAACATCATTCTATAGGCTATGTAACTTTTTTGTGTATAAGTCTGATCCTTTTCCTATATCAATGCCTTTGTTTAGCTTTTTGCTAAGTCCCGGGCCCACATGCTTTTGCATCAATAAAGCTCCCTTTGGCTAACAAGAAGGTCTGATTGAATTCTTTCAAAATTTAACCAGCTCTCCCTACTCTGACTTCATTAGCCTCAGTCAGAAAACTTCCAGATACTTTTGAAAGAAATATATACATCATCTGTTATTGCTAACTTATGTCCTAAATAGATAATGAAGAAAGGAAGACCCAAAAGGTTGGGTCAAAGAGGAGGAACACAGAATCATAAAACCTTAGAGTTGGAAGGGACTTAAGAAGTCCTTTTTGTGCTTGAACTGGATTTATTTTAACAGAACATGGGAGTAGAGAATAGGAGCAGGTGAACAGACACTTCCAACCCCTGCTGAAAGTGCTATTCTCACCTGCAAAAGTAGAATTTGGAAGAGGTTCTTTCAAAAATTGAGGGGGGGGAGGGAATCAGCTCTCAGATAATCAGTGAGAGAAGTAATGATATTTGGGACAAATAGGAAGAACTACTTTAGAAAGCTAGTGTAAACATAAGGAACTTATTATGTCCCCAGAGTTAGGCAAATCTAAAGATACAAACAGATTCACAAAGAATTTAGATAGATTGAAGATAGGGTCACAATGGTTACTGGAGGAGGGGGAGGAAAGGATGGGAAAGGGGACAATATTAGGGATATTATGAGCCTCTAATAGATTCTTGTATAAGATATCTTTTAATGCACTTACAGAGAGAGAACCCTGACTTAGATGGATCAGGGTCTGACATAATGACACAATTTTAGGATATTTTTCATATGAAAGAGGCAGTAATTAATGTTGAACAACTATATCTGCATATATACACATATGTATAAATATGTATATATATGTGCACACAGCTATGAAGGAAATATTCCTCAAAGTACGTGTGTGTGTAGATAGATAGAGAGACAGACAGAGAGACAGAGAGACAGACAGACAGATAGATAGATAGATAGATAGATAGATAGATGGATAGATACATAGACAGAACTTGAAGAATATTTCCTTACAATGATACTGTGAGTGAACTGGAGTAATTATATTTATCCCTGTTTTAAAGATAAAGAAACTGAGGATTAGAGCTTCTGGAAGTTAAAAGTAGAAAGGACCTTAGAAATTGTCAGGTCCATCCTGCTCATTTGACCAAGGCGGAAAGTAAGGTCTATAAAGGAGAAATAGCTTGGGCAAGGTCACGTAAATAATATGAGGCAGAGCCAGAATTCGAACGTAATTCTGACTTGAGCTTTTTCCATAATGCCGCAGTGTTTCTCCAGCTTCCAGTCCTGGTTATTCTGTTTCTTTATAGTCTAACCTAAATTTTTCCTCTCAGATCAACTTACTCCATGATCCATCTCCGTTCAATTTCTCAATATTTTTCTCCTTTTCCTACTATCCTAAAGATCAGCATACACTGCTTTATATTGACAGATGGAGAGGTGCTTGAAAAAGACTTTAAAAGTCTCATGGCTGCCACCTTTGGGGTTGTCTGGGTGATGGGTAACCACTTGATTCAGAGAAGCGGAAGAGCTACCTGCTGTCAC
This sequence comes from Pseudochirops cupreus, assembly GCA_028627135.1. Taxonomy (NCBI): domain Eukaryota; kingdom Metazoa; phylum Chordata; class Mammalia; order Diprotodontia; family Pseudocheiridae; genus Pseudochirops; species Pseudochirops cupreus. Next base: position 181,960,273 of record CM053584.1, on the reverse strand, counting down.
TTCACACTCATTTCAGATGCTAGGTCAGGTTTCAGGGCTACAGAGGGCAATCTCAGTGGTAGTGGAATTTGAGTCAAGCAGGGTATGGATGGTTTAATGTAGGGAAGGAAAGGGAATAAGCATTTTTTAATCACCTAGTATATACTAGCTACTGTTTCACATGTTTTCAAAACATTACCTCATTTGTTCATTTCTTCAGGGACCACTAAAAGATCTAACAGGGATAAGGACTAGGCCAGTGCTTTTATTGGTATAGACAGGTGAGAAAACTTTCCCTGTCAATGTAGGTCAGCACCTTTGCTGCAGCTTATGGTCTTAGATCATTACTTAGAGCACTGAGAAGTTAATGACTTAGAGTTCACATAGCTAGTCTATGTCAGAAGAGAGATTTGAACTCTTGTCTTACTGGCTAGCTCTTCATCTGCTGAGCAACATGGACTCTCAACAGTAATGCTGTGGATTCACATTGTCCTTTTAATTTAGTCACATCTCCCATCTCATTTGATTCTTGCGATAGGAATTATTATTCCTGCTTTATGGATGAGGAAACCAAGGCTCAGAAAAGTTAGCAGTTTGCCTAATATCACATAGCTAGTTAGTGGCAGTTGAACTCTGAATGTAAACTTCTTGGTTTTCAACCTCAGGCTCCATTTACTATGCCACACTACTTTTAAAGGTCATTGGCAGGGGAGAAATACAAAAAAACAAAAAAAGAGAGAGAGAGAAAAGTAAGGGAAGAAGAGAGAAGAGAAGAGAAGAGGACAGAGGACTAGAAGTAAGAAACAAAAAGAAATGGAAACAAAGAAGACAAAAGAGAAAAAGAAATAAAAAAGAGGTGTAAATGGAGGAAGCTCAATAAACTTTAACTCTTGGTTAGTAGGCATAATCAATTAAAGTAGAAAACAACCTCTCCACCCTGCCTCTTTTTGTTGCCCAATGCTCAGGTTGGGGGGCTTCTTCCTCTGCTGGGCAGTTTCCCTGTCCTACGCTCCCTGGTTGAACCTTTTGTGTCTTAGGTAAGTGAAGGTTAAGATCCTTGTCCAAGGATATAAAAATTCTTGGTTAAGACTCTGGACTTAGGGAGCATCCATTAATTGAATTTTTATTCACTTAATAATCATTAATTTCTTACTTGATCATAGTTACTTTTTAATTGTGTTAAATTATATTTTTATTTCACATAGTTGCTTGATGCAAGCTGTATTTATCAGCAACTATGTTTCAGAACTTTTGCTCATGACATTCCCTATTTTTGGAATGTTCCCTTTCTCATCTTATACTATTGAAGTTCTACCCATCTTTTTAAGACTCTGGTCAAATGCCAAGTGAATAAAGGCTTCCCTGATGCCTCCAGGATCTTTCTTGGTTCTTGCAAACCATTTTATATTTCTTCTATAGAATCATGTAATTGTGGAGTGTCAAAGCTAATAATCTAGGTCTACTTCCTCATTTTACAGATGAAGAAACTGAGGCTCAGGGAGGGGAAGTGACTTGTCTTAGGTGACATGTTTAGAACTGAAACTTGAACCTGGGTTCTATGATTAGTAGTATTTTTTCACACTACACTATTATATACTTAGGTTCTACTTTGTATCATATGTTTATATATTCACATATACATACACACTTGTATACATACGTATATAAAATGCACACAAATATATGCACATGCACGCATACCTACATATATATAATATACACATATACACACCCAAGATATACATCATTTAAATAAAGCACATACATATGCATATGTCACGTGCGCATATGTATATGTGCAAGTACACATGTGCATGCAATACATATGTGTGTATAATATACATATGTATTTGTGCATGCATGTGTGTGTAAATTGAAATATGCTCTACTAGACTATAAATACTTCGAGGGCAAGGACCATGTCTTTTTATTCTTTTTACCTTTCCTGGCTTCCAGTATAACGTTCTCTGCACATGTCTCTCTTGATTGAATAAATCTAGATTGCCTATGCCTTCTGCCAGAGTTCTACCTCTGTGCTAGAGGATGCAAAAAAATTGAAGGAAAGAAAGGTCACTAACCATAAAAGCTTCAGTTGCTACTAGATTTGGGAATCGAGTTCTGAATGTTGACTAGGAAGCATCAAGGCTGGTAAACTCAAGGAACTTAACTTTTATATTCTAGCTTAAAGAAAGAACATAACAACAAAACTTACAAAATGTGTTCCTCACAGTAATCCTGTGAACTAGATTGTAAACAGATTATTACTTCCAATTTATATATGAAGAAACAAGGGTTAGGGAAGTTAAATTACTTGCCCACGGCTTCACAGATACTAAATATCAAAACAATTACTGGGGCCAGGTATATTAGTTCTATGTTCTTTCCAGTTTACCAAAAGCAACTATATTGGTTTACTTTTGATGTTCTGGAGGTGGGTGGGTGGGGGACTTACCCAGGAAAAGAAGTGGCAAGACAAGGAGTAGATAGAGTGTATTTAGAAGCAATGGACTTCAGAAGGGTCCTAAGTTTGAAGACTGCATCAATGTGTCACTGTTTTGATTATTTATAAACTTCAAACCAAACCAATTCATTACCTTGTGCTATCCAATTTCTTTCTCCTTTTATCATTATAAATTTAGCAATGTGGTGCAGTGGATAGAGTGCCCAGCCTGAAGTCAGAAAGACTCATCTTCCTGAGTTCAACTCTGCCCTCATATGTTTACTAGTCATGTGACCCCATGAAAGTCGCTTAACCCTGTTTACCTCAGTTTTCTCATTTGTAAAATAAACTGGAGGAGGAAATGGCAAATCGTTCAAGTATATCTGCCAAGCAAACCCCAAATGGGGTCATGAAGAGTTAGACACAATTGAAAATTACTGAAAAAGAAACTTCTCCTAACGCAGGAGTTCTTAATGGACAGCTAGGTGACTCAGTGGATACAGAGCTGGGCCTGGAGTCAGGAAGACCTGAGTTCAAGTTCAGGTTCAGATACTTACTCACAGTGTGACCCCAAGGTCTTACCCAAATAAGTCACTTAACCCTATTTGCCTCAGTTTCCTCATCTTTAAAATGAACTGGATCAGGAAATGGTAAACCACTGCAGTATCTTTGACCAGAAAACCCCAAGTGATGTCACTGAGAGTCAGAAATTATACCCTTTTTCTTTCCCCTTTTACCATTACAAATTTAAATGGTTTGTATCAGAAACAATCTTGTGAATTCTTTTTTAAATCAAGACTGATTCCTGAACCATTTGTTGTCTACCATGTTTGTTACTTAACACAAGTGGTTCTATATTATATATAATACTGTTGGCTGACTCTCTAATTACATTGTAAGCTCATTGAAGAAGAAAGACCACGTCTCGTTTCCCTTTGTATCTTTAATGAGAGACACAGCACTTTACATACAGTAGGAACTCTGTACTTTGCACGTGAAATACTTGGAATTTACCAGGTCTTTTTTAAGTCTTTCTTGTTCTGGACTGTGTGGTTGACTCAATAACCCTATCTATCCTTTCTTGAGTTCCAAATTTCCAGTACTGGAATACTACCTGGGATCAAAGGATAAGGACCAAAACTGGACCTGTGATTTCATTAACAAGGAACGCCTATATAAGAAAACTCCCTTTACCAATGAAGGTCAGTACCTTCTCCAACTCTTAGAGTTTTAGAGAATTGCCTAGAGCATTGAGAAGTTTAGTAACTGACCCAGGATCATAGCCAGTATTTGTCATAGATAGGACTAAAATCTATAGCTTCTTGGTACTTAGTCTATCCCTTTAACCAATATGTCATTGCAGTCTCTTAAGAATCTTAGCTTTAGAGCTGAACTCTGGTCCACCTTACAGTTGTGATATAGTCTGAGTCACAGGGAACCTGAATCACAAGGAGCCCAGTGTGTGGGAGGAGCTAGCCTAATGGAGCATAGAGTAAGACTGAAACAGAGCTGGAGAGGCAAAGCAGAGAGCAAAGGGAGGAATTTGCCTAGGGGGACTTCTTTGTGGGGAGGCCTGACAGAAAGAATGCTTGAGTTGTCATGCTCCCTGGATTAGTGAGGAGTACCTTGTTAAATCTTACTTCCTGGTATCCAAATAGTGATGGTCCAAATAAATATTTTGATTTTACCTTTGAGAAAGAGAGTTTATTATATTTTGTGAATTTACCTTGAAAATACATATGCATATTAATAGCAACTGCTATGGGTATTGCATTGGCATTATAGTTTCATGCTACCGACGGGGAAACTGAGGCCCAGAAAGGATAAGTCTATGCCATGGCTACAAAGGTTACTGGCAAAGCCAGATCTCAAACTTAGGTCCTCTGATTTTTATCCAATATGCTCTCCTTTCCTCTTGCTTGTGATAAAATCTTGTAATAGTAGATTTTTAGGGCTAGAAGGAACCTAGAGATAACGTAGACCAAACCTATCATTTTATAGATGAAGGAAAGTGAGGTCTGGAGAGGTATGTACTCAGTGTACACAGGCAATATAGCACTCAAAGAATTTTTTTTCAAGTTGGTGGAGTCAGAACTAGAATACAAGCATATTCACTACCAGGTTATCACTTTTTCTACTATCACATATTGTCTTGGAGAAAGACCCTTGTTATCAGAATGCATTTATAAGCTAGGAACACATGTGATGGTTACAGGGATTGTTATTACTGCCAGGAATATTGAAGGTTCCTTTAATTAACAACTCATTTCCAGACAGTAAGGTGGAATGTACCCTGAGACCTGGGAAACAAAGAGAATTTTGGAGGAGTAGGAGTAGGGGATAAATAGAACAAAGGTAGAGGAAGTAATAGTATTGATCTGGATACCCTGGAACTCTTTTGCTTTGGGAATATCTTCCTACCCTGGAGAAAGTTCACTTTTTGCATCTGACATTGGCCTAAGCCCCTGGATTCATCTCTGAAATATTGGTGAGGAAACACAAATTTCAGGGATGACTTAAAACTTCTTTCCAAGGTATTTGGGACTTTGTCCTAAGGGAACCTGTTTAAACCTGTCATACTTTTAGGGATACTTATTACAGGCTTAGCTCCTCATCAGCTTTGACAATTCCCCTTGTAGATTATCTTTGGAGTTATGAACTTACCTGCATGACAACATTCTTCTGCACATGAAATGGTCCACTGGCAGGGACATAGGTTTAAAAGGCTAGGACTACTTAACTCTGTGGCAATGGCTGGCACTTCTCCTCTTACGATATGCTCAAGGCTCTCTCTAAGAGTATCTGTCTTCCCAGCTCCCTTAACATTTCTGACCTGAGTATCTGAGTTTTGTTTGCTTTCCACGTGGAGGACAGGGCAGGAAAAATAACACAATAAACCTGTGATCTGTTCTGTCTTTGCTCCCTTCTCTGCACTATTTCCTCCACTACGGCCGACTGGACACTCGGTAATGCACTTGGTTAGAGGCTGGGATATATGTGATCTTGGTTTTGATTTTATTTGTTTCCTCCCCTCTCTCCCCACCTGTGCCTGGCACATGGTGAGCATTCAGTAAATGCTGATCGTTTTGGTCTTTGAAAAATTCCTATGTTCTGGGGGATTGGGAATGTGGGTTGTGATGTGGTGCTCCAAAGTGATTAGATAAGACTTTTCTCCCTCCCAAGCCTTGAGTGGACTCATTGATACTACGCCCAGATCAAAACCCTGAGGCTACCATGGCCAAGCCAAAATCCTTAGTTGCAAATTTCCTTGACTTTTGACCATCCATTTGAAGGAAAAAACAAACAAACAAACAAACAAACAAACAAACAAACAGGTAGATGGAGTAGGGATGGCTTCATGAAAGAAGGAGCAATATTTCTTAGGGTGGTGAAAGTCTAGAAAACAAACAGCCAATTCTTGATGTTTGAGACTTCTCCATACAAGGGAAACAAATCAATGAGCAGGTGCTTGTTTCTCCATCTTCAGTGATGCTATGGTTACTCTTGCCCAGTCTGAAAAATGAGTGTCAATATTTCTGTTTGTATATTTGAGTGTATATGGGTGTGTGTAGGCATATGTATGTGTGTATGTATATGTATATTAAGGAGCACTTCTTCCTTCCCAGGTGAGAGTGCATACTTACCTGCCTGAGGCAGAGTGAACAGAGGGTACCATGGACTTTGCATGGGACCTTAAAAGGTCGAATCCTTTACCTTTAAGTAAGATGCCAATTAATCCATATCAGATATAGTAAAATCTCTATTTTTAAAGACTGAGAAGGGGTGGGTTATTTTGGTTCTGCTTTATTTTGTAGTAAACATTTGTACAAGGTTAAATACACACAGAGATAGACAAGAAGAAAAGTGCATCAACTATACATTTTAACATACTTGTACATACAGGGAGAATGAGTACATAGAGACTGACAGCATACATGTATACATAAAATACAGACAAAAACCAAAGGAAAGCTGTCTATATCCAGGATACATTCCTACACAAAATAAAGCATATAGTACACAAAGTAGACTCAATTAGTTATGTAAGCATTAACAAAAATTCAATCCTTTATGTTACATTCAAGAACCTACAAACAATGTTTTGTCCAAAAGTCTTAATAGTCTTAATATAAATCAACATTGTGATATAGAATCCAAAGTAATGAAATTGTAGGCTTTGTTAAGGAAGGCATGGTGAACAACAACAAGGTGACAATCCTACTGTGACCATGCCCAGGCCAGGCTATATATGAAGTGTTGTATTCAGTACCATCTTTTAGGAAAGACATCACTAAGCTGGAGGGCCTCCAGAGGAATGCACCTAGGATGGTGAATGGCCCCAAGTTTGTGCCATATGAACTTCAGTGGAAGGAACTGAAGGAAGTTTAGGCTAGAGAAGAGAAGATTTAGTGGGGTCATGAGAACTGGTTTTCAGTATCTGAAGAGCTGTCACATTAAAGAAACTTGTTTTACTTGAATCCAGTGCACAGAACCAAGAATTTGTAGAGGCAAATTTATGCTATGTGTGAGGAAAAACTTCCAGAAGTAAAATAGACTATCCCAAAAGGAAGGTTTCCTCTCCAGGTCTTTAAGGGAAGTCCAGATGATCATATGAAAGCTATGGTATAGATGGGATTCTTATTTGGGCATGCATTGACTTAGGTCCTTTCCAATTCCAAGAATCTGTAATTCTATTTAATAAGGCTAAAGGAATTTGTTCTCATCTCTGGAGATCAGAAGGAAAATAGATTCTCAAAGTTGGAAGGGACCTTAAAAATCATCTTATCCAACTCCCTTATTTTATAGCTCATATGAGAACTAGAAGGGACTTCATGCCTGGACTATTATAATGACCTAATTGGTCTCCCAATCTCAAGTCTCTCCCCATTCCCACTCATGCTCCACTCAGCTGCCAGTGATTTTCCTATTTGTTCTTGTTACTTATCACTAATCAATAAACTTTGGTGATTCTCTATTACATCCAGGATCAATATACAGTTCTCTGACACTTGAAACTCTTTATAACATAGTCCCTCCCTACCTATACATTCTTCTGCTGTAAGTTCCTTGAAACTGTCAGATACTCCATCCTTCCATCTTCATGCCTTTGCATTGGCTGTCCTGCATGCCTAGAATGCTGTACCTCCTCACCTCCATTTCTAATTTTCACATCTCTTTTCATGACTCAACTCAAATCCTTCCTCCTGTAGGAGGTCTTTCAGGTCCTCTTTGCTGTTAGTGCCTTTTGACTTTACCTTCCATTCACTGTTTCTGTAGATCTCATATCTACCTGGTTATTTACAAGTTAAGCTCCTCGAAGCAAGGACTACTTAAATATATATAGTAAGCACTTAATAAATGTTTATTGACCAAATGACTGACAGACTATTAAATGAAGAGAAGAGAACATGTTAATAGGAAATGCAGGAATTGCCTAACTTCTTTCACAATTTTATCTTGAATTGATCTCACATGAAAGCAGGTAAAGGAAGATAGTGCTGTCCCCTATATCTTCTCTCCTGTCCACTCTATCTCTAGGGTTAAATTTCAGTGCTAATTTTGAATTTGGTAATCTTCCATTCTGAGATATGGTCCTAAGACCCTCTTCTCTCACCCTTTCCCCATTCCATTCACCTTTCTTTTTGCTTGAGACTCTATTGTTGGTTGTTAATTTCTATTCCTTGTAAGAGAGTCAGAGAATTTTAGAGTTGGAAGGGATCTCAGAAGCCATCTATTCCAACCTGTACCTAAATGAGAAATTCTGATACAACACAACTGAAAAATGGTCATCTATCTTTTGTTTAGAGAATCCCAATGAAAGGGAACCACTACCACCTGAAGTATCCCGTGCTACTTTGAGAAAACTAAATGTCAGGAAGTCTCTCCTGACCTTGAGCCTAAATTGGCTTTTTTGCAACTTCTACCTAGTGATCCTGGGTTCTGCCCTCTGAGACCAAACAGAATAAGCACAATTTTATTGCTGCATAATGATTTTTCAAATGTTTGAAGAGCTTTAGGGTTCCTAGGTCCATGCAGTCACTATTTTCCTTTCATTAACATGATTCCAGAAGGCAATCAGAAAAGGGTACTGTCTAGCTGAATGCATTTATCTTCGTGAACAGAGATAAAATGGGTTTCTCTGTACTGGATGGAGCACATAGAGAATTTCTCATATGCCTGGATGGACCAAATTTCCTTGTACTTCATTTGATAATTTCAGTCTCTTCTCCAGGCACCAAGCTGAGGGCAGATGGAGTTTCTGATGATGTGTTCAAGGCAGATTCCCAGGTCTGCCAATGTCACCAAAGATAACTCCCAACCCCACAGTTGCTCTGAAAGGAAAATTTACACACTTTTGCTTGAGATATGATACTAATCTAGTAACTGATCCTGTTTCCTCTCCTGTGACTCTTGACAATAATTTAATATCACATTTTAGCTAAACCCTGATTTAATCAAACAAACTGCTCCGATTAAAAATGCCTTTCTCTGGGTCTGCAACTTCAAAGACCAGGTGAGATTCCCCTTATCTTGGGACTTACTCCATGTGAGAGCAAAACAGACATCCTGAGACCATAAAATGTAAAAAGACCCTGTTCTGGTCGTTGTCAATTTGTATTTACAACCAAGGAACTCTGTATCACATATAGATGGTAACAAATAGAAGTCATAAAGTTTTGTGACATGGACATCCTGAATTGGGATGGTTCTAAAAACGTATAAAAAGTCTTATGATTCCTCTGTTCATCAGTCAGGACTTTAGTCCTGCACTCCTTGAGCAAGTAATGCTAGCCTTAAGGGAATAATAAGGGATAAATTCTGTAATTTTTATATTAATACTTGTTTGTCTCTTTAACCAAACTTTTAAAAGGTCGACACTTTATAACTAGGAATTCTTATACCAAGGGCAAACCAGTTAATTGTGTGTCTGTGGGGGTAGAGGGCAGGGTGGGGAGGAGGGTGGAAGCACAGAGCACAGTATTCAGTGTAATGGTCTGGAGAGTGGGTAGCCCATGTTCTAGAGAGTCTGACCTGTTCCCTTAAGGGAACTGGAGTTTGAGAACAGAGGTGGGTCCTGTGAGAAGTATGCCATTGTGACTGGATTGTGGGGGTGATGACCCAGTGGTGGTTATTGAGAATGTGCTAGGATTCCTATTGAGGAAGAAGCATATAACACCTTATTTCCAAGACAATGATGACCTAAGGCAAAGTCTCAATTACTCCTAGTTAGTTTTTGCTCTGCTTGAGGAAATTTTGGAATTCACCTAATCTTCTCAACTGACCTGGATTTTCCCAGGACCATTTCTTGAGAAGTTATATTATTCTCTGGATAGGAAACAAACAAGCATTTCCAACAAGAATCAGTCTAAGTAAAGTCACTCATGTGGTTTCCATTTGGGGGATAGAAAAAAAACTGGAGGCTGTGCTGGATTCTACTGTTATTTAGAAAAATCTCATGTTAAGATCTTAAGTTCAGAATAAAATGAATTAAAAAAAATAAAACAAACAAAAAAAGATCTTATTGGTCTCTGGTTGGTAGGGGTGGGGATTTAGCTAGTAGTAAAAATCATGATGTTTTCAACAAGATTATTGATTGGGGGCATCCAGAATTCCTAACAGAAGTTTCCAAAAGTAGAAAGAATTTATTTTTGATACACTGAACTTTCATGTCTGGATTTCTTTTCCTTTCATGCTTGTCTGCTTTGCTCCCCTTTAGGTCCTTCTCCCGTATCAAAACCTGCCTAGAGAAAAATGATTCAATATTTGTTGTTTACATCTTACTATGAATTAAATATACGTGCTACTTCTGCAGTGGCGGTGGATCTTTCATTATGAAATGAAAATTTGTGTCCCCCCCCTCCAACTTCAACCCATTTTAGGCCTCCATGGAGGGGAGGGAATAGAAGGGAAAGAAGGGAGACTTTCCCAGTAGCTTTGAATTCACACCAGGTTTGAGACTCCTGCATATGGCACAGAAAACTTTGTACAACACTGAATGAGTAAGTTTTCCAAATACTCTGTCTGTAGAGCTGTCTTAGCTGAACTGACAACAGAAAAAGACAAGAAGTACTCAGAAGTCCCCTTTGGGAATTCTCTATTTGAGAGAGACAGTCTTAATTGTTGACACTTTTTTCAGTCATCTAAATTATGTAATTTTAAAGTCTGGTCTGCAGCCAAAACAACTTTACAGATTTCATAGGTAAATTAACCTCCTCCTGGATCAGAACTAAAGCATTTTCTAGGGAGAAGAGGAAGGAAGGAAGAGGAGTGGAGGGGAAGTGCCAAGTGTAAGAGGGGAAATAATGGAATCTTGTTTTGCTCCCACAAAAGTTATTGGAAGACAATCAACTGCTGTGGGGAAGCTTTTGCTAATCTTCCTAGAATTATGTCAATGGCCAGAGGGAACTAGAAAGGTGGGGGTGGGGCACACAGCTCTGACCTTAGAAGAGGTCAGGTACCAGTCAGGTCTCAAGTATCCTCACTATCAGGCCTCTTTAATGTAAATATAATTTGCATATAGTAAGGGAATGTAGAATATATAGAAGGAAATAAAGTGAGGAGTATAAAGAATTTGACTCTCTCTCTCTCTAGAATGTAGAATATATAGAGAGAGGGAAATAAAATAAGGAATTTGAAGAATTTAACTAACCCAAAGTCCACCAGGAAGGACAGAACTTGTAGACTTTCAATCCTGCTTCTGTGTGTCCCTGGTGAGCACTATACCCACCTCCTTGCTGGAAGCTTAAATAAACACTTTTCTTTCTGCATACTTGCTTCTGATTTCTTTAGTGAGAAGTGCTTTTTTTTTTGTTTTAAGGAATAAATCATGTGGGTCTTCTTAAAAGTCCCTCCAAAAAAGGAAGTAATGGGCAGCATAAGTTTGTCCCAGGCCTGGAAGTCCTGTGATTCCATAGCTGTATTGAGAGGCAACCCACATGGGTCTTCCTAAGAGCCCTCAAGGGAGCAGTGGACCTGGAAGCTCTCCCAGGCTACCTCCCTGACCCTGCCTGGGAAGTACTGTGAACCCCAAAAGTATATTTCTCACACCAGGAGGATGGAAGAGTAAAGGAGGGATGGGGAGAAAATAAAGGAGAGTTATAAGACAAAAACCAAAGTAAGGTAAGGTAAAGGAAATATTCTTTTTGTCTTCATAGGGATATTTCTGAAACTAAAAAAAAAAGGAACTGGGCCTATATGTTTTTCTTAGTGACCCTGCTCTCTTAGAAATAATAATGATGAGGTATGGCCTCTGGGAACTCCCTTGAACTCTCCTTGAATCTTCTCATTTGATCAGGCATTTGCCTAAGGCCTTATGCCTTTCATAATAGCTAAACCCAAATTTGTTACTAGCCTAGCCTTCCTTTGTCCAGCTAGTCCCCACCCTCGATCCTTCCAAAATATCTATACACCCTTAAACTAGTCTAGCCCTCCATTGTCTGTCATCTACAGGTAACCTCCAGCTATTTCCCACCCTTAACCTCTCACTACTGGAGTCTGACCTCATTTGACTCCTCCTGAAGACCCTCCCCAAACTCCTCCTCTAGACCACCCCTAAATCCTCCCACAACCTTTCTGTATATAAGACCCCATCTTGCCTCCATGATAAAGGCAGAGAATTATCTAGTGCAGAATCACTCTGTGTTAGATTACTCTGGTCAGCTTGTCCAATACAAGCATCACAGATACCTAGGTTCCTTAAGTCTACCTATAATGCTGAACCTTAAACAAACTTTGCTTTTCTTTGGCTGGGAGAAGTCTTGTGTCCTGTGTTGTTATTCTGGGATCTTGTGCACCCCTAAACCTTGGACCTCTACATCTTATGGTTCCCTGACCTTAACATTTTATGGTTCCCTGACCTCAATAATTACATCAAGCATCAGGGGCAAAATTAGGGAAGATGGAGAAGGGCATTAACACTAGTCATAACCCTGATAGAAATTTGCCCAGTATGGTAGGTCTGCCCATTTGAATTCTGCCGAGTGACAGAAAGTAGGAAGGAAAAGCTAGCTATATGACTTTGACTAAGTCACCTTCTCAATCTGGGCTTCAAGTTTCTGCATCAGGAAAACAGGGTACAGGCCCAAGCCCAGATCTTTTCCCTCTACCCCAAAAGAGGCCAAGATCAAAATAATTTGAGTCTCATTTGTCCATAGAGCCTGGGAAACGGCCACCTTGAATTCTCCCTGAATTTTGCCACTCAATCTGACTTTTTCATGCCCAAATCTGTTACCTTAAACCCAGCCTAGGTCTCCATTGTCTGTCACCTCTGGATTGCCTCTGGCTTCTTCCCACCCATTATCTCATCAAAATCCCATTCTCTTGGTTCCTGGGAATCTGACCTCTAGTTACCCCAGTCCCATCATGATCCTCCTTAGACCCCTCCTTAAGATCCTCACTAAACCCCTCTTAGTCACCCCAGACTACTTGACCATCCCTGGATCCCTCCCATATTCTTTCTGTATATAACATCCCTCTCTTCCATGAAAATTCTCAGATTCAATCGAATCTACCTGAGATTCAATCTGGCCTGCTTGTATTCACAAGCTTCACAAGTGCTTAGACTCCTTAAGATTCTATCCTATATGGCACATCTTTAATAAACTTTATTTTTCCTTAGCTGAAAGAAGGTTTGGGTTTGAAAGAAAGACCTGGAATGTTGGTATTTTGGGATCCTGAGCACCCGTAAGTCTCAACATTTTAAATCCCAACAGTGAGGCACCTAGGTGATCCTGAAGATCCTTTCTACTTCTCACATGGTTATCTGTGTGCACATCCACATGGGCCTCCTGGTTCCACCAACTCTGGTGAGTTCAGTTTGTAAAAGGCCCCTCTAATCCTTTACTTTGCCTGGAACCTGTCTTCGCCTTACTTGTTCTGGATGATCTGGTTTGGTGACATTTTGGGTTTGTGACCATAATAGACAAGAACAGGAGACCCCAAAACCCCATCTTTACCCTATGCAGGGACATTATAATATCAGGGAAGTTAAGGAGCAAAGAAGAAGCAGTTTTGAA
>CM053584.1:181886379-181946339 GCA_028627135.1 Pseudochirops cupreus | reverse complement strand
AAATGGGTGGAGGAAAAAAAATCATATGCACATGGCAAGTTAAGGTAGGTAGAGGAGGGGTAGCAAGGCATCTGGTGAAGCACAAAATAGGAAGATGCCAGACTTGCATGCTTCATAATTTTAACTACAGTAGTTCTGCTTCTGAGTAGGCAGGGACCTCGGTTTGTGGAGAACAGGAGAGGCAACAGCACCAGCTGTACCAAATGTTCCCTAACAGCATGAATGAGAGCTTTCTCATGTGCATACGATCTACTTTAATTTGCATATCTCATAATTACTGAATCTAATAAGTGCCTATATGGTAGATCATTTTGGACCTATATGAGAAATCAGTACACAGGAAAGACAAGTGAGGAAATTAGAGTAATTGGAGAACTAAATAAGATAGATAAAAAAGATAAATAACAAAAATGATTTTAAAAAGACAATCCAGGAAAACATTTTGCACATACACATAAGCATGTGTATCCCCGAGAGGCAACATGTCTTGAGTAGTTCTTGTTTCCTTTTTCTTTTTTTAATAGATTAAATAACCACCAATGTGAACATTTCAGTACATAAAGAACAGAAGTGAGAGGGGTCAAATATAAGACTGAGAAACTATTATTTTTGAAGTGCATGTTAGATTGAACAAAATGGCCTTGCTTATTTGTGTTCCCTTCTAAACTTCCTTCTCCTTTCTGTATATTCTTAACTGTTTCACTGATGCTTGTTTTTCCTTTTTCTCCTCCGTAACACTACTTACTCCTTTTTCTCATCTCTTGCCCACCTGCAGAGAAGCTCTCTGTTGCAGAATCAAGGAATCCAAAGCTATACATTTTCTGCATTTGAAAACATTTTTTCTTACACTTTTTTTCCCCATTGGTCTTCATGCTCCCCTTCAGTAAACATGTGAGTATGTCCTCCCCAATAAGTGTATTATTTGGATGTACTTATTAAGAAGTTGCATTTATTGTATATGCATATTATATTGTATATGTATGTTATATGTATTTACTACTGAACTTTTTTTCCTAGTAATATATTATATTATAATTATATATTATAACACTTATATAAATGTAAATTTAAAAAAAGATGACACCTATGTGGCTACTGATGTCAGTTCTTGGGAGTCTTAAAAATCCCAAACCCAATACCCAACTATGGACAGGGAAGGTTGGAAGCTTACTAAGAAGAGGAAGTCTGCAGAGGTGGGGAGTGTTAGAGGATAGTGGTGGTGATGAGGTGCAGGTTCTGGGAGCCCCTTGAGCTCTCCTAGAATCTTCCCACTTAAGGCATTTGCCTGAGGCCATGGGCTTTAAGTTGTGGCTCTGCCCAAGTCTTTAGCCCTTCTTTGCTCCAACAATTTCCCACCTTTGATCCTCTCCCCCTCTTGTACTGGCCTAGCCCACCATTGTCTATGGTCTCCAGGTGGTCTCCAGGTGGCCTCCAGCAGCTTCCCACCTTTAATCACTCATTACTGGAGTCTGACCTCATCTGACTCCTCCTGTAGACCTTTCCCAAACTCCTCCTCTAGACCACCCATAGATTCCTCCCACAACCTTTCTGTTTATAGGATCCCATCTTCCCTCCATGTGGTGTGAGAATGCCATAGAATGACCTAGCACAGACTTACTCTGTCCTACTTGCCCAATGCAAGCATTACAGATACCCAGGCTCCTTAAGAGTCTACCCCATATGGCGAACTTTCAATAAACTTTACTTTTCTTTGGCTGAGAGAAGACTTCAGTCGAATTCTTTTGGCAGGACCCGGCGTGTTGGTATTTTGCAGTCTCAAACACCCCTAACTCTAACCCCTAACCCCTAACCACATCATTTTTATGGTTCCCTGATACTGGGAAACACTGCTAATCTCAAGCTCTTCTCCAGCTGGGACTGGAAGGTACATAAGCCTCTCTCTTTCCCTATTGCATTCTTGTTCTCCAAGTACCTTGGAGATATGTTTCTTTGTGTTTTTTGGGGGGGCCTGACCTCTCAGGTCCCATTAGGTCAGACAGCTAGGAGGCTGTTTCATACTCAGCCTGACCTCAGGTTCTGTTTGGTTATGTAACCTGGACATGGGTGCAGCTTCTGAAGAATGGAGGACAAGGACAGATGCTCCACCTGGAAGTGTAAGGCAGATTCTTTCAATTCTCTGGGTGCTAGGGAATTGGTAAAACTCAAGGTATTTTTTTGTGAGTTTTTTGCCTTGTTTTGTTTTGTTTGTTTTTCGAGGCTTACTCCCAAACCTTCCTTTATGGAGGAAGGGACTTCTGGGCCCTATGCCTGTAGCTCCCAAAAGTTCACCTTTGGGTTGTCTTTTAAGATGGATAGAAGTTGCCTACTTAATGGCCTTTGTTGAACTTTCTCAACTCAGGAAAGATTGTGAGATGCTTGAAGCTAGAGCCTCTCCATGAAAGGGCAATGGGGACCAATTAAATGACCCCTTTCCCATGACTTTGGCCTCAGCCCTTGCCCCCTCAGGGACTTCTGCTCAGGTCCCAATCACCTGTCTTGCTGAGGTGCCTCCTTCTGCAGCCCCTCCCCCTAAGGCCACACCCACTTGGGCCTCAGGCCCTACCCCCAATGCAGTCATAGAGGTATCTCCTCTTCTGATCCCTTCCCCACCTCAGGTGCCAGCTGACCTTCCCCCTTGCCAGTCGTATCTAAGAACTGAAGTCACTCAGAGAGAAAGGTAAAACCTTGCCATTTTCCAAGACCAACTGGTAGAAGCTATTAAAAGGTATATCCTAACCACTAGACTGAAATGACGAGTCTTAACAAAGTGACCACAGAGTCTGAATAAAAAGTTTTAAGGAGCTTTAATTTACCAGCTGGGGCTACTCCATGCCAATTCAAAGGGTGGGAGCAGCCCCTAGTTCAGGGGTGAAGAGCCTTTTATGCAGTTTTTAGGTTTATGTATCTAACCAACACAATTGGTTACTAAGCAGGTTACTGTACAGGTGCAAGTAAGCTGTTACTAAGACAAGGTGGGGTTTGTAGGGTAAGCGGAGGGGCACAGGGCATGACAACTGAGCAAGCAAATGAAAAATAGGCAAATTATTCTAGTCCAGTTTCTTGACTCCTATCTTAAGTCCATGAAGTTTCTACTTAACTAGTTCCTGGCCACTTCAAGACCACCAGGGAAATTGTCCTTTCTCTGTACTTTTTTGTGCCTATTTGGGTCTTTGTTAGCTTAACCTCCTTGCCAGGTTTGCCTCTTCCAGGGGTTAAGCCCCAAGTTCTCCAGCCCACTGGACCTGACATCATCCATGTTCCAGAGTCTGACCCCTTGGATGGGAAGTCTGACTCCCTTGAATGGGACCCTGAGAGGCAGGGACAGCTCTATGCCCCTTGGCAGCAAGAAGCACTTTCAGAAGCTGAGACCACCCTTTACCCCAAAGGAATTTGGGTTCCATTTGTTTGAGGGGGGGCTTATGAGGTACAGGCTCTGGGAGTCCCCTTGAGCTCTCCTTGAATCTTTCCAGGGAAGGCAATTGCCTAAGGCCATGGGCCTTAAATTGTGGCTCTGCCCAAGTCTTTAGCCCTCCTTTGTTCCAACAATTTCCCACCCTTGATCCTCCTGTCCTACCCTTGAACTGGCCTAGCCCATCATTGTCTGGTCTCCAGGTACCTCCAGCAACTTCCCACCCTTAATCACTCATTACTGGAGACAGACCTCACCTGACTCCTGAAGACTCTCCCCAAACTCCTCCTCTAAACCACCCCTAGATTCCTCCACAACCTTGCTGTATATAGGAGCCCATCTTCCCTCCATGTGGTGTGAGAGCACAATAGAATGACTTAACACAGACTTGCTGGGTGAGAGTGCCATAGAATGACCTAGCACAGACTTACTCTGTGTCAGACTTGCTCTGGCCTGCTTGCCCATCACAGATACCTAGGCTTCTTAAGGGTCTACCCAATATGGTGAATTTTTAATGAACTTTTAATAAACTTTACTTTTCTTTGGCTGAGAGAAGATGAGTCAAATTCTTTCAGCAGGACCCCGTGTATTGGTATTTTGGGGTCTCAAGCAACCCAGCCCTAACCATACCAGTTGCATTGGAGACAAGTCTCATAGTGGACTATCACAAAGAGTAGGATATGAACCATCTCTCACTTTAACCATTGGTTGATTACATACCAGTCCATGGACTCCAAGGGGTTACCAGCTGCCACTTTAGGTATCACTGTTCTAGTCTATCAACTCTGCCAAGAGTGGTGAAGCATGTTCCATGACATTCGAAGTCTGGTAAGGGCATTGCTTTGATAAGTTGTTTTTCTAATGGGGAAGATGTTCAAATTTGTCTGCCGTGGCAGATTATACAGATCAAGGACAGATTTTTCCTTCCTAGTTCTAATTTTATAGTCCTTGTTTAAATTACTCTCTGGTGGTGCTCATTTCATGCTGTATCAGTTCAGAAAAATCTTTACAAGTCTGAGCAGTTCTCTAAAATTGTAGATAATTACTACCCAGAGAAGGTACCAGGTCAAGTGTAAGACTGAGTGGGACCTTTAATATGAAATTGATTCCATATCCCTCTACAAGCCTTCCTAGTCTGTGGCCCTGCAGGGAGCAGGACCTGAAGTTGAGTAGAAGTCTTAGATTCCTTGGAGAGGAAAGAAAATGAAAAGAGGTAGAGCAGCAGAAGCTCCTCAGTGGCACACATAGATGACCCTTGAAAGATGCTTGTAAGTGACATATCACTGATTGGTGATACCAGGGGTTCTATCAAGTCTATTGTGATTGCCAACCTGCCTTTCTTTATTACTGGATTACTTACTAATCTTTAGAGTCTACTGAAGGAAATGTAGGAGGGGTGAAGGACTCTTGAGATATACCAAAATGAGTGAGGTTTTATTATAACAAGACATTTTTGATAAAAGACAGAAATAGTCAGTGTCGGAGTGCCTACAAAACAGGCACACCAAAGCATAATTGGCAGAACTGTGAAATGGTAAAAATCGAGAAAATAATTTGGAATTAATGTAATAAAAATGACTACCCAAATCATTTAACCCAGAGGTCCTATGGTTAGGCATTTATCTAAGAAAGACAAAAGACAGAAAGTTCACATGTACCAAATAGTCATAGCAATACTTTTTATTAGAACAGGAAAAAAGGTTTGTACCCATTTATTAGAGAATGATTGAACACTTGTTTTATGTATTTCAATGTGATTGAGTATTATGCTATAAGAAATGACAAACGGAGGAATTCAGAAAAGTATGGATTGATAACAGAATGAAGTAATCTGAACCAGTAACTATAATGTAAATGAGAACGACTATAAAAAGAAAACTAACACTGTATTTTTAATGACCAACTTTGGTCCTGAGAAAAGATGAGGAAATACCTTTTCATGGGAGAGGTGAAGAGTTTGGGGTATGAAATTTTTCATCTCATTAGCTGAGTTGCCATATCGCTTGATTTTCCTTAACCATTTTTCTTTGTTACAAATGAAATGTTACTGTGAGTGGGTGAGAAGAGGTATATCCAAAAATTGCTACAATAAGAACACAGAATGCACCAATAAAACTTCATGACATTTTCTCTATCATCTAATTATCTCATAATAACAAGAAAATACTGTTAAACGGTTTTTTTGAGTCTACATGCATGGGAATCAGTCTTTTAAGATCACAGGATCACAGGTTTAGATCTGGAAGGGCCTTAGAAGTCATCTAGTCCATCTTCCCTCATTTTACAGAACCATTAAAATACCTTTAATTCTATTATTTTATAGAAACTAAGTGACTTGAGTTCCAGGTCATCCAGCAAGCAAGTGGCAGAGTTAGTCCTGGAATCCAGGAATAAGACTCTTGTCCAGAAATATCAATACAATGGATTTTTGAATATTGCCAGTTACCAGATTAATAACTGCTGAAGTTGTTTTGGACACTTTTTTTTTTAACAGGCAGTCTGTCATTAAATGGTGGCCCCACAGATAAGAGTACTGGGCCTAGAGTCAGAAAGACCTGAGTCCAAATCCAATCTCTGGATACTTACTATGTGATCTTGGCCAAATCATGTAACCTTTATTTGTCTCAGTTTCTTCAACTATAAAACGGGGATTATAATAGCACCTACCCTTTAAGGATCAAATGAGATTATATTGGTAAGACACTTAGAACAGTATATGGCACTTAAACATCATTCCTTAAGAAGCATATCCCCTTAGTGAGAGTCCATTGGTCTAGTATAGGAGTTAGTTTCAAATTTTGTACTGTAGACCTTTGTCTCTGGCAGAGTTTCTAAATGTTAAGGAAGAGAACTAATAGCTAAGGAGCCTAGTAAAGTTCTTCCTTAAGGCCTCCTATGCCCTACCTGTTATAGGGCCCATCTTGAATCACCAAACTCATCTGGTTGGAGAGTGATAGTATGATCTTGCGTCATCTGATCAGTAGCAAGGAGAGCCCCTACAGCAGGAGAGTAATTGTCTTTGAAAAGTGGATGCCCCAGCAACATTG
Organism: Pseudochirops cupreus; assembly: GCA_028627135.1. NCBI lineage: Eukaryota > Metazoa > Chordata > Mammalia > Diprotodontia > Pseudocheiridae > Pseudochirops > Pseudochirops cupreus. The sequence goes on along the minus strand of CM053584.1, from coordinate 181,939,883 downwards.
TTTTTACTGTTTTTAAGGGAGTTGATAGTAGTCTGACCTGCTTATTTCCATTACTAGAGAGGAAACAGCTATCACCCCAACAGCTATTTCCACTCAGGGATCCCGTATTGTCTGGCATTAACCACATGTGATATTTTGGAAAACTCCAAAGGTTGCCCTTTGCCCCCTACCCACAATGATTAGAATAGACCTGCCTGAAAAGACATAAGTACTGACTTTCAAGATCTTATGATATTCATTCCCACAACATGTTCACTCTGGTTAGCCCAAACAACTGTGGGATGCTGTGTGATCCTCTCTTTGGTGGTCTATCCCCAAAGCTCCATATGGAAGTTGGGATAACTTTGTGGATCTATTTAGTTGCTCTGATTTGATTGTAATCTGGCTCCCTAGCACCCAGAAACTACTTGTATATTTGGTGTCTGCCTTTCAAGGTCAGACATGGTATATGTATATATAGTAGTAGTATAACAGTTAAAACAGAAGATTAATTTTGCTATGCAGTATTATACAAAGGATATTAATTGGGATATAATAGCACTTAGCTACAGCTGTGGTAAACATGGGTCCTTCACATCTTCATGGAAATGCTAAAGGTTAAAGATGTGGTGGTTTATGTGATCTTGGGATATTCACCAAACCTGAAGAACTGAGAGAATTCCACATGTGTGGACTTTTTATGCCCTTCAGTAACCTTCAGAGACTATCAAAAAGCTACATCAAAGTAGGCACAGGAAGCAAATGACCCTAACATAGGCTGAAGGTTTGTGTGGCATAATCCTGGCAGTTATGTCACACTTCTGTAATGTTGGGTGCCCATCTTTTCCCTTTCCACCTTCCTCCACCAGTACAGTGTGAACTCTGTGAGTTCAACTATAGGTATTAATTTTATCTTTGTATCTCAGCATTGTCTTACACATATATAGCAGGTGCTCAATAATTGTTTGAAATAAGTTGAATTCTAGAAAATATTTTGTTGATGGAAATGGAAAATTCCAAATGTTCTTGTGAATGAAAAGTGCTCTCATAGACTTCTCAAACCATATTTAACAAGACACCATGTACCTTTCAGTGGGAAAAGATTTAATGACTGCAGTAAAAATTTGGCCATGCCTAGGTAAGAATACTTCATCCTTTCCTATGTGGGCTTGTGCACCGAATATGTCTCAGAAAGTATGTACTATATTGAATCTCTCCTTGGTGTGCATAAGCTTGTGAACTTACAAATGTCACAGAATGTTAATAATGGAAAACTGCTTCAGTAGTTAATTAGTCTCACATTAAAATTAGATATCTGAAATCTGCAAAAAAGCTAGGAAAGTCCCAATTTGCACTTCTATGGCATGGAATCCTCTTCTCTTATCCAAAAAAATAATCAGATGAATAGAATTTTGGCCTCCCTCCCTCAATTTCCTTTATTTCTTTTTCATTTTCTTATTCCATACCACCATACTATTCCTCTACCTTCTGTTTTCCATTTATGTGATTGTGGGATATTCACCAGACCTGAAGAGCTGAGAGAATTCCACGTGTGTGGACTTTTTATGCCCTTCAGTAACCTTCTACCTTCTGTTTTCCATTTGTTTTTATATTCTCATTCCCTCTACTTCCTTTCTCTTAATTCCTTCTCCCCTTTTACTTCCCTGTACTTTCTCCCCTTTCCCCTTTTCCCCTCCATTCTTTTTGTGTTCTATTCCTCACATGAGTTTCCCAAAGGCCTTCTTTCCTTCTCTCTTTCTTCATTTTCTCTAGGACCAGAAGGCCAAGATGCACATCTAATGTCCGACTTACCAGAGGTCTGACCTCTCTGAATTTTATTTTCCTTACCTATAGAATACTACGCATCTGATTTTGCAAGGTTATTTTGATAATCAAATGAGATAATGGATGTAAAGCTCTTTGTAAATATCGAAATCTTAAAAATGATAAAAATTCTCAATTTTTAAATTGCCTCTCCAAAGCCTGCCCGAGAAAGATGTGGGTACAAATCCTACCTGAAGGTCACTTAGCAGCTCAGGGCCTCAGGCAACTCACTCAAAGTCCAAGTTGTGGAGCTGAGAACGATCACCTTTGGTAGAAGTTTCCTGTATCAGTGAAATCCCAAGTCTGGACAAAAAGATCCCCCCCCAACAAAACCAAACCAAACCCAACTTGCTGCTTTATATTATGTTTATATTTATTGTTACAAATGAGATTCTGTGTTTTTTTTTTTAACAAGTTTCTTCAGAAATTCTACCTGTCAGGTAGTGAGGAGAAAGCTGAGGTCAAGAGTCTTAAGTGAGGTGGTTGCCTCAAATCCACATCCTCTGATTCTAGGGCCTGTCCTCTTTTCACTATATACTTTCCCTCTAAATCTGGTACTTCCATACCTTGGCTCTGGGGGAAAAAGTAGAACTGAGAAAAAGAGGTAGAAGTTTCAGATATACAGATTCCCAGTAGATGTAAAGAAAAAGTATCCAATAATTGATGTTCAGACATTCAATCATGTCTGACTTCATGTCCCCATAAACCATACTGCCAAGGGAGTTTACTTGGCAAAGATACTGGAGTGGTTTTCCATTTCCATTTCCAGTTGATTCAGGCAAATAGAGGTTAAGTGAATTGCCCAGGGTCACACAGCTAGTTAACTATTTGAAGCTGCATTTGAACTCAGGTCTTCCTGACCCCAGGCTCTGCACTATATCTTCTGAACCACCTAGTTGCCTCATTCAATAATTAGTGCTGTCTAAATGTGGAATGGGCTGCTTCAGGAAGCCATGGGTTTTTCATTACTGGAAGCCTTCCAGTACAGACTGCCTACCATCCATATTGTAAAAGTAATTCCTGCTAAGTACAGACTGGACCAGATAACCTCTGAAGTATCATGTAAATGAAATTCTATAATTCTGTGAGCCTTTCCTTCCCTTTCTCTATCCCTTTTCTCCTTCTTCTGCCTTTTCTCTTGGTTCTGGACAGGTTTTTGCTGGAGGCTGTCCCAAACAACCCATTAGGGAATGTGGCTCTGGTACATATGAAAATGTTTATGTCTGGCTAAATAGAAGGATAGGAAAGATATCTAAGGTAGATGGTCAAATAGATCATAGAATCATAGATTTAGAGATAAAGAAACCTTAGAGATTATGTGGTACCACACCCTTTTACAAAGGAAGAAATATGCCCAGAGAGGTTTCATGAGTGCTCAAGGGCTAGATACTAAGCTAGGTCATAACTCTTAAATCCAACACTTTGCACTCTACCACACTGCCTCCCTGAGTTTCTCTTGGTCCCTGTTACCCAAGATAATATTCTACCTCATGACACAGAGAATGGTGCTTCCTGGTTTAGTTTCTAGAGAATGAATTCAGATGATGTCCAGTGGGGAAAAAAGGTCTCTAAAAACCTCTACAACCAGTGACAATAAACCACTAGCTCTTTGCTATCCCTGAAGTCGTGTTTATCACCATCCACACAGCCTACCTAAAGAGTAGAGCTATGAACCAAGTGGAAAGTGTTAAGTAAAGATAGGTAATGTACAGGCAGGAAACTACAGAGATTATAGATTGCAGTGAACCTGAATAACTCCAGAATTTGTGGGTAAAAGGAAAAAAGAAAGAGTGAGTGGTAGAAAGCATCCTATAAAAGTCGAAGCTATGCTTTGGCTTAGACTGAGGAGAAATATCTTTCTGCTTGAAGGAGATATGGGGAGCTAGCATAACAAAATGCAGAATGTGTCCCCAAGAGAAGCTGGTCAAAGTTACTGTCTTGTTAACTAGGTGAGATAATTGTTCTGACAGTTAAGATATCTCACCTTATTTGGGAATGAACTCCTTGCCCTGGGTCCTCATGGTTCCACCGTCATTGTATTAAGAATGATTTATTGATTCACAGTTCATGAACCTTGGCTACACCCTTGAACATGGGCTTTAGAGAGAGAGAGAGAGAGAGAGAGAGAGAGAGAGAGAGAGAGAAAGTAAAAGCGCTAAACAAAACTCAGATTGGGTTTCCTGGCAGCACTGGTGTTCATATGTTAGTGAACATTTGGGTGAAGATGAATGGAGGCAGAAATGAGACATATTATGACTGGAGTATATTATAATCCACCTGGAAAAAAGGGAGAAATAATTATACCAAAGATCAAAAGTGATCTATATGAAGGAATAGTAGAACAGTAATGGGGGAGGGGTGTTTAAATTTTCTAGTGATCTATTTTCTCTGATTGAGATCTGATTTCAAATCCTGCCTCAGCTAACTTGGGCAAGACATTTAACTTCCCTCAGGCTCAGTTTTTTCATCTGTGAAACAGAACTAGTAACAGAACCTTAACTGGAGCCTTTTATTTTGCAAACAGTAAAGTTATAAATAAATGCTAATTGTTATTATCTGTGTACTATGCAATCAAAATTAAGAGAGATTTGTTGAGGTCTCAGACACGTACTATCTCTGTGACCCCTGCAAGTCACTTAACCTCTATTTGCTTTAATCAGCTAGAGAAAGGAATGGCAAACTACTCCAGGATTTTTTGCCAAGAAAACCTCATGCACAGTGTGGTTCAAGTTCAAGGGTGTAGCCAAGGTGCATAAACTGTGAAACTCAGATTGGGTTTCCTGGCAGGATTGGTGTTCATATGTTAGTGAACATTTGAGTGATGATGAATGGAGGATATTACATAGTGGGGAAGATCAGCATAAGATAAGACACTGAGAATGACTGACAGAAATAAGTGCTATTGGAGCTCTAAGAAGGAAGAAATCTGAGGTAAACCAAGTGTTAAGATTAAATTTAATTGAGATAAAAATATACCTATATATAAATATGAATAAATGTAGTAAATTTAATATAAAACATAATGAAAGAATTAGTAATCAAGTCTTTCTATCCAAGATACCTAGGCAGAGTAGAAAACATTTTTTAAAAATGGTGAGGTACCTCATTTCAAACTTTTAACTTCAAAAATACCCAAATATATCCCTAATTTACATACACACAAGTCCACATGTATGTGTATATATGCATAGATTTTTGTATATGCACACATAGGTATGTATGTGAGCATATACAAGTAGGCAATATTTCCCCAGTGGGGCCCACTGGAATGACCCATGGGAGGGAAGGGAGGGGAGAGGATGGAATAAGAGAGGAGTTTCAGTAACCTTTGGTGCAATTGTGATGTACTGAATAAAATTAAGAGTTAACCTAACCCAGGGGTGGGCAACCTGTGTCCTAGAGGCCACATGTGGCCATCCAGGTTTCTCAAATGAGGCCCTTTGACTGAATTCAAACTTCACAGAACAAATCCCTAGGTCATAAATTCCTGACCACAGACCTAATCTAATCCCTGGGTCAAGCTGAGTAATTTTTTTTGAAAAGGGGACAGTAGGCCAAATTTGAGAACCAAATAAAATCAACAAAATAATAGTACAGTATTGAATTAGTCAAAGGACATTGCTGAAGAAATTGGAAAGCAATTTGGCAGAAATTAGGTTTAGACCACATCTCACACCATACACTACCATAAGTACCAAAGGAATATATGACCTAGACATAAAAGGTTATATAATAAAAAAAGAAAAGAGAAGGAGATAATGTTCACAAATATGCATGAGATTGGGGTGGGGGGGACTTCTTGGCCAATCGAAGGATAAAAATGATCATTTACCTTAAAAATGGACAGTGATAATAATAAAATTAATGCAACTTGAATGAAAAAACAATTAGGGGAAATTTCTTTTCAATCAATTTCTCTTATTAAAGTCTGACATCCAAAGTATATAAGGAATTGATGCAAATATGAGAACAAGAATAATTCTCCAAAAGATAAATGGGCAAAGAATATTAATAAGCAGCTTTCAAAAGAAGAAATCAACTTATCAATGACCTTATTCTCATTGTTGAATTAAAATTAAAACATCTCTTGAGTTTCATTCTCACATCCATCTGATCAGAACTGTTTTATATGCTTTGACCCATTGATATCCCTATTAAGCATATACCCACAACGAGGTAAAAGACACAAGGAAAATATCCACATATACAAAAAAATATATAGCAGCATTTCTGCTGTAATGAAGGACCAGAAGCAAAGCCATTTCCCATCAATTGGGAAAATGTTTAGTTATGTTAAGAAGACATTGGAATATTAGTTATGTCAAAAGGATGGTATGATTTGTATGAACTGATGTACTGAAGCAAAATCAAAACCCTTGAAGAACAATGTATGTAACAACTAAGATAATGTAAGAAATAATTCATTTGGACCCTTACTCTATTTCAAACAATCAGCTGATATTCTGCATAACTCATATAGGGATAAATAGATTCTTATAGTAGCCCCCTCAAACTTTAGTGTAATGTTCACTACTCATTTACCAAGTTATGAGGCTCACTTGCACAAGACAAGAATGTTGTCAAAGATATTTCCATCCTGTTTTACTCAAATTCCCTGTCCAAACCCAGTATGGGTGGTATACCTTGATGCTTTGGAAAGTCACTTATTTTTGTGCCTCTAGACCATTATATATTGTCCAACATGAGCAGGTGATCATCTTATGACCATCTTATGATCACTTAGTGGTGATGCCCCATGCTTCACCCAACCTAAGATTCCATTGCTAATGTATCATTTTTGGCCCTCAAGAAGAAGGTCTATCAACCAATGAGATTCTACATTTTACCATGCCTCTTTTGCACATTTGGGTGTCAAACCCTATAAAATACAAGGTCCTGAAATAAAGTAGCATCTAAAATTGTGATGAAGATCTGAGGTCCACTTCATTAGAAAGGACCATGTCATTGATTCAGAGCTCTGCCTCAGTCTCTTTTATAGGTTAGCCAATTTTAATCCTTGTAATGTACAGGAAAGCAACTTTGAAAGACTTAAGATCTCTGATCAGTGAAAGAACCAAACAGAACCTCAGATGACCTATCCTTCCCAGAATATTTCTTACCTCTTGGCAAAGAAACGATAGACTGGAGATATAGAATAAAACTTATATTATCAGACATGGCCAATTAGTGAATTTTGTTAGAATTTCAATTTTGAGAGAAGGGTAGGGGTAGTGATAATGAGGAAGAAGAAAGAAATGAATAACACATGTAGAAAAGAAGCTCTGAAGGTGACATGCATGAGGGGCAATTCTACTGTCATGTCTAATTTGAAATGTTAGTGTGTCTAGTTCATAATAAAAGAAACACATTTATATGCAACCTAAGAAAGGTGAGGTTAAGCAGAAGGTATTGAGATTGCTGATTGAGTCATCAGTGTGATATGGCAATCCAGATGTGATTGTGGGCTCTTAGGATGCATTGATGGATTAGTGTAAAGGATGAAGCAGGTCCCACTATACTCACCTCTATTCAGACCACATCCACAGTATTTTGTTAAATAGTTGACAAGGGAAAGGTCCGTGAAGTCTATGTCTTAAGGAAGAGCTGGCTTTAGATGACTGTCCAATTAATTTTGTTTCAAGTTTTATTCTTATGTAAGACTTAAATTCTTATCCTCAGCCATCATAGTTTATTGCTCTTGTAGTCTTTTGTGTTTGTTAAATAGAAAGAGAGAAGAGAGAATATTGTGTAACACTATGATAAGGAAGCACTCGGTCACTCTGAAGATGTTCAAGATGTACAAGAGAGAACAAAGAACCTCAGAAAAAAGAAGAACCCAGAGGAATTACTTAGAGGATGGCAGAGAAGCCAGAGATTTTGGCATGCTGTCACTTGAAGAAACTGGCAGAACTAAGAAGATATTTACAAAATAAGTCTGACATAATCAGATCACTAAATTGAAATGTTTTATGTCTAAGCAAGAGTCCAAGGAATTAGAGCTCTCTGACTGAGGCTAATCCTATTAGGATGAACCACATCAACAAATGCCTTTGGTTCTTTTCCTAATCTCCAGAGAAGATTACTGAAGGAGTTAGATGAAGGATGTACTTTCCAAAAATATCAGTCCTTCTCTCTGCTGCCTGTGTGTAGGATACCACTCATTCTTTCTGCCCTCCATCCACACCGTGGTTTGATGATGGGTTGTTTGCTAAATTGGATGAGGTGTTAATTAGGGGAGTAAAAAAGAATGGGAAACTACGTTTAAGAGTAAAGAGGCATAGATCAGCAAAAATCTAGGAAATACTTCCAAAGAGTTGATTAATCTTGGGGCTGGCTTCTGAGTATCCTTATCCTGTTCCAATATTAGACAGCTTGGACTAGAAGTGGTCATATGTTCCTGGGTAACTGAGATGGAGAAAGCTTTAATTGTCATGAGGTACAGCTCCTATTAGATTCCAAATTCTAGGCCTTGAAGTTTCTTCTGTCTTCATCTAATGATTAGTCCTACTGTGAGTGTGGATCAAAAATTCCATTGAAAATGTGTTGTATCCCAACACATGTATAGAGTACAAACTGTATACACTATATATGTGTAGTGAACAAACTCAAACTTTATTTCTTAAAATGCTCTAGCAGCTGTGTCACCGTTGGGCTGGAAGTTCAGAGGGAGGATTGCTTTCAGTCACCCTGAGAACCCTAGAAAACTTATGAAATACTTAACCTCCCCCAACAGACACTTATGTAAACTGCTAGGATCAGAGGCCCACTCTCTGGGACCCAAATCACTTTGCTGACTAGAATTGATGAGTGGTTATTAGTGCCATCTGGTGGTTAAATATGTCTACTCCGGTGCAGTTAAACAGATAAGGTCAATTGCTGAAGACTATATCCCATTACCATTTTTCTTGCCTATGCCCTCCTCCTGTTACCTATCCCACTAAGAAGCCCCACTCCAATGTCTTGTGCTTTGGGATTAATTAAAATGACTTATCTATTAATTTTCCTAAATAATTTTCAACTCTTATTGTTCAAAACATAACTGGAAACATTGTTCAGTGACCAGGATGGCCACTTTTCTCTCTGCATCATCCAATCAGTCAAAAACAACCTTGTGACAGATAGGTGACATGTGATTTGGTGGGATGATACTGTACTTAATTGGTACTCTTTGATTATGTGTACATATGAGAGAAGACATGTCTATGCTCTTTGGACAACAATTTCAAATTTAACAACTGAAATTCCTTAAGTTTGTTCTGCAGAAGAGAAGAATTTATACAATGATAACACTTTTAAAGGCAACTTTGAAAACTGCCAGGCATACGCTCAGTACAATGACTACCCATGATTCCAGAGGATGATGAAACATACTATCTACTGCCTGACAGAGGTAGCAGATTTATGATGCAGAAAGATACATTTGTCTGGATAAAGAAACATGGAATATCTATTTAAAGATATAAATATATGGATATGTGTATATAAAAGTATAATATATATCCATTATCTATGTAGAAAGACTCATGTCAAACATGTATAGGTTTTTATAGATTTTCCAATAAAGGATTTTGTTTTGCTTGGTCATCCATATTTATTACAAGGAATTGTTTTTCTTTTTCAATGGGATGGGGATGAGAGGAAGAGAAAACCTATTTGTTAATTTAAAATTTGCATTGCATTGCATTTTCATCTAGGTCATTTTTGTTTTACAGAATTAGGGTAATCTTGAAATGTTAAATGTAAATGTTAAAATAAAACATGTCAATAAAACTTTAAAAAAATTAAGACCTGAAATTCAACCCTCCCAAAACAAACTTTAAAGTACTTAAAAAAAATTAACAAGGGCAGCTAGGTAGCCCAGTGGATAGAGCACCAGCTCTGGAGTCAGGAGGACCTGAATTCAAATACAACCTCAGATACTTTCTAGTTGTGTGACCCTGGGCAAGTTGCTTAGCCCTGATTGCTTAAAAAAAAAAATTGATGAAATAAGTCTTTGCAGTCTGTCACTTTTAGTAGTATCTGGAGATCCTTAAAGTATAACAGAATCCAGTACAAGGGTGTCTCCTCCTTGCTCTGTTGTTGCCTTAGACAACTAACTTCCCCCATCTTTACCTCATTTTTCTATAAAATGGGGAGCTTGTACTATATATTGTCTTAAGTTTCCTTTTGTTTCTAGCATTTTACAGATATGACATCTTCTTTATTCTTTAGTATGATCACAGTTGGTGGGGGGCCTTTTTGGGTCTTGATCTTCTCCTGTCCCTACCACTTCAGATGCTGCTCTGGGATCCAACTGCATAGAGAAGACTGTCTCAGTCAGGTGGTCAACAGTTCCAGCCATATAGCCAATGGAAAAAAACTCCCAACCATGTGATTAACCAACATAGAATGCCCACAATTGTTCTAGTCCTCCAAAAAACAGGTTCCAGGGGTCTCCCACATGTATGTCCCCATCTTGGTTGATCTGGTCATGCCCCAACCCCCCATTACACAAGTGAACTGCAACTTGGTACCTTATTTCTGTCTTATGTTCACTGAAATCTGTTTTTATTTTTCCTTATTTGTGAGCTTGTCAACATGCCTACGTGCCATCTGGTCCTGTTTATTGTTCAGGTTGGCAGATAATGAAATAAACAAAAAACACTGTAAGAAACAAATAAGGGGAAGCCTACTCCCTTCTCTTTTCCCCTCCTCCTCTCTACCCCGTAGGAGATTTTTCATTTCTATAAATAGGCACTGGAGGCCCCAGCAGCATGTCACTTTATCTTTCTTAGGCAGTTGGATTCCAGGGAGGCACATGCAGTGGGAGGATCAGGAGATGGGTGTTAAAGACCCAGAAAAGCCCTCATTAACCCTTAGCTAAATTATTGCAATAGTCTCTTAATTGATAGCCATGTCTCAAGTCTCTCCCAACTATAGTCTGTCCTACTACAATTCTACTGCCACTGCCAAAGTAATTTTCCTTAAAAGCAGCTCTGACCTCATGATTTCCCTACTCAGTCAACACCAACTGCTTCCTATTAACTAAAATAAAATAGAAGCTCTTCTGCTTAGCTTTTAACACCTTTTATACTCTAGCCCCAAACCATCTTTCCAGCCTTGTTGGTATTATTCCTCTTTCCATACTCTTGATCAAGGCATTGGCAATACAAAGACAAAAATGAAACATACCCTATTCATAGAAGTTTACATTCTATTGGGGAGGGTAGCAATATAAAAAGAGAAGTAATTACAAAAACATATAAAATAAGTTACAAGTTATTTTCACATGTGAGAAGAGCAGTAACAATTGGGAGGGTTATAGGATCATAGGAAAGTCTTCTTGTAAGATAATACTTGAGCTAAGACTCAGAGGGAATTTAGGGTTTCAGGAGGCAGATATGAGAAGATACAGAATTCCAGACATGGCACACAGCCTGTGCAATGGCATCTCCAAGGCTGAAATGTGTGTGAAGAATATAAAGTAGGTTGGTTTGACTAGAATACAGAGTGGGTAAGAGGAAGTAGTGTGAAATTAGGTCTGGAAAGGTAGTCTGGAGATGGACTGTAGATAAAGAAGGAAATTCGTATTTCTTTATAGATAAAATATTCCTTGCCCTTATAAAGGCAGTATCTAAATCTCGCTGGTCCTTTCATAACTCTTTTCTCTCATCCTTATCACTCTGTTCAACTATGTACTCTCCTCTGCCCTTGATTCTCACACACCCTTGTCTGACTTCTCCCCCATCTTGCCAATCGTCACCTCAGAATCAGTCTTTTTTTAAGCCCAGATTCTTGAGCTGGTGAATGCCACAAGAGCAACTCTTAAAACCATACTGATTCATTCAACTATTAATTCATGTTGTTTAGTATGAGTGCTCTGCTATACTAGAAAATGTTTACTTCCTTAATTAACTTGCTATCCTACTCCCTCGTAATGTTTGAAACTTTCTCAATATCTCCTTCAACTCCTTTGAAAATATCCTTGCTTGCAAGCCCTTCTATATGTGTCCTCCATCCTATATCCTCTCACCAATTCTTAGCAGCCTGCACATAGATCATTCTTTTTATCTTTTCTCAATGGAATCTGGAAGTTGTGTAGGTATGAGACCATAAGGACGTTTTGTTTGCGGCATGACAGTTCACTCACCTATAAATTCCTTGCGAATCTGACTTCCAATCCCAACAATCAAATGAAATGTGTTTGTCCAACATATTACTTACTTGCTCTCTGGAACTTGTAAATCATCTGATCTTTTCTCAGTAGTAATTTTCCTTGATCCCATTGCATACCTTCATGTGAGGTTCACATTGCAAGCAGTTGTGTCGAGCCGCAGGGAAGTGTTTTGAGGCCCGGAATTAGTTGGGTCACGTGAAGGTCAGGGCATATTGCACTGTCCCCCGCCAGGGGATACTGCACTGCTCAGGACTCTCTTGCGTGGGGTTACCCTCTGTTCCTGATTGGCGTCTCCACACCTTGGGGCCTTCATACCCTTGTAATTGCACTCCCCCCTCTCACAATTCTGTTCAGCTGGATTCTATCATGTGGTAGGTGGATCTGGGCTCTATTTAAAACGTAGGGCTGGGAGGCACCTTTGGAAGCCTGCCTTACTATATGGCTTTAAGGCTTCCCCATGGAGAGACCTTAATAAACTTTTCTGTTTGGACCTCAGAGCTGTGACTCTTCTGTTCCTGAAAGGTACACTAGCATCGTTGAGTTGTGTGTGTAACTGGCTGGCTCCGCTGGTAAGTTAGGGCACTCTAAGAGAGAACCCTGACACCTTCACAATACTCTTTTATTTCTTCTAAGTGTCCTTTCCTGGATCATGTTTTGCCGGAAAACTGAGTTTTCCTCTAGCTCTGACCTGGGGCCTCTTCTCTTTTCTATCAATAAATATTCATGAGTTCAAATGTACATAAATGATTCCCAAATTTACATATCCAGCTTTAATTTTTCTCTTAAATGCCAGTCATAAATCATCAGCTGCCTGCTAGATATTTCTATTTGGATGTCATATGGACATTTGAATTTCAACATGCTCCAAACACAACTTCTTTATTACTTCACACCTAGCCAAATTCCATATTTTTGTAAAGCAGCTCCATGTTCCTAATTAAATAGGTTCATCACCTTTGAATTACCATTGATGTTTCTCTCTCCCTCATTCTTCATACTCAATCAGTCACCAGTTTTTATTAATTCTATTCCCACAACATCTCTTTAAGATGTCCTTGATTTTGTTTATTCAAAATTTTTCATTCATATAATTAAATTTATTTGATTTATGTAATTAGGTCTATCCCTTGTATGGTTCTGAAATGTTCCTTTCTACATAGATCTGAAAGAAAGTGTTTCTTATTTTTGATATAATGCTTTTTTGAAACAATGTCTAAGTTGTGTATTCATTAGGAACTTATCTTGGTATGTATCCACTCCCAGCCCTTATCATTCAACAGATGACCTTTAGGCATAGTGATGTTAAGCGATTTATCCAAAATGACACAAATAGTAAATAATCAGCAGGATCAAGATATTATGATTCCAGGTTCTGTATGCTTCAAATTATGCCATACCTTGGACCTTGGAAACCCAAGATGGGGCTAAAGAAATGAGGGAGCTTTGGAATAAATGTGGATTCATAAAGGAAAGAACATACCATAAAGCAGGACCAGCTTGGGAGAACTAAAAATAGATTAAGGACTAAGTAAGTGGGGAATTTTAGTTTAGCAACATTTTGCGAACTGACCCCCCACAGGGGATGACATTGTGTTCTAGTGGCTGTGAAGAAAGCCAATTTTAATCAGGTTTTAGGGTATGACCATAGGGAGGGAACAGAAAGAATATTGCTTCCTGGATGAACAAGGGTGTTGAAAGAAATCACTCTAGCTTTAAGGTGGGATGAGAAAAAATGAAATTAGAACTATGGTTAAAGTATCTATGCTGTGTGAATTTGGGTATATAGGTGCTATAGTAGAGATAGAGTGCTGGCACTGGAGTCAGGAAGATGAGTCTTCATGAGTTCAAATGTAGCCTCAGACAATTACTAGCTGTGTGACCCCGAACAAGTCACTTTACCCTGTTTACCTTAGTTCTTCATCTGTAAAATGAGCTAGAGAAGGAAATAGTAAACTATCTCAGTATCTTTGCCAGGAAAAGACCAAATGGGGTCATGAAGAGTCAGGCAAGACTGAAATGACTTAAGAGCAACAGTATATTTCATCTAATCTGTAGATAGCTTGTATATAGCTTGCTGTCAACTGAAATAAAATAATAGTACACACTTGTGTTAGGGAATAAGATTGGAGAAAAACCAGTGGGAGATTTGTGGAATCTGTGGTTGCAGAACAAAATCCCTGACTTCCGTAGTGGCAGTGATATAAATGAAGATGAATCTGGCAGTGGAGTCTTTTGTTTGTCAGTCTCAACACAGTCTGAGTGGAAGTCAATCAATTAAATCAAAACTGTTTCCTCTACTTTCTTTAAAGTGTCAAGATACTCTAACCCTAAGCTAGCTATCGGGGGGAAACATCTTGACTGTTCGTTAGGTGTGAATGAGGCCTGGACACCTGCCTAGGTGAGACAAGAAGTCTGTTCAGATTGGCTCATATCCTCTAAGGCCTGTGTAAAAACATAACTAGAGAAGTCAAAGTACCTGTTAGTAGAGAGAGAAGTTCCATCTAAGGCCCTGACAGGGAAGTGTAGAACCATGGACCTCCCAACTTCCTCCCTCCCCCATGATGGCAAGAGGAACCTTGTCAACTGAAGAATTTGGGTGATTAAAACTTTATTTTCTCCAGAATGCTGGCAGGGTTCCCAGGACCTTTTCAAAACCAAAGGACAGAGTAGGCACAATAAAGAAAGCAGGCTCAAGGCTCTTAAGAGCCTAGAAGAAAAGCTACATCACACCAATGCAAACCTTTTGAGGACTCCAGCAAAGTGATTTCTAGACCCTAGGAGCTGTATTGTCTAACCTCAAGTCCACATTCTCCTGTACTTCATATGTACTGTATTTTTAGTGGGAGAGTATCATGGATTTTTAGAGGCAATGTTTATAACAACTGTACCAACTAAACCACCTTAGCAACTACTCCTTTAAAAAGTCTGGCTGACCTAATAGTAATTAGTGATAGTAATTAGTATTCTTGGTGGAAAGCTTGGTGGGAACTTGTGAGGTACAACAGTAGAACTACACCTCCCTCCATCCCTCCCCCTTTAAAAGTGTGAAAGCATGTAGTGATCACACTCTGAATCAAGAGCTGGGGTAGTCACTTTAGAGAATATGTAGCCCTAGCATAGGACTCTAGTTAGCTCAGGTCCTTATCCTAGTTACAGTTTTGCAGAATTGAGCTCTTGGGAACAATGAAGCTATGGATATAACAGAAATATTGACAAAGAAACTTCATCACTGGAGAAGGACATATAATTACTTAATGTTTTTCACTACTAGTCAATAATATTAATTTTCAATCTCCATTTGTTCCTCCTCTGCTACCTACACTTAGGTGTTATCCTTTAAAAATTCCATACAAAGGAACTGCGGAATGCCTAAAGTAGAAGGAAGGAAAAGAGGAGCTACAACTACACAATGCTCTTCACAGCAAAAAAATATACATTTAATAAGTGGATAACTATTGATTACGCTTTACATATGCCATATCATAAAAATGGCAATGTTACCTAAATTAATTTACTTATTTAGTGCCAGAACAAACCATGAAAGAACTAGAAAAATAACAATTTAGCTGGAAGAACAGTTAAAATCCTAAAGGGAAATTTTTTTTTTTAATGCAGAGGAAGGAGATTTAGCAGTACCATATTTGAAACAATTCCTCAATGCAATAATTATCAAGATTATTTGGTTCAATTTAAAAGCAGGAAAGTCAATCAGTGGAACAGGCTAGATAGATAGACCTCAAAATCTTTGATAGACCTCAAAACGTTAAGTTTGGTAAGGACTCACTAGTTAGACAAATTTCTGAGAAAATTGGAAAACAGACTGTGGTAGATTTAGACCAGTATCACATCATATACCACAATAAACTCTAAAGGACCTGCATATGAAAGTTCATATTATGAACAAATTATAAGAGCAAGAAAAAAATATCTTACAACTACAGATAAAAGGCACACTTACAATGTGAAAAGTTTTTGCTCACACAGATTTCTACCAATAAAATTAAATGGGAAATGGTTCACTGTGAAGGAAAATCTTTACAGAAAATTTTTATAGGAAGCTCAAAAAATGCTCATTGATTAACTGACAAATTTTAGTATGTGAAGGTAATGGAATATTATTGCTCCATAAGAAATAATGAAAGAGAAGGCTGCAGAGAATTCTGGGAAGACTTTTATAAGCTGATACATGGAGTAGTGAATAGAACAGTTTTATACAGTAACAATACTAGAAAGGAAAAAAACCTGAAAAATTTAAGATCTTTGCTCAGTGACTCCAGAGGATTGAAGCATGCTGCTCATCTCTAGACAATGCAGTAATGGACTCAATGAACCATTTGGATGTGACATTTATGGATTCATTTATCACAAGTCAATTCAAGAAGCATTTATTAAGCACCTACCACATGTCTAACCAGAGTCTTAAGGATTGAGGATCCAAAGAAAGGTAAAAACAGTCCTGGAACAAAAGGGCCATCTAATGTGGATGGGGTTTGGGTGAGGAATACAACATGTACGAATAAGATACATACTGTATTAATTGGAGATGATTTCAAAGTTAGTACTTAGCTAGCATTAAGTGGGACTGGGAAAGGCTTCTTGCAGATGGTAGGATTTTAACTGAGACTTGAAGAAACCCTAGGAAACCAAAGATAAAGTTGGGGAAAGATAGACAGGAGCAATACTCATAAGTTTCATTAAATCATAGTGTGTGAAGGATAGACCGGTATAAGAAGACTAGATACGTAAGAGGGTGTCATGTTATGAAGAACTTGAAAAAGAACAAAGAGTATTTTATATTCAATTTTAGGGGTGATAAGGAGCCATTGGAGTTTATCTAATAGGGAGGTAATCAGGTCTGACTCTAGTTCAAGAAGTTTAAGTTTAAGAAGACTTGTGTAGCTGAAAACTAGAAATGACAAAGAAGCCGTCTCTTAGAGTGGGGCACAGAAGAATCCTAAGTCTCAGAGAATTTGGGTTAGAGGGTCATAATGTTTGAGCCAGTCAGAAGATTTGGAAGAGTGACCTGTTTTGTTTTTTTTTTCAGGGATAAAGAGAATTTAAACAGGGAGCTTCAGAGCAGACTAGAGCAAAAGCAGAATAGAAAACAGATTTAGAGAGTAAGACAGGGGTAAAAAAATCTAAGAGATCTCTATTATTACCCCCAAGATTCATTTCCTTTTTTATTACAGCTGATACTGAGCAACAGGGTAAGAAGTCTCTTGCATGGGAGCAAACAAAATGAGTTTTATAGCTGCCTGAGGTCTGTTGAATGTGGAAACAATTCTTCCATTGCAAATCCTTTTCCATATTTTCTTTCTCTAAAGGATTCTATCTCTTCTTAAGACTAGCATCTCATGAAAGCGGTACAAATGTCCTCAGGATAATAGATAGAAATATTGATAAGACTGAGGTATTAGTTGCTGCCAATGGTTTTTTGTCCCAGTCAAAACAATGACCAGAAGTAAAGTCTGAAAACCTGGACATGTTCAGTGCTGATTTTTATTTTGAGCAGGTATTTATTTAATGGTTTTTACCTCTCTGCCTACAATTTGGAGGCAGACATCTTACCTCTGCTACTTATTACCAATAGGATATTTGACAAAGTACTTCACCTTTCCAGTCCTCTGTTTGCCAATGAATCAATCAATAAGCAGTCATTAAACACTACAGAGATTAAAAAGTGAAAGTCCCCAACCACAAGGAGCTCAAGAAAATCGTGTTTATATAAATAAGATGAGAAGGATGGAATTCTAATTTCCCTTCCAGCTAAAAAATTTTTGATTATTACCACTGGTCAATCTTATGTATAATAAAACAGTTTACTGTAGGTTATACAACTGACCTAAGTGTGATTTTGCAGATGACTCACTTAATAAAAAGCATATGTCACAATGCAACTCACATACATATACATTTGTGTGCATATAGATTCTTACACAGACCCAGGCATTGATCTCTCTCTCTCTCTCTCTCTCTCTCTCCCCCCCCCCCCATATAGGGTCAGCTAGCTGGCACAGTGGATAGAGCACCAGGCCTGTATTGAGTTCAAATTTGACCTTAGAGACTTTCTAACTGTGTGACCGTGGGCAACCTTAGATAACCCTTTTGGCCTCGGTTTCTTCATCTGAACAATGAGCTGAAGAAAGAAATGGCAAACTATTCCAGTATTTCTGCCAAGAAAACCTGCAATGGGGTCAGATACAAGTGAAACAACTAAGCATTTTCCTCATGGAAAAAATAATAAATATGCCAGGTGCTAGGGATAAAGACAGAAACAAAACATTCCTTGTCCTCAAAGAGATTGTATTTTATTGTTATTCTCATACATGAGTGAGAATGCCCCACGTGCTGCTTCTCTTACTAGCCTGAAGTTCAGGTGGAAACAAAGTTTCAGAACATCCTTTTCTCTTTATGCTAACTTTTGTGCCACAGTGGGAGCCAGTCACAATAACCCACTTTTGCTCAAGTCTTAGAATTCAGGCTGCTGCCCTGGAGAATGGCTCCTGATCAGATACAGTCACAGCCCATTTACTAAATTTGGGGTGTGTGGCTGTTGTCTGTATATGATCTGTTCCTCAATAACCCACTTAGGACAATTGGAACAGACAGACAGTACCCTGAATGCAGGTGAGTTGTACCTTAGGAAAGGAAGCAAGAATGCTAGTTATAGAAAATGGTTAATGTTAGCAGGATAAAAAAAGGGAAAAGGACACAAACCCGCTTCTCCAAATCAGTTAAAATGGGAAACAAAAAGACCAATACAATGTTAAAAGGTTATCTTCTAACTCAAATTTTATTGTTTTGTAAAAGCATTAAGGAGGAAGAGGAGGAAAAAAAATTAAGTACTAATATCAAGTAGAATTTGAAAGTTTAAAAGCTTTAGAAGCCAGATCTGAATGTACAAGGATGTTTGTTGCACATGAGAGATAGCCAGTGAGAAAATTAACTATTGTCTATTCACAATCTGAATGGAGGGTTATTCAAAGCAAACCTTGAGTTTCAGTATATAACTTTAGTGGGATGTGGAAAAGAAGACATTTTAAATCAATGTTTTGCTTCCCCTGTTACATTTTTGTGCCTTAAGTAAGGTTTGAAAATTGTGTCCTCATGTGTATTAATTTTTTGTCCACAGGAGGCTTTGAGCCTCTTCTGTAAAATACTCAGTTTTATTCATCACAAACATACCTACATACTGATAGTGTTACGTATCTAGATGCTGATAGAGTTATTTTAAAGTATTTGTAAAAAAAACTGCAAGCAATATTAAAAAGACTTCTTATTGCATCCTCTGTGCCCTATGCAGCTGTTTACATTTTCTAGTCCTTGTCTGGGCTCCACTCAATTGCATTTCCACCCCTTAGGAGATAGAGAATCCAGTAACTTTGTGAAAATAAATAACTACTTTAGACCCAAGAGTCAAGAGAAAGAAATTTTTTTCTAGTCTGAAGTCCTAAAGAGTAACTTGACTTGTCGCATTGGCATGGTAAGCATCGTGGCATATTAGCATATTAGATACAGATTTAGCTGGAAAAGATATACCTCTAAGATCAATAACTTTTTCTCATTCTTTTCTATTTTTCATTTTCTTATTCATTGATGACAGAGCTTTGTAACTGAGAAATCAAACCAGGTTGCAAAGTTCTGAGTAACCAAGTGTCATGGTGCAAGAAATTGGAGGAGCAGTTTCTCCTTTTCTATACTCATAGTAATAGGTTTCTGAAGAAATGAAATTGAGGATCACTCAAAGGGCAATGGAGAAGTGCTTGATAGATATCTTTAGGTTACAAATCATTTAGAATAAATTTTAAACAGGGACTTATACAGAAGCAGGGAAGTAATTCAAAGAAATGTAAGATCAAATCAGATGGGCACATCTGGCATGAGCAAGGGATAATTGGTAGAGCTGGGAAGCTTCTGCCTGTACTCTCAGGGGTCTACAGGTACCTGCAGGGTAAAACTGAGGGGTTGAACTTATATGATGCCTAGGCTCCTTTTTTAACCATGGCTTTCAGGTAGTCCAATAATTTTTAAATCATCTCTCCCATGAGATATTTCACATTGCTTTCTATTTTTTCATTTGTTTGGATCTGTTTTTATAATATTTTGATTTCTCAAAATGATTAGCTTCCATTTCCTCCAATCTAATTTTGAAGCAATTGTTTTCTTCAGTGACCTTTTGAAATTCCTTTTCCATCTGGCCAATTCTGCTTTTTAAGGCATTCTTCTCCTCATTGGTATTTTGGACCTCTTTTTGTCATTTGAGTTAGACTATTTTTAAGGGGTTATTTTCTTTAGTATTTTTGGAGTCTCCTTTAGCAGGCTTTTGACTTGTTTTTCGTGATTTTCTTACATCACTCTCATTTTTCTTCTCAAATTTTCCCCTGCTTCTCTTACTTGATTTTCAGAATCTTTCTTGAGCTCCTCCATGGCCTGTGACCAATTCATATTTTTCTTAGAGACTTTTGATTCAGGAGCTTTGACTTTGCTGTATTCTTCTGGTACTTTGTTTCGATGGTCTTTGTCACCCAAAATGTTTCTATAGTTTGATTTTGCTTCCTCTGTTTGCTCATCTTGCCAGTCAATTACTTGACTTTTGAGTTCTTTGTCATGGTAGAACTCTGCTTCCAGAGAGGAGAATGCTCTGTCCCAAATTTCTGGAGTTTTCTGCAGCTGCTATCAGAGCTTCTTCCAGGAACCTACCTCAGAACTCCACAGTCTTAACAAGCTCTGCCACTGCCATGCCAGCACTCCTTAGCCCAGGACTGCCACCCAAGATTGTGATCCAAATCCAAGCAGGGCAAAGTAAGAGAAACCTGCCTCAGTGCCAGCAAAGTGTCCTGCAATTAAACTCTGGGCAGTCCCTTGGTCTCTCCTCAATCTGTAGGCCTGGATATCAGGAGGCAGCCATCAGCTACATCTGCCGAGGCAGCCACTTAGCCTCCCATGGCCCCAAGAGGGCCGACCAGGACCTTCTCTTACCCAGTTCCAACAGAGTTTCCCCACTGACCTTTTACTTTCTATTTGGTGTTTATGGGTTGAGAAGCCTGGAAGCCACAGTTACCATTGATTCAGTCCCCTGAGTCTGTGTTGCTGGTCTTTATTGCCACAGAGCACAGGGGACTGCGCTCTGCTCCCACCTCTGTAGGATAGACTCTTCCTGTTGAAATGCCAGGCTACCTTCAGTTGGAGATTTCTCTCTATCACTTTGTGGGCTCTGTAGCACTAAAATTTGTTTAGAGTTATTTTTTACAGGTATTGGAGGGGGTTGGAGCAGGAGTTCAATCAAGTTCCTCCTCTTATTCTGCCATCTTTCCTCTGCCCCTGGGGGTCGAACTTATAGAAGGACACGGAAAAGAATTGCCTGAGATGGGAAAGCAAGAGTGTATAGATTTATGACATGCTCAGAGGAAATAACCCACATAGGATAACTGAAGGTAGCTGGGTGTCACAGCCTAGAGTCAGAAAGAGCCAAATCTACCCTTAGATACATGTCTACCCTTAGATACTTAATAACTGTGTGACCCTAGGAAAGTCACTTAACCTCTTCTGCTTCAAGTTCCTCAGCTATAAAATGGAGATTGTTCCCAGGGTTGTTGTGAAGATCAAATGAAATATTTGTAAAGTATTTAGCACAGTCCTAGCATGTAGTGGGTGTTTAATAAATGCTTATTTCTTTTTTTCACATAAATGAATACAGATTTAAAGGAATATTGGTAATATACGAAGGAGCAATAGTATGGTTTGATTCCATAATGTAGATATAGGGATATATGAGAAATGCTTATTAAATAAATAATTATTGGGGAGATATAGGGTTTTTTCCCTTGCTATCTCCTCATTCTCTTTTTTGTTAAGTTAAGAAGGACATTGCTGATTATAAGATTGGATTAACTATCTCCTTAATCTTTTTCAGTCTCCATTGTGTTATACTCTTCCTTGGCTGGAGAATAGGTTCTTTGTCTAGACTACCCTAGCCTGTAGGTAGTTTGGGAGGAAACTGGTCAAAGTTACATTAAAATGGGTCTACCTATCATTATAATATTCAGTCTTCATGTTCTCCCCCATTTCCAAGGATATATAAGTGTTGAATGGGTTCCATGAAGGGTGTTTGGCATTAGGTGCCATTGACCCCTTTTATTAATTATCCAGAAACCGTGCCTCTAGAATTTTTATACATCACATATTAGACAGATGACTAGATGAATAGATAGATGTGTATACATGTATTATGTTGGGAGAGGTGGTGGTAGTAGTAGTATCTAGAAAACTTGTTTTGAATTTGGAAAGACATGGGTTCATTTCCCTCCTTACTATCTGTGTGACTCTGGACAAGTCACTTAACTTCTCACAGGTCCCAGTTAACTCACAAAGAAGATGCAGAGAAGATCATGGCCTGTATTCATAGATGCAATTTTCTTACCTGGGAGTTTGCTATATTAAGAACTCAAAGGTCCAATTCCTATCCCTATCTGCATCTTATGATGGAAGGAAAAGGGACTAAGAGGAAGAAATGTCTAGTTAGTCAAAAATTCTCATCTAGCAAAAATTAATTCAAGCTCCCAATGCCCTTACTTTACTCTATCTCAATCCCGCTAAGAGGATAATTGATGTATGGGCAGTGGTCTCAGTTCAAGTAATTAAGTCGTTACTTCTCCTTTTTGGTTGTGATCTTTTCCCCTTTGCAAATGTTGCTCCTTCCCTCAAACTCAAAGTCACTAAGATCTTCGAAAAAGGCATAGGTTTTTAATATAATATACATCTGATCTCAAGATATTTTTGAGCTAGAAGAGACATTAGGTATCATATGCTTCAATTCTTAATTTTTCAGGTGAGAAAATGGGCACAAAAAGTGAAAGTGACTTTCTGAAGGTCACAAAGGTATTTGACCACGTGCCCTGCCTCACTCCCTGCCTTTTTCATTGCACACACGAGCATACTTCAAGAGCTCAAAGCTAAGGGAGAGGATTCTGGGAAGATGGTAGGTCAGAAACTTCTAACTCGGGATTCTCCCCCCACGAAAGATTTAAAATAGCACCTTAAGGAGAATAAAGATAAATAAATAAATAAAGATAAAAAAAATAAATAAAGATAAATAAGAACTGGGACATAAGCTGAGAAATTCTGAAGAAAAATCCCAGGGTAAGGTTTGGTCTCCCTGAAGAGTAAACATCTCCAGGTTAGGTTCAGTTTCATCTTCAGCAAATGGCAAGGTTAGAGAGGCTACCTCCATCCCAGCCACAGGAACTTTTCCCAGGATAGTGTGGGGAGTGGGGCTTCTGAGCCCAGGAAGATCTTCCCCTCCATTGTAATAGCTTTCTCTTGTCTCTTTTATGTGAGATAATTTTATTTTTTAGATATCATCCCTTCATATTCAACTCACCCTGTGCCCTCTTTGTATGTATGCATGTACATACATACACACATATATACACAGTTACTCACCTCTATATACATATGTGTTTATACACATATAATTCCCTTCAACTATCCTAATACTGAGAAAAGTCTAAATTAAAATAGAACATAAAGCTGAGCTGCCCTGAATCCTCAAATCAATCTAAGTTGTATTAGATACAAAACTTATGTTGAGGTGCTTAAACAATATTATTTTCTAGTACTTTCTCTCACTTGTTATCAGTCTTTAACTGTCTTTAACTTATGGGGATAGGAAATTAAGCCTGGTTTTTATGGTCCTCTAATACTGTCATTTAACCTAATGACTCCTAGTACTCTGCTTCCTTTTCTCAAAAGCTGACAAATAACTTTTCAGAGTAAATGTGTAGTCAGATATAAGGTATCTTACATCTCGTAGTGGCTTGTTCACATTCATTTTCATATCTGGTAAGATCACTGGAGGGAAACTTGCTATTCCTTTCAAATATATAAAAAATATCATGTAAATTTCTCCCCCCCCACCTTAGAGATAACTACCATTAAATGCAAATGGATATAAAACATGGCTTTTAAAAAAATCTACTTTTACTAAGTTATCTGTAGTGATTTCTTATTCCTTTATTTCTGATAACCAGGGAAAAATCCGTATCAGGAGAAATCAGAGCATATGAGTGAGTATTTATTAAAACACCTACTATGTGCCAAAAACTGAGAGATCCTGGGTACACAGAGACCAACATTAATCATTCTCACCACTTACTACAATGGAAAATAGTATGAGCACATCTAAGTAATACGAGGGTGGCAGAATCCTACACTCCCTTCCAGCTCTAAATTTTACCTGCATTCAATTTTTGTACCTGTAATAGTAGTAGTTTTGTGCACATTAAGAATTACTTCAGTGTGATTTTTGCATCTGATTCAGTGAAAAGAAGTCATGTAACCTGTAACACACATGTATTCCTATTTTTGCACATAAGACTCATGCACAAACTTATTGGCAAAGCCTCTCTGAAGAGAGAATGATAAACTCTGTCAAATTCTGCAAGATCAAGAAGGATGAAGAAATGAGAAAATGACATCAGATTTGGCAATTAAGAGATTGTTGCTAACTTTGGAAAGAACAGCTGAATGATATGGTCAGAAACCAAACTGAGGAGGGTGAGAACAAGAGGAGAGAAGAAGAAATGAAGGTATCAGTGATACATGGCTTTTTAGAGCAATTAGCTAAGAAAGGGAGTAGTGTAGGATAATTAACCAATATGGTAAACTCTAGGAAGAGTTTAAGAGTAATGCTGGGTTTGAAACTACCTCATAACATTTTGGTCATAGAACTTAAAGAGTTGAGAATACATCTTAACCAAAAGGCCTGTGAAAGACTTTTGACACAGTGAAATAACATGAGACAAAAGTTGTATTGTAATTGGTTATTGAATTTCATTACATACTGTGTGTCCTGTATAAAGACATTAAGTTAACTGGAATGAGAACTTAATTCATAAATTAGAGCAAGTGCAGTTTTCTAAAACATTCCTTAGATAGAATTGCCTGGGGAGAAGGAGAGGCTTAGCTTCAGCACTGGCCAGGTCTCTACTCTTCATTTTGTTCTCTACCTATACTAAGTTTGCTCAGAGGAGGACCTTTCAAGCTTCCAAGGATCTGAGAGATTTGAAACTTTCCATCTTCTTGTCAGTGTCCTAGTGGATCACCAGGTGGCAATATCTCTATAAGGAGCCAAGAACAAAGACTCACTATGCTTAAGGAGGACTTGAATGGCTCATGAATTGGAGAAAAGAACTCCCAGCAACCAGGAGATAATATTATCTACTTTGAGCACATGGGCTCCAAACTTTAACTCCCTGTCCCCTGGACTCTGACTTTGTGGGAGAATGTGTAACTGAATTTTGGAGATATGTTTTGTAACAACTGTTAATACTACAGTATTTCTAAAAGCTGTGAGTTGGATCATTAAGTTGGTTATTAACTGATAGTCTTTGGAAAAAGCGCGTTGCTGAGGACTCAAGTATTGTAATATCACCTCTGACTCTGGAATTCTTAACCATTTAAGCTCGGGAACTTACCTGTGAGAATAGGAGTTGGGATAAGAATGTCTCTGAGTTTACATTGGTCACATGTATAGGCAAAAATGAGGAAAATGGTTGACTGTGTGAGACTTAAGATGAGATGGGAAAAGGGAAATAACAGCAGGGAAATTTTCTTAGAGAAGACAGGTGGTGATAAGGGATAAATGGTGTAAGCATAGGGGTTGGTCTTAATAAGGAGAAGGGCCACATCTCTCTCACACATTAGAGGAAAATGGGGAAGTAAGGAGGAAAAAAAAAGGAATGGTAAACTGAATGGCCTTGATTTTCTAGGTAAAGTATGAATCAAGGTACTTATCAAAGAGGATGAGGGATTGGAGAATACTTGAGGGATACTTGAAATGAGAAGAAAAAGTTTGAATCTAAGAGTATGGAAAGGTTAATGTGGAACAACCCAGGAAAGGTAGCCTGCAGCCATATTGCCAAGGAATTTAAATTATAACACTGAAGAATTTATTTTATCCTGCTGGTAATATAGGTCTACTCGAATTTTTTTTGAGCAGGGGAGTACCTTGATCAGACTTATGGTTTAATAACACAATTATGGCAGCTATGTGGAGGATGTGTCTTTGGAAAGAGGAGGATCAATTGTGGTCAGTGGATTGGAAAATAAATTATAGAAGAGTGACAATAATTGCTATGCTGTTGGACTGGACCAAATATAAATGTATTTTATCTAACCCCAAATGAATCCATCAATTGAGTTTGAGTACTCAAATAAACAATCATGACTGTTCTGTGATTTTCTTCAACCCTAATTCATGGCATGTAAGCCTTTAAGGACATATATGCTAGGAGGAATCCATGGTTGGAATTTGAAAAGGTATAGGCAAAAAAAGGACAGGGAATAATGAGTACTTTAAAATTGAACTGGTATCTAGAGTAGGGATGGTGACCTAGGAAAATAGAGGGTAGAGGGATTGGGTGTCACATTGAGGAAAAAATAGGTTTAGGGGAAGAGTAAGGCATAGAGACAAATGGAATGTTTGGAACTTATGACTGGATAAGTTGATTTCTCAGTTTTTACCATGGAAGAAGAACACTATTGAGTGATCAAGAATATAGCATTTATTGTGTATAGCTGAGGTTAAAAGGTGAGTAGTTTGAGGAACTAGAAGTAAGGTATCAATATCTAGATTCAGAGCTAGAACCAAGTGTCCTGCCTTCCCGCCAATGTTCCTTTTTAAAATACCATTCTATATCACATATGGTGTCAATTACTTCTCTTGTGTCCTTCAAGGCATCAAAAACAATGCTAGGTGTATCACAGGTGCTCAAAAAATATCTACTGAATGCTTGGATGAATGATTCTGGATTATACCTTGAAGCGTCAGGAAAGAAGAATGAGTTCTTTTCTATACCTCCTTATAGCAGAATATTTATCAGTGGTAGTTGTTAAATAAGAGGAGGAATGATTTATAAACTTTGTTTGTGCTTGCCATAATTTAATAAAATATGCAGTGCAGAGTGATCTATGATCATAGCATTGCCTATTTATGAGCCTTCTGTTTTCATAGAACATTTCTCCCAGGGAGCAGAAGGCAAGTAGGCCTCATTTAAACTGATTCCTCAGGCAGGCTTCCTTGACACAGACTCTAAGATGCCCTTCTCAAGGACACTGCAATGTGACCCATTTTGAATATATCTGGATACTAATGATGGAACAGGCAAGGGGGAAAGGAAAAGCATAGCTTCTCTTTCACATGGCACTAAGCAAAAAAAAAAAAGACTGGGAGGGATTTGTGTAACACAGATTGGAGAAGGTGATTTGAGAGAAAGGACTGAGGCCAGGACTGGAGGAGCAATAGATCAGGACTCATTGAATCAGTCGTTTTTTGGTGTCATGGGGGAAACAGGGTGACTAGAGGATATTATTCAATCATTTTTTTCCACTATCAAGCTTAGAGTTCAAGATTACATTCACTTCATTTCAAATTTAAAAATTACTTTGGTTCTTTCTCACAAAGCTGGCAGTGTAAGTAAAGTTATCTCTTCCCCACTGGAACTTTCCCCATCATGGTTTCTATATATCAGTGACTGACATAAGTAAAACTCCCATTTAAAAATAGGCAATGTGAAGGCCAACAGATGACACAGAGTCTATGACCAAATACTTAACCCAAATTTTACAATAAGGTACTGTAAACACCCATAAGAGAAAGAAAATCAGACTATTCCAGTAGGAGGGGCAAAATTTTTTTTGTAAATTTTTCAATTTGTGGAGGTGCTGTATCCTGGGCATACAAAGAAAGTGCTTATAGTCTAATGGGGCAGACAATATGCAAACAATTCTGTGTAAACAAAATATATACAGGATAAATAAGTCTCCAAGGAGAAGATTTCTTGCATAAGGTGAGACTTTAGCTTGGACCTGAAGGAAACCAGGACTGGAGAGAGTTCAAGGTATCAGGGACAGCAAGTAAAAAAGTAAGGAGTCTGGATAGAAGGTTTTGTGGAAGAGAAGAGGGTCATGCAGTATAAGGATTAGCTAAAGGATTTTTGAACCTTTAAAAAAGAGAAGGAAAAAGTTGAGGAACAAGATCACTATTTTCAGGTACGTGTACAATTGTTTTGTAGAAGAGGAATTAACTTGTTCTGTTTGACCACTAGAGCAGAGATCTAGGAGCAACATGTGGAACATGCAAAGAGGTCATTTTAGGCTTGATATAAGGAAAAATATCCTAACAGAAAGGGAATAAAAAGGATAACAGGTCTATTCTCTCCCTCCTGCTTAATTTTCTTTTGTTTTTCTATCCTCTGCTGTTAACTCAGTTCATGGTCAAGTACTATGAATTTGGCTGGTCAACATTATCTTTTATAGCCAATAAGAGTTAAGTATGGCATGTGCCATATGACATAAAGGGTGGAACTTTCCTCCAATACGTGAGGAAACTCAGATCCATAGGAGTGAAGTTATTGGTCAAGATTACAAAGTGATATGTGATAAATTCAGGACTAGATCTCCAGTCTCTACCAAGTCAGTAAAGATGTACTGTTGTATGGTACATGAAGATGGGAACAACTGTCCAAATGACAATCAATTGTGGAATTCCCTTTAAAATTATTGTTTTGTTTAACAACTATTCCCTTTTCACTCTATTCCCAAAATTCCTGACTCACATTGAGGTCACAAATTAATTCTCATTCTCTCCTAGAAGCTTATCTTTTTTTGCTCCTTGCATTTTTTGTCATGAATGAACCTACACCCTCTGTCCCAGTTCACACATTTTCCTCTAAGGAACATCTTCATCTGTATTAAATACAACAAAGAGGAGAATATACATGTGAAGGGAAGGGTGGTCTGTGGCATGACGTGTTTTGGAATGAGGGGAATAAGGAGGGAAGGGTATAGATGTTCCCATTGGAGTGGATGGTTTCTCGGCAGAATTACACTTGACAAAGACCTTGAAGTGAACTCTGTTTTCTGTGGGACAATATATTTGCCAGACAATGTCCATATTTTAGTCCCCCACTCCTTTTTAAAGAAATATTTCTGGATAGTTCCTCTTTTCATGGATAGGAGATGGAATGTTGGGTGTGAAGAATTGTGAATAGTCCAGCTTGCTTGCATTCAAGATCATGAAGTATAATGTTGTAATGATACTGAAAAGGTAGAAGGGAACTTGGGGTAAACCCACAGTTAGGGTGTAAAATTGATAGTTTTAGATCTAGTCTCATATTAAGACAAGTGATTTACTGAGCTGCATATCTGGGACTGGGAGTAGGAGTAGCCCTGGAATAAATCTGTAACATGGGGAAATGGGATTCTGACTTGGCCAAATGGTATTAATGCAAATCATTCATATGGTGTGTATCTTAAAGTGATGAGGAATTACCTATACATCTATAAACCAGTCCCAAGTTGTTTTCTTCCTCAAAGGGGAATCCTAATCATCAAAGCAGTGTTTATATAGGTTCTCTACGGAGTAGAAGAGGTAATGACCAGGTTTTGGACATTGCCCCAGACTTGAGACATCCCCTATCTAATAATACCAAGTTCATCTCCCTTTATGGAGAAATCCACACAAATTCATCTGGGATAGGGCATGTGGAGAGAAAGAGAAGAGATGCTATTACTCTGAGAAAGTATACATGCCCAATTATCAGAATATTGGGAAACACTGCTACTTTGAAAGGTCAGATTGACTTCCCTTTTGAAAGAACATTTTAGTCACAGGGTTTGGAGGACTTCATAATCCTGGTAGAAAATAGGATTGACTATATATATATATATATATGTATATATATATATATATATATATATATATATATATACATACATATATGAAATTATATTAATTGTTTTTACACTCTTGTAAGTCCCTTTATACATTTTCTCATTTGTTTATGGGACCCTGTAAAGCCCTTTGCATGTCTGTTAAGTGAAATATAAAGGTTGTCTCTTACTTGATAAATTTATTGCTCTGAGAATTTGTATAGAGAACAACCATTTATTAAGCATCTTTCGTGTGTCAGGTATTGCACCAAATGGTTTGCTCATTTGATGGGGGGGAGGGAGGTGCTAATATTATCCCCATTTTATAATTGAGGAAACTGGAGGAAAAAAATAAAGTGACTTGCAATAGGGTCATCCAATTGTGTCTGAGGTCACATGTGAATCTACTGAGCCACTTAGCTGAAAGACCCCATAATGTTAATGGAAGATGAATATCTTCCCTTTCCATTAATAAGCCTATGTGGCCACGTGTCCCCTTTTCCCTTGGAACAGAAGCCATGTTGAATCACAGGTGTGATACATCCCTAGTCACAGAGAGTCCATTGGGGGAGGAACTTTCTTAGGAGAGGCTTGCTTATAGAAAGGCTTTTACACCTGTTGGTAATAAACTAATTATGCACTGAATCACAAGGGTTGTGATGCCTTCTGGCTTTGAGCCTATTAGTCAAATCCGTATGTATATTCTGAGGTGAGATTTTGTTTTGAGGGTCTGATGATAAGAAAGACCTTTTGATTGCCTGGACCATACTTTGACTAGCCCCATTTGTTAAGGTCCCCTTCCCCCATTCCCCTTATTCCCCCAACTACTCAGAGGTTTGTACTCTCCTTGTCCAACGGTGTTTGTAGGTGGTTGTAATGCTTTGTTCAGACAGTAGGAGCCCTGTCTGTTGAATCTCATGGTAATTTCTCTGCTTGTATTTTCAACTTATCTCTAACTAAAGTTAAAATTGTTGACCCCTTTAAAAGTTGTCTTATCTTTAGCAAA
The DNA here is from genome assembly GCA_028627135.1 of Pseudochirops cupreus. NCBI lineage: Eukaryota > Metazoa > Chordata > Mammalia > Diprotodontia > Pseudocheiridae > Pseudochirops > Pseudochirops cupreus. The sequence goes on along the minus strand of CM053584.1, from coordinate 181,909,206 downwards.
GCAGATCAATGCTAGTAGCCATCCTTGATGTGCTAGGGTGCTTATTAATACAGACCCCTTTACTTCTGGGAAAACCTAGACATAAGCTCTATTTGGAGATTTCTCTCAGTAAATCATAGGTGGGGACAATAGGAACAAAATAGTCAGTGACTAAGATCAGACTTGGTTCATTTAATTCCTACAATGGGGGATGATCCCACAAGATTAGTCTGGCATGATCTATTCTGTATGAAGACATGCTGATATCTTGTAATAATGACTTTCTTGTTTAGATGTTGTATAATGATCCCTTTAACATAATAAGTTATAATTTTGCCAGTGATTGAAATAAAACAAATTGATTTATAGCTCGTGGACTTTCATTTTGCTGAAAATGGGAACTTCTGTCTTTCTTCAGTTCTGTGATACCCCTCTTGCTGTCCATGATCTTTAAGAGAGCATTGATAGTGTCTCAGAAATCATATCCACAAGTTTATTTTTTTATCAGTACCATGACATATACTTCATCTGAAGTTAGTGAATTAAACTCCTCAAAATTAGCTGTGTTCCAAATAAAGTCAGATCTAAATAATTTGAAAAATATCAGTTGCTCATGGGTAGACCAAGCTAATATAAAAATGACAATTCTGCCTAAATTTACTTATTCAGTTCCATAAGAATCAAATTATGAAAATTATTTTATAGTAGTAGAAAAAATAATAAACAATTCATCTGAAAGAAGAAAAGGTCCAGAATATTAAGGGAACTAATGAAAAGCGGTAGGGAAGGAGGCTTAGCCATATCAGATCTTTAATTGTATTATAAAACAGCAATATTCAAAACTACTTGATACTGGCTAAGAGTGGTAGATCAATGGAATGGGATAGATACACAAGATAGTAGTCAATGACTATAGTAATCTATTGTTCCATAAACCCAAAGACCACAGTTTCTGGGATAAAAACTAAACTCACTATTTGACAAATAGTGCTAGGAAAACCAGAAAATAATATGAACAAAAGCAGGGCATAGACCAAATCTTACACTTTATACCAAAATAAAGTCAAAATGGGTATCAGATTTAGATATAAAAGCAGATACTAGAAGCAATTTGGGTGAATAAAATATATTTACCCTGTCAGATATATGGAGAATGGAAAAATTTAGGACCAAACAAGAGAAAGAGAACATTACAAAATACAAAATGGATAATTTTGATTACATTAAATTGAAAAGTTTTATGCAAACAAAGCCAATGCAACCATGATTAAGAGGGAAGCAGAAAACTGGGAAAGAATTTTAACATCCAGTATCTCTAATAAAGACTCCTCAATTCTAAGATAGATAGAGAACTGAGTCAAATTTAAAAGAAGACAAAATGATGGAATCCTAATAAAGTTGCCCCCATTCCCAATATTCTAACTTCATTATAGGCCCAGCCCCATTGAACAGCAGGTCAACTGTACTTTACCTACTTCCCTCCTTCTCTTCCCCCGCCAATGTCCTAACTTCATCTATGCTGCACTGCTCACTGGAACAACAGGTATGTCCCTGAACTCTTAGTTCTCATAGTGTGAATGGGAACCCAGGTACTGCCTCTACCTGGTTACTGCCCCCAGACCCATTCCCACAGAAAGAGGTGTGTTATTGTATTCAATCACAATCACGTCATCTATCTAGCCCAAGACAGGACCACAAAAGCTAGCCAATTGGAGAGCAGAATGACCAGAATGTTTAACCACTGAACCTTAGATGGGGCCCCTTCTCCATTACCTAATCCCTTAACAAACTCCTCCTGCCTTTTTAATATTAATGATATTCCTCTATTCTATGTAAATTTCTGTTATGTAACTGCATCAATGCCTTATAAAAATTCATCCTGCTTTTTCTGAAGTTGCTGGTTCCTCTTGGAACTTAGCCTGCTTCATGAGAGGCATCAATCTCAATAAATGCCTATACTTGGATTATAGGTGGTCTGACTGAATTCTTTGAGACGGTTCCACCACAAAACATCATGAAACTGTAACAGTTTTTGGATCCTCGGGTTTAAACTGCAACAGCTTTTTGGTGTTCCTGGGTTTAAACTGCAATACAAATCATTTTCCAGTTGATAAATGATCAATGGATAGTCATAAAATATTTTAAATCACTATTGATTACAGAAATTCAAAATCAAAACAACTTTTTGGCACCATCTATCAGATTGGCTAACATGACAACAGGAAAAGTATAAATGTTGGAAAAGATGTGGGAAAGTTGGGACACTAATTGTTGGTATGGCTGTGAGCTGATTCAATCATTCTCAACAGCAATTTGGAACTGTCCAATGGGCAATAAAACTGTGCATACCCTTCGACCTAGCAATATCTCTTCTTGGGCTGTATCCCAAAGAGATCATAAAAATGGGAAAAGGACTCATATGTAAAAAGCATTTACAGTAGCTATTTTTTTGATGGTAAAGAATTGGAAATTGAATGGATGATTTTCCATTGGGGAATGGCTGAACAAGTTGTGGTATATGAATGTAATGGAATACTATTGTGCTATAAGAAATGATAGCTAGGTGAACTTCAGAAAAACCCTGAAAGATTTATATGAATTGATATGGAATGAAGTGAGCAGAACCAGAACATTGTAACATAGTAACAGCCACAGTGTGATAACTGATTTTGATAGAATTAGCCTTTCTCAGCAATGTAAGGTTCTAAGATAACTACAAAAGGTTCATGATGGAAAATGCTATCCATATCCAGAGAAAGAACTATGTATGGAGTCAGGTTGTAGACTGATAGTGCTAGGAAACCATACTATTTTCTCTTTTGTTTTGTTTCTTCTTTCTTGTGGTATATCCCATTGGTTCTAAATCTTCTTTACAACATGATTAATGTGAAAATATGTTTAATATGCATGTATATGTAGAGCCTATATCAGATTTCATGCTGTCTCAGGGAAGGGGGGTGGAGTAAGATGGAGAAAATTTAAAAATCAAAAGTTGTGGAACTGGATGTTAAACTAAAAATATATAAATTATTAACCTCCCCCACCAGAAAAAAAAAGTGTTCTCTTTCTTAATTATTGTCAGAGTCAATGATAATAATGTAATGAGCCTTCTTTCACCCCACACACCTTGAGAAAACCTAACTTTGAAGAATCCTAAGTCACCATTCCTAGTGACCACAGAGAAGCTTTCATTCATCAGAGGGTTGCAATGAGAGGTGATGAATAGTCCCCAAATAGGAGGAGCCAGAAAAACTGATGACTCAAAGGCACATCATAAATTTCCATATGGTTACTGCGATGAAGACTAAGCTTGCTTGAAAGTAGAGTGGGAAATGTATCCATTACAATAATACTATCTTAACTTTCAGAGGTAAAAGGAACTTCCAGGTTCATTGTATCCAACTCTCTCATTTTACAGCTTAAGTATGGTATAAGGTCACAAAGGTAATTAGGAACAGCCCCAATTACATTGCTTAATTCATCATTTTTATCTACTGTGTCATGTTTATTCTTTCCAATCTAAACAGAAATTTCCCTGGTTGAAAAAGAAATGCAGAAGTAACACAGGTGTTCAGCAGTTATATGTACTCCATTATGACTATAATTCCATCTACACATAGAAAAATACTCTTTCCACTTTGCTTCCCTTCTTTTCCCCCAAACTGACTAAAAACTTTCTTAATGTTTCATTTCTTGACATTCCACAGGGAAACCACATCCAGCAAAACTGCTTGCAGTAATTTCTATTTGTTTACCTACTGATTTTTGCCTAAAAGTCAAGGGATACTAACAGAAGCAACAACAGCAACAACTCTACCAACAATGCAGTTAGCGTTTAATTGCTGTCTTAATAGTATCAACATTCTCTAGTAAGTTGATTCAAATGTGAGTTTTCTAATCTACTATGTGAGATGTGGCAGAAGTGGGGCAGTAGGAGAACTATTTTGTCCAAAGAACGTAAGATTAGAAAAGGGAAGAATTAACTGGTAAAATATATATTTGTAGCAAGTTTTCCGGTAAAAGTATCATTTTAAGATACATAGGGTACTGATTCATATTTACTAGAAAAAGTGTAAAAATCTCCAAATGGTCAAAGGATATGGAACTGCCAGTTTTCTAAGGAAGAAATCCAAGTTTCTCAATTGCCATGTAAACAAAAAAAGTTCCCAACCATAGTAACAAAGGAAGGCCAATTAAAGTATTCCTAACATTCCACCTATACCTATCAGACTGTCAAAGTTAACAAAAAAGAAGAATGACTAATGTTGAGGGGACTTACAAGAAAGCAGAAACATGGATGACCTATTGGAGTTTTGGACAAGCCAGCCATTCTGGAAAGCAATTTTGAACTGTGACCACAAAGTTAAACTATGAACACCTTTTGAACCAGATATAAAACTTAATAGACCAACTCTCCAAAGAAATTAAAGAAAGGAAAAGGACCTATATGCACAAAAATGTTTACATCAGCTCTTTGTAGTAGCAAAGAACTGAAAATGAAGGGGGTATTGGGGAATGAATGAACAAAGTAGGAGTGTATGATTATATGTTGTACTATAAGAAATGGGGAAAAAAGGAATAGTTTCAGGGAAATCTGGGAAAATTTATATAAAATGATGCAAAGTTAAATGAGAAGAACCAGCAGAACAGTTTATACAGTAACACTGTAGAGAAAAGACAACTCTGAAATATTTAAGAGCCCTAGGCAACACAATGAGATATTTTTGGACATGGCCAATGTGGGAATTTGTTTTGCTTGGCTATGCACATATATTAAAGATGGTTTTGTTTTTCATCCCATTGGAGAGAAAATAAATGCTTGTTAAGATTTTTTTAATGCAAACTTTTGCTTTATTGAAGCATCACAGACTTCAAATTATTGAGACCCACCCTGGTCTAAAAAGGAGAAACTTAGAATCAGGCAATGCTCTGTCAGTTTCTAGGACAGCCACCAAGTTTCAACAATTACGTCTCAGATTGTTTTCCAGAAAATGTGTGCAGTTCCTGGAGGTCATGGGGAAGAGGCAGGGCCCTCTGCTAACAGTGCTTATGCCTGCATTTACCTTTATTAGGGAGAAGCTCAGATATCAATTAGTTCGACATGATCCTAAGATAGAGAACAAGTTCTGCCATCCAGAAAACCTGCAACCCTCCAATTAACTCGCCATCCCTGCGTTATCCAGTTCTGTTTGATAAATATTAACAGAACGTCTACTAAATCTTCCCAGGGAAATGGCTCCCTGTTGCCTTCAGCAGTCAGTGTTTGTACATCTCTGGGGGAGATGTCGGGAATAAATTATTTTTAGTGTGAGGTCTTTTGTGTCCATATCAGCAGATTTGCCCATTAGGAATGAAAATTGAGACATGCATGTCTACAGAGCTTGGGGAAAATCTTGTTTTGAATAGTTATGCCAAGCCAATCTGGATAGAGCAAAACAGTATGGAAGTCAACAAGAAGCCTCTCTTTGTGGGAAATATCTTATGAATGCCATGCTAACTTTCAGAGATGGCTCCCCATAAATTGAGAATAAAAATAATAAAGAGTAAATGTGCAATAGCAGGGTGCCCCACAGAAGGAATTATTATTGACTGGGTAGGGGTTTATAATTTCATCAAATGGGTCTACCTACGAAACAAGTTATTTCCAGCTTATGGGGATGTAGTATGGTATAGTGGAAGGAGCCAGTGCAGTGGAGTCAGAGACTGATATTTGGCCTTTGATGTTTTCTTACGTGTATCAGTTTGGACAAGTCATTTAGACTCTTTTATCCTCAGCTTTCCTATCTGTGTAATGAAAGGGCTGCTATTAAGGTAAGAGATTGAATGTTCTGCTGAATTGCAACTAAGTGATCTTACCTAAAATAAGAGTTATGAATGGAAGTGATATGACACAAGTGGGCATCCATGAAGACCCTATCTTGAGCAAATATCACAAACTGATATAGTACATTACCGTCTGTTTGCCCCTGAACAATAAGGACAATAGGGTCTTTCCATCTGACTTGCAAGAGAAACTTTTAATGTATGTTGTCTCCCATTGGAATGTGAGCTATTTGAGAGTATGGACAGTTACTTTTCTATCTATCCTCAACATTTAGCACAATTCTTGGCCAAAGTAAGTGCTAAATAAATATTTCTCAGTAATTAATTAGTCAATTAATTTCTCCCTTGTTGATCTCAAACACTCCCATTATTTCAATAATCACATCTTTGCAAATGATTCCCAAAGGCCTAATCTCTTAAACTCCAATCCTGAAATGTCATTTGACTACTTGCCATCTCCACCTGGATATCCCAAAAGCAGCTTAAGATCAACATGTAAAAAAAAATCACACCTGATCATCTTTCTCCAAAAATCTATTCTCTCTATAAATTTCCTTATTCCTGCTGAAGGAAGCAACATCCCAGTCACCCAGATTCCTATCCTTAGACTCTTCCTTCATCTCTTACTTACCTTTCAATTCCTGTTAACTATTGTCCTATATAGCTTCTGCCCTTTGTAGCTAAACTTCTTGAAAAGGGCATTTAAAATCTTATTTTGACTCTTCTCACTCTCTTCTTCACCCCTAATTATCTGGCTACTTCATCATTGCACTGAAACTGCTCTCTCCAAAGTTACTAATGATTTTAGTTGCCAAATTCAGTGACCTTTTCTCCATTCTCATTCTCCTTGACCTCTCTGCAGCCCTTGATCCTGTTGTTCAGTCTTGCTTCCTTGATATACTGTCTTCTCTTTACCTTTTCCTAATACCACTCTTTACTGGTTTTCTTCCTACCTCTCTGACAAGTTTCTCTGTCTCCTTTGCTAGATCTTCCTCTAATTCTTCCGCCCTCTAATCATAGGCATCATACAGGGTTCAATCTTCTCTTCTTCCACTATAATTTTTCACTTGTTGATCTCATCAGCTTCCATGGATTGAATTATTATCTCTATGCTGATTATTCTCAAACCTATCTATCCTGTACCAATCTCTCTGCTGATTTCCAATCTCATATCTCCAATTACCTTTCAGATATCTTGAACTGGATGTCCAGTAGACACCTTAAACTCAATGTCCTAAATAGAACTCATTATTTTTTTCCCTAAACCTTCTCTCCTACCTTCCCCATGGAGTGCCCAATACTAGACCCCCAAATTTCTCAATATCTCTTACCCCATATCTATTCTGTTGCCAAGGACTGTCAGTTTCACCTTTGAAATACCTTCAAATAAACCCCCTTCTCTCCTCTGACGTTGCCACCACTCTAGTACAGGCCCTTGTCACTTCAGGCTTGGATCATTGTAACAGCCTGCTTGTAGGTCTGATTGCCTCCAGTCTCTCTCCACTCTGATCCATCGTCCGTTCCACCACTAAAGTGATTTTCTTAAAATAAGTCCAATCACCTCCCTACAAAGGAAACTCCAATGGTTTCCTATTGCCTCTGAGAGCAAATTAAAAAATGTGCTGTTTGGCATTCAAGGCCCTTCATAGCCTAGTCTCCCAAGATCACAGTCTTCTTATCTCTTACTCCCTGACACCCCTCTTTAATCCGGTCTCCTGGCTGCTCCTCATGCTCCCACCCTCAGCTCCGCGCATTTTTTCTGCCTGTCTCTCATACCTAGAATGCTCTCCCTGCTCTCTTCCCCACTTCTTTTAAGTCCTAACTAAAATCCTACCTTCCCAACCCCTCTTAATTCCAATCCCTTCCCTGTGTTAGTTGTCCCCTATTTATCCTGTATATAGCTTGTTTTGTATATATTCGTTTGCAGTCCCCCCCCCCCATTAGAGTGTAAGCTCTTTGAGAGTAACTGTCTTTTTTTCTTTTTTGTTTCCTAAGCCCTCAGCACAGTGCTTGACACATAGTAGGTGTTTAATGAATGATCTCTTCCATCTGATTACTTGCCAAGATGGTCGTCTGTTCCCTACTCTTCCATCACATGACCACTACCTTGCTTACCATAGATTGATACACAGACAAGTAGGCACATAGATGGGTAGGTAGAACATTTATTAAGTGCAACCACTATGTCCATCTTTGGGTACAAAATATATGTAACCGAGATATGCATTATCCTTAGGGAGTTTACACTTTAATGGGGGAAGACTACTCTGCCTCCAATCCTTTTCTTTGAAGGCAAGTTCTGAACAGCTGCTAAAGTAATCTTAAGGCACAGGTCTGTCTATATCACTTTTCTGATCCCAAATCATTTGTGCCTCCCTGTTGCCTCTTGGGCTAAGTACAGGCTACTTAGCTCCAATCTACTTTTTCAGCCTGTTCTTTCATGAAATCAACATTCCCATCAGATTATACTATTTACTACCTTCTGGAACTCAGTCAAATTCCAGCTACTGACTAATATTATAAGCAAGGGTTGTTTTCCAGGTCAGGAATGACTGTCAGATTTCTTATTTTACTTCAAAACTACCACCTAGTATTCTAGGGTTAGATGCTGATGCCATCTGAAAGTATTTTATTTTTACATTATTTCTTTCAAGTAAGACCCCATTAAAAACACTTAATACATTCCCTCAAATGTGTTAACAGGCATTTATATCAAGGTAGTGGATTGAACCTGGGTCTGGAATCAGAGGACAAGGGTTGAATCCTGGCTCTATTTACTTTCTGCTTTTGGGTCTCTATTTTCTCATGTGGAAAAGTAGAGAAATGGACTACATAATCTTATGATCGGTGACAACAATAGAAGAACAGAAGGAAACATCACTCAAACATCTTCAGTAGGAATGCTGGTCTGACAAAAATCAAGTAAAGAAAATGAAGAAAATTTCAGGTAGCCTCAGGGTTGTGATAGCTTGTGTCTTCCTACCCGGGCTTAATTTGCTATAGAGTTCCCTCTTGGGAACTGTCTAAAGTGATCCCATCAATCACAGTGCTAGAAGCCCAGTTGCCAACATCCATCCACTGGTTCCATTGCATACTTCCTGATTTGTTTTTGGAAATAGAGAATGAATCTAGAAGAGTAGGGTGAGTTTAAGGGAAAGGTATGGGGAAGAGCCATATAGTGACAGAGAATTTAAGTAACCTGGTAACAACTGCTGAGGCTAGGAAATACAAGCAGGAGATAGCAGCAGTATATCCTATGCTTTCTGTGTCAGTCAGTAGGTATCTATGAAGCACTTTCTAGGCCTATGCTAAGTATTGGGGAAACAAAGAAGGCAAGGCAAGAAACACTAAGTATACACTTTGTCAGACACTTTTAAGTACCAGGCATACAAATAGAAGCAAGAAAAGAAAGGCAAAAAACATAGTGTTTTGCCTTAAGGAGAGTACCTTCTAATGGAGAAGACAAAATGTAAATTGCTAGGTAATTTAATATACATACAGAGTGGATGGAAGATAATATTAGGTAAGATGTTCTTGGCAGTTTGGAAGACCAGAAATTCTTCCTGCAAAGGGTGTGCTTTACCAGGGAAATTAATGCTTAATCTTATATCTCCTCTGGAACTCAGCAGGAACTCTTCCACTTTTCAGGAAGTTTGGACCGGGTACATTTAATCATGTGGGAAGATCGTCTAAAGCTCTCGGAGGGCCTGCTTAAGGAACTTCTCTGCTGGCTGTTCCATCTCCAGGAACTCCTGCTTTGCTATTGCTGCCCCACTACTACTATTCTACCTCACTCTTGCTATCTCATAAACCCAAGCAATGACTGCAGTGTTGTGCAGACCTTCGGGTCTTCCTTACCCTTGAGGCTGCTCTCTTTGTACTTTTATTTATTTTTTTGTTTTTCATATTTGTTTATATAGCCTGAGGAATGTCTCCATGAACATGTTTAAATGCCCTCACTCAATATGTCATCTCTAATGTGATGACAATGGGTATTCATTCTCATCTCATCAAGAAGGTATTTAAAAATACCTTCAGAATATAGTGTGTATCAGAATATATTTTTGAATATAGTGTCAGAATATAGTTTTGGATATTAATATGGATTTGTAATCCTTGTTTAGGCTTTAACTTTATTAACCTCAACCATGTTCCTCCAGGGCATGGCATATTTTAGGGATAGGGGTTCTGGGTATGATTTTATTGACCATTTTTCTGTGAGCTACTTTATTATTTATTCTTTCAATTCAATACTTTACTTTCAAGACCCTCTAAGTCTAAGAACAGAAAGTGTGTATAGGAATGGGGGAGGCTTCAAGTCATATTTGCATAATTCTAATTACCTAGACACCCTCACCGAATCTATGATAATTAGTGGTCCTAAGGAAATAACAGGTTAGAGGAATACTTGTTTTATTTGATTATGTGGAAAGGATGCTGTCAAAAGCTGTAGCAACTAGGTTTTGGATACAGGATCAGTTATATTTTGATCTTCAAGGTCCCTTAACATGTTAAAATGTTGATAAGACAAATGAAATTTTCTCACACTATAGAAATACATTTAAATGTGTTAACAGCCTCTGTGGAAGACAGAGCAAGCCAGTTGAATAAAATTATAATTGTTGAGAGCAGAAATGTCAGGACAGCTTAAAGCTACAAGTTACAATCATTGTTAATCATTAACTGTCTGTTGGATGTCCATGGGAATGTAATGTCCTTCCAGCTTCATATATGATGAGTTCTTGTGAAATGAGACCCATTATGAAAGTATATGAGTGTTGCACAGAGCTTGTGATGTGCTATTGACACCTTCCTCTCATGTCTGACAGTTATTACCTATCCTCAATTCAATTTCATAAACATTTATTAAATATTTAGTATAAGTAGAACTTTTTTTCCCCCCCACAAGCCTCCAGTGAAAAGGTTTAACACAGGTAATATAGCCTATGACCCTTCCTAACTTAGAATTGGTTCATCTCAGAACCCATTTCCCAAATGAGTATAATATTATTTCTTTACTCTCACAACAATTTGGAAAATGAAGTTCTCTAAACTCATAACTCTGAGAGGGAAGACATGGGTAAATTTTCTCTCTGCTACTGGAATGAGGGTATTGAGGATATCTATAAGTCCTGCTGTTTTGAAAATGACTCCTGTAGAGATCTGCTGCCTGCTACTCATCACTCCCCTGCACATTCCTGGGTTTTACATATCTAGCTGGACTCACCTTAGACACTACTCTAGGCTCACTGGGATATCCATTAATCCTCCATTGCATTGCTGTCAAACCTCAATCCCCCTAAAGTTATCAACTAGCAGCTGTGAGCACATATATCCTTGGGGAAATTGGTATCTGTTCTTCCTAACATTTCAGTCTTTCTACAATCTGACCTCTTGCCTGACTTTTAAGCCTTACTTATGTTTAAGAGCTTTATGATATATCTATAATGGACTCCTAACTGTTCAATAATTCTGAAATTCCATATTTCCTCTCTGTGTATTTGCACAAGCCATCAGCCCTGATGGGAACAAATTTCTTTTTTCAACTCTTGAAGGGAGCCAAAACATCTAATCCAGGAATAAGGCTAGTCCTTGATAGCTTCAGGTTTTCACAGTGTTGCTGCCATTGTAGCCATTTTGTATGGCCAATACAGGTTTTCCCATTGATGCAGCTGTAAATCAGAGCCTGTCTGATATCTGAGATCCGGGGCTATGCCCTGTTCTGAGATTCTAGTCAGAAGATCTTAGCTGTCTTTCATGATTATTTACATTTTTAGATACTATTCTTATGGCTTGGAATCAGCAAGGACATTGATAACCGTCAAGGCCTACTCAACATCACTGTCTGGCATCTTGAAACTGAATAAAGCAGTATTAGAAAACTCAGTGACCTATAATTACCTTCTTTGTTTCATTACTCTATAAAAACCTTCCTCTTGGTATCAATAAATAGATTGCATTGATCATGTTGCCTGGACCACGATTATTTTCACACTTCCACAGTCTAGTAGTCATTTTAGAGCTGGCATAAGAAACCACTTAGTGTGAGCTCTACAAACTCTCTCTCAGAATTCTTGTCTTTCAAGGGTCAGTTCCACTTACTCCCTTTTCGATGATGCTTTCTCTGCTCCCTTGAATAGTTTGGACCTTAGGTCATGATTATTTGTGAATGTGCTGTTTTTCTCCCTTGCTTTGTTTTTGGTTTTATATTCTCAGAACTTCATACACAGCAGAGACTTAATAAATGTTGCATGAAACAAAAGGACTGAATCATAGTCTCATAGATTTAGGATTGAACTCCCTTCATTTTATATTTGAAAGACAGGAATAGATAAGTGGTATGATTTAGTTTACCAGAATCACACATCTAGTAAGTGGCAAAAGTGGCATTTGAACCCAAATCCTCTAACTCAAGTACGCTGTAAGCTGTACCACACTTGTCTTGCCATAATCAAAACCGCTCATGTAGCATGTTGTGTTATTGAGTTTTTCTGGCCTTGTTGGACAAAGACCATTTACTGTTAACTTTCCATAGTCTTGCACTTTGTGATTTTTTTTTCTTTTCATGGATAAATCATTTCATGGATTACTTCATCCTTTCCTCACAGGTCTTATTCTGGTCTTTAATCATATTTGTTGCTTAATGTTGGGCAATTGACTACAAAGTCATTTGTCTAAGACCTTTGTGGCCAAAATAATCTCCTCTTCCTCCCAAACTTGCTTTTGTTCTGTAGTTTTGAGCAATATTCCCCATCAGCAGCTTGGATATTAAACAGCTGGGGCTCTCTAATGTTATTTGAGGGACTGACACAGAAGACAGCAAAGTAATTTCAGAGACAAAAAGCAATTGCTTTGCAACCTCTGAAGAGCTCCTTCAATGTGTTTTGCTGCTGCAGTAATGGGGGTTGAGGGAGAAGACTTCTGAATTACCCACAGAGGCTGTTGTTGCCTTTCATGATTATTTGCCTCTCATATTGTTTGCCTTTCATAATCATTTCATGATTATTTTTTATTTGAGCTGGTGTCATTTGACTTTCTCCACCTCTGTGACCTGACTTGGGGGCTGATGAAACATTGGATTGAATAAATCTTTCCTACTGGGCTTGAATAATTGCCCATTCTTCCCATTACCACCTGCCCCACATGCCAAATTTTGAACTTAGTAATAGTAGCAGTATGTGAATACAGGACCCTTCATTTTAGGCAATGCAGTACATGCAACCTAATTCATTCCTATGAGTATACTCTCTGTTAGGTTAAATAGGACATCTGTAGAAATGACCAGTGATCCTAAAGGGCTATTCTCAGTGTGTGTTTCTATTTTGAGGGGGTCATTTGGCTCCTTCACCACCTCATTCTACTCTTCCTCTACCAGATGCGAAATGACCTACTTCACAGGACTGAATGAGAATCCCAAAATACCAAGAGACATGAATATCTCACTGTGCCTTGTACACAGTAGGTGTTTTACTTATCAAAGCAAAGCAATTAGGACTTTATCCCAGGGCATGGGAATTCAGAGGTTGTTGGTAGTACTTTACCATTCTCCTTCAACCTAAAAACAGTTGAACTTAATCCTGGTTGGAAAAAGTAATTAAAGTAGTTTGCTACCAAGTGGAACACTTCCTCTCTCCCAGCTAAACTGCCCAGCCCAGCTTACCTTATTTGCTCTATTCTCTATGTGGTCCTAAAGTGTTAATCTGACTACGTCATTCTCTGTCTCAATAGCAGTAGCTTTCTTAACTTCCAGGATCAAGTACAAAAGGCACTCAAAAGCTCTTCACAACCTGCCCCCTTTGATCTTTACAGTCTTCTTATCCTCATTTACTCCTCATCTGCAGTATTTCATTTAATTATGGGTACCATGTATATAAGAAAGATGTTGATAAGGTGGAATGGCTCTAGAGGAAGACAACCAGGATTGTGAAGGACATAAAACCATCAATTGGAGGCACAGAGCAGACCCTGGGGGAATATTATAGCTGTCTTGAAGCACTGTCATAAGGAGGAGGCATTAGAAGACTTATTCTCCTTGGCCTCAGAAAGGAAAACCTGGAGCAATAGGCAGAACATATACTTAGGCATAACAGTGAAAACAAAACAAACAACAAACAAAAAAACCTTTTAACAGTTAGACCTGTCCCAAAATGCTTGCTTAGTAGCTTACTTAGGGAACTGCTGATTTCTCCCTCCTTGGAGGTATTCAGGCAGTGACTGGATCGCCACTTTTGGGCTATGGTATAATGGAGCTTCCTCTTATTTATGGTTTATATTTGATGGCTACTGAGGTTCCTTCCAGCCCTCAAATTCTATGATACTTTTGCAAATGTATGCATCCCAATGCTCATTTTCTTTCCCTCTCAGTATCTTCCTTTTACTTTAATCAGCTAATAAGGTTATCCATAAATCAGTAAGTCATGGAATAATAGAAGCTTGAGAAACAGCCTAGTACTTGGTCCCAAGGGAGGAGGGCCCCTAAGTAACAGTACTGATTGCAATCCTATGGGTTCAGGTGCTCTTCCTAGGTGAGGACCAGAGTGAAAAGCAAGAAAGCAATGATGGCATCATCATATCAGATCATACCACCTAGGAAGCACTGAAGTTCAAACTCCCAGAACTAGCACTGAAGACAGCAGTGCTAAAAAATCTGAAGCTTGAGACAGAGGCCTTCTCTCTACATGCTCAGAACAGAGCCCAAAATTAATATAAACTTTCAACGCAGGGAATAAGATTGAACAGTGAGCAAACAGCATTAACAAAAAAAAAGAATCTGAATGTAAACAGCTACCATCATGACAGGGAAGATCAAGATACAAACTCAGAATAAGACAATGAAGTCTTATTGTCACAGTCACAAGAAAAGTCTTAAAAATGTGAATTGGACGTCTAATAAAAATTCCTGGAAGACTTAAAAAATTATTTTCAAATTAAAATAAGCATGGTAGAAGAAAAATAAGGTAAGGAAATGAGAACAATGGAAAAAAAATTATAAAAGGAGAATAAAAGAGGCACAAAAAGTACTGAAAAAAATAACAACTTAAAAAAAAAACAGAATTGACCAAGTGGAAAAAGAGGCACAAATTCACTGATGAAATAACTCCTTAAAAAGCAGAACTGATCAAATGGAAAAGTTAGAAAAGCTTGCTAAACAATGTAATTGTTTAAAAATTAGAATTGGGCAAAGATGGCAGAGTAGAAGCAGGAAACTCTGTGTGTTCCTGCCATAACCACCTCTAAAACCTATAAAATATGACTCAAAACAAACTTTAGAGCTAAAGAACCCACAAAGTGACAGAGAGAAACAAATCTCCTCCTGAAGGCAGCCTGGCAGGCCAACAGGAAGGGTTTATTGCACCAGACTGGGAGCCATGCACGATCTCATGCAAGCCATACTGAGCCTGGGGGCAGCCCCAACCAGCCAGACCAGAATTCAGGAGAGTGAATCACCAGCAGCTGTGGTGGTTTCCAGACTTCTCAACCCATAAACACCAAAGAGAAAAAGTAAAAGATCAGTGGGGAACTCTGTTGGAACTGGGTGATGGAAGAGTGTGCTGTGGCACCTGCCCCCAGGGCGAGAGGTGGTGGAGGCCCTATGGCTACAGATGCTGCTGTATGGCTGCCTCCAAGGCTCCTGACCTGCAGATCATAAGGGGATTAAGGGACAATTCAGAGGGTAATCGCTCTTACTCTGACTTGCTTGGATCTGAATTGCAGTCTTGAGTATTGGCCCTGGGGTGTGTGGCCAGTGTGCCACAGCTTGGAGTGTCTGTACAGAGGGTGCCCTCCTCATGACTCTGAAAACATTTGTGAAAACCCCAGTGATTTGGGACAAAGTTCTCCACTCTGTAAGCAGAGTTCTATTGTGGCAAAGAGCTCAAAAGTCAAGTAATTGGCTGGCAAGACGAGCAAGCAGAGGAAGCACAATCAGACCATAGAATCCTTTTTTGGGGGCGCAAAGGATCAAAACATGGAACCAGAAATCAACAAAGGCAAAACTTCTGCATCAAAAGCTTCCAAGAAAAATATGAATTGGTTACAGACCATGGAGGAGCTCAAAAGGATTTCGAAAATCATGTAAAAGAAGTGGAGGAAAAATTGGAAAGAAAAATGAGAATGAAGCAAGAAAATCATGAAAAGTGAGTCAAGAGCTTGCTAAAAGAGATCTCAAAAAATACTAAAGAAAATAACACCTAAAAAAATAGACTAACTCAAATGGCAAAAGACACCCGAAAAGCCAATGAGGAGAAGAATGCCTTAAAAAGCCAAATTGCCCAGATGGAAAAGGAATTTTAGAAACTAACTGAAGAAAATAATTTCTTCAAAATTAGATTGGAGCAAATGGAAGCTAAAGACTTTATGAGAATTCAAGACCATAAAACAGGTACAAAAAAAATGAAAAAATAGAAGGCAATGTGAAATATCTCATTGGAAAAGCCACTGACCTGGAAAATAGATCCAGGAGATATAATTTAAAAATTATTGGACTACCTGAAAGTCATGATCAGAAAAAGAACCTAGAAAGCATCCTTTAAGAAATTCTCAAGAAAGATTGCCCTGATATTCTAGAACCAGAGGGCAAAATAGATATTGAAAGAATTCACCAATCACCTCTTGAAAAAGACTCCCCCTCCCCCCCAAAAAACTCCTATGATTATTATAGTCAAATTCCAGAGTTCACAGGTTGAGGAGAAAATATTAAAAGCAGCCAGGAAAAAATAATTGGAGTGTTATGGAAACACAATCAGGAAAACACAATATGTAGTACCTTCTACATTAAGGGATTGATAGGCTTAGAATATGATATTCCAGAGGTCAAAGAAAGATTAAAACCTAGAATCACCTACCCAGCAAAACTGAGTATAATGCTTCAGGGGAAGATATGGTCATTCAATGAAATAGAGGACTTTCAAGTGTTATTCATTAAAAAACCAGAGCTGAACAGAAAATTTGACTCTCAAATACAAAAAGCAAGAGAAGCAATGAGAAGGTAAACAGGAAAAATAAATCGTAAGGAACTTATTAAAGGTGAACTATTTACACTCCCACATGGAAAAACAATCATTGTAACTCATGACACTTTTCCCAACATGAGGATAGTTGAAGTGAATATATACGTATACATACATAGGAGGGTGTATGTGTGTTTAAATACATATGTAAGTGTGTGTATATATGTGTACATGTATATATAGACAGAGGGTACAGGATCATTTGAATAGGAAGGGATGATATCTAAAAAATAAAATTAAGAGGTGAGAGAAGAATATAATGAGAAAAGGATAAAGGGAGAGATAGAATAGGGTAAATTATCTCATTTAAAAGAAGCAAGAGAAAACTGTTACAATGGAGAAGAAGAACAGGAAGGTGAAAGGAAATTGGGTCCATCTTGCTCTCATTTAATTTGGTGTAAGGAGGGGATAACACACACCCAACTGGGTATCTTACCCTATGGAAAAGTAGGAGGGAAGGGGATAAGAGTGTGGATGATAAAAGGGAGGACAAATTGGGGGAGAGGGTAGTTAGAAGTACATATTTTTGAAAAGGGACAGGATCAATGTAGAAAATAGAATATCTGAGGGGCAGGATAGCATGGAGGAAAATACAGTTAGTCTTTCATAATATATCTACTATGGAAATATTGTAACTACACATGTACAACCTATATTAAACTGCTTATCTTCCCAGAGGAGATGGGTGAGGAGGGAAGAAGGGAAAGAATCTGGAAACTGGAGTTTATAAACAAATGTTAAAAATAATTGTTTTTTTTTTTTACATGCAACTGGGAAATAAGATATACAGGCACTGGGGTATAGAAATCCATCTTACCCTACTAGAAAGTTAGAGGGGGTATAGGAGAGAATATAAGAGAGAACAGATTGGGGGAAGGGGTATTCAGTAGACTTGCTATTTCAGGGTGCGTGGTAGGGGAAAGATGGGGAGAAAATTTGTAACTCAAAATCTTGTGGAAATGAATGTTGAAAACTAAAAATAAACAAATTAAAACACTGAAAGATGAAATAAAATAAATTTAAAAAATTAGAATTGGCCAATTGGAAACAAATGACTCCATGAAAGTATAAGAAATAATCAAATAAAGTTAAAATACTGAAAAAAAGAGAAGAAAATACTTTCATTTGAAAACAACTGCCTTGTAAAATAGTCTGAGGAGAGATAATTTAAATACTACTGGATTATGTGAATGCCATGATCAATCGAGAAAAAGCTTAGACACAATTTTTAGGAAGTTATCAAAATTTCAGAGTTCCAAGGCCAAAGAGAAAATACTTCAAACACCATGAAAAAAACATTCAAATACCATGGAGCCACAGTTAGGATTACACAGTATTTAGCAGCTACCACCTTAAAGGCACAGAGAGTTTGGAATGATTCTGAAAAGCAAAGTAGTTAGGATTACAACTAAAAATAACCCAGTCAGCAATACTGAGTATAATTGTTAATGAGAAAAATGAATATTTTATGAAATAGAGGACTTTGAAACATTTCAATGAAACAACCAGAACTGAGTAGAAAATCGATGACTTCCAAATACAAGACTCAAGAGAAGCATAAAAAGGATAAATATGAAAGGAATCATCTGGGGATTATAACATTTAACTACTCACCTTTCCAAACTAGAAGATGATACATTTATGGGAGCCAAGATGGCACAGTAGAAACAAGACTTCCACATGGCTCCGGCTCCCACCTCCTCCAATACATGTGAAAAATGAATCTAAACAAACTTTAGAGCTACAGAACCCACAAAGTGACAGAAAGTAACAAATGCCCCACTGAAGGAAGTCTGGCAGGCCAGCAGGAATGGTCCATCACAGCATGCTGGGAACTGAGCACAGTCGGACTGAGCCATGGTTTTAGCTCCAGGGCAACCCCTTCCAGCCATGGCTGGAGCTGACTTCACCAGAGTAGCGGTTTCCAGATTTCTCAATCCACAAATGCCAAAGACAAAGTAAAAGGTCAGTATGAAACTTTGTTCAAACAGGGGGCGCGCAGTATAGCTGCTTCCCCTGAAGCAAGAAGTGAAGAAGGAACAGTGACTGCAGCCACTGCTGTATGGCTGCTTCTGGAGCTCCTGGCCTTCAGATTTTTGGGGAATCAAGGGACCATTCAGAGGGTAATTGCTTTTCTTTGACCTGCTTGGATCTGGATTGCGATCTTGGGTGCTGGTCCTGGGGTGTGTGACCAGTGAGCCAGAGAATTTGGGGGCTGTAGAGAAGGCACCTATCTAATAGCTCCAGCATCTGCAAAACCTAGCAATTTGGGACATAGCTCTCTCCATTCTGGAAACAGAGTTCTACTGTGGCAAAGAGTTCAAAAGTGAAGTGCTTGGCTGCCCATATAAGCAAGCAGAGGAAATACAAATAAACCATAGAATCCTTTTTTGGGGACAAAAAAGACCAAGGCATGGAGCAGGAGGAAGACAGTGAAGGCAGAACTCCTGAATCAAAAACCTCCAAGAAAAATATGAAATGGTTACAGGCCAGGGTAGAGCTCAAGAAGGATTTTGAAAATCAAATAAGAGAAGTGGAGGAAAAATTGGGAAGAGAAATGATAATGATGCAAGAAAATCATGAAAAGTGAGTCAAAAGCCTGCTAAAGGAGACTCAAAAATACTGAAGAAAATAACACCTTAAAAAATAGACTAACTCAAATGGCAAAAGAGGCCCAAAAAGCCAATGAGGAGAAGAATGCTTTAAAAAGCCAAATTTGCCAGATGGAAAAGAAATTTCAAAAATTCACTGGAGAGAATAACTCCTTCAAAATGATATTGGAGCAATTGGAAGCTAATAACGTTGAGAAATCAAGATGCTATAAAACAGATCCAAACAAATGAAAAAATAGAAGGCAATGTGAAATATATCATTGGAAAGACCACTGACCTGGAAAATAGATCCAGGAGAGATCATTTAAACAGATGCAGAAAAAGATATTGATAAAATAGAAAACCTGTTCCTAGTGAAAATACTGGAAAGTATCAGTATCAGAAAGTATATAAATATATATGTGAGTGTGGGCATTTGTATGTTCATGTATACATAGAGGGCACAGGATGAGTTGAATATGAAGGGATATCTACAAAATAAAATTAAGAGGTGAGAGAGGAATTTATTGGGAGAAGAAGAAACTGAGCAACAGATTAGGTTAAATTATCTCATATAAAAGAGACAAGAGAAAACTTACAGTGGAAGGGAAGAGCAGGAAGGTGAAAGGGAATGGTAAAACCTGATTCTCATTGAATTTGGTCTAAGGAGGGAATAACATACATGCTCAATAGGGCAGTGGTTCTCAACCTTCCTAATGCTGTGACCCTTTAATACTTGTGTGTGGGCATATCTGCATGTGGGTGGACCTGCCTGGCAGATAGAGGAGTGGAAATATGTGTTTTCCAATGGTCTTAGATGACCCCTGTGAAAGGGTCGTTTGACCCCCAAAGGGGTCGTGACCCATAGGTTGAGAGCCACTGCAAAAGGGTATCTTACCTTATAGGAAAATAAAGGGAGTAGGGGATAAGGGGAGGGAGGATAGAAGGGAGGGCAGATTGGGGGAGAGGGTAGTTAGAAGCAAACATTTTTGAAAAGGGTTAGGGTCAAAGGAGAAAACAGATTAAGTGGGGGGCAGGGTAGGATGAAGGCAAATATAGTTAGCCTTTCACAATATAACTACTATGGAAATGATGTGGGTAACTACACATATATAATCTATATTGAATTGTTTATCTTTCCAGTGAGGGTGGGTGAGGAGGGAAGTAGGAAAAAAAATCTGGAACTCAAAGTTTTAAAAACAAATGTTTAAAAATTTGTTGTTGCTTTTTTTTACACGCAACTGGGAAATAAGATATACAGGTACTAGGGTATAGAAACCCATCTTGCTCTACTAGAAAGTTAGGGAGGTGAATGAGGAGGATATAAGAGAGAACAGATTGGGGTGAGGGGTATTCAGTAGGCTTGCTATTTTGGGGTGGAGGGTAGGGGAAAGATGGGGAGAGAAAATTGTAACTCAAAATCTTGTGGAAATGAATGTTCAAAACTAAAAATAAATAAATTTTTAAAAAATATATTAATAAAAAAATAAGGAAGAAAACCAAATTATCAGTATCAAAAATAAAATGAGTGAATTCTCCATAAATGAAGCAATTATTAATGAGTTATTTTACCTGATGATATGCCAACAAATCTGACAATCTAAGTGAAATGGATGAATATTTACAAAAATATAATTGCCCAGATTTAAAAGGGAAATAGAACACCTAAATAACCTCATCTTAGAAAAAGAAATCGAACAAGTCATTAATGAAAACCCTAAGAAAAATCCTTAGGGTCAGATGGATTCATAAGTGAATGTTATAAAACATTTAAAGAATACTTAATTGCAATACTATATAAACTATTTGGAACAGGCAAAGCAGGCATACTGCCAAATTCCTTTTTACAGCACAAATTTGGTGCTGCTACCTAAACTAGGAAGAGCAAAAACAGATAAAGAAAACTTTAATTTACCTAATAAGTACTGATGTAAAATTTTTAAATAAAATACCAGCAAGGAGATTACAGCAATATATCACAATGGTCATACACTATGGGAATTATAAAAAGAATGCAGGACTAGTTTAATATTAGGAAACCTATTAGCATGACTGATCATATCAAATAACAAAACAAAAAGAAATCATATGATTATTTCAAGAGATGCAGAAAAAGTTTTTGACAAAATATAATACCTATTCCTTTTAAAAAAACACTAGAGAGCATAGGAATAAATTGAGCTTTACTTAAAATGATAAGTGGTATCTTCTAATATATTTCATTGATTTTCATGAATGATTTCTTGAAATACGATATCCAGTCAGGTATTTCAAGTAATCCAATGATTCTTAATTTATCTCTAGTTGAGCTGTTTTCCAGGTCAGTTGTGTTTTATGTGATACCCAACATTTTCCTCTATTTTTTTCTATTTGTTGACTTTTATTGTCTCCTGGAATCATTATTTGATCCATTCTAATCTTTAGAGAGTTTGTTACTACGGTACAATTTTGTGCCTCATATTAGGCAATGGATTATTTATCCAAGTCTCTCCTCTGTAGCTCTCATTTATTTTATAATAACATTTTAAAACTTGTTAAGATGTTTGAATAATTTCTTATATAAATTGTAATTGTTCTCTCTGGTGTTCAAAGACCCTCATAACCTGCCTCCCTTGCCTACTTTTCCAGTCTTCTTACACTTTACCAGCCACTGCGATCCAGTGACACTGGCATCCTTGTTGTTCTTCAAATAAGATACTCCCTCTCCTGATTCTGCTTTTTCACTAGATTCCACCATGCCTGGAATTCTTTCTGTCCTGCCATATCTTGGTTTCTCTGTTTTCTTTAGAGTCCCAGTTAAAATCCCACTTTCTACCAGAAGTCTTTCTTTCCTAATCCATCTTAATTCTAGTACCTTCTCTCAGGTGATTATCTTTAATTCATCTTCTACGTATCTTGTTTGTACATAGCTGTTTACACATTGACTTTCATTAGACTGAGATCAGGAACTTGTCTTTCCTTGTATCCCCAGCATTTAGCACAATGTATGGAAATGTTTAGACAAAGATTATAGACTGTCACCAGGCTGGATTCATAACAGCAATGCAGGGTTGGTTCAATATGGTAAAAACTGTAAATATAATTAACCATTTTAATAAAAAGAACAGACTCTCAACAGATACAGAAAAAGCTTTTGACAAGATAGAACAACCATTCTAGTCAAAAACACTCTAGAAAGCATAGGAATGAATGCATCCTTCCTTAACATAAGTAGTATCTATCTAAAGCCAAGAGTCAGCATTATTTGTACTAGTGATAAACTATAAACCTTTTCAATAAGATCAGGGATAAAGAAAGGATTCCACTATTATCACTGCCCTTCAAAATACAGTGGTAGAAATGCTAGCTATAACAATAACATAAGAAAGAGAAATTGAGGGAATAAGCACAGGCAAAGTGGAAACAGAAATACTGCTTTTTGCAGA
>CM053584.1:181859197-181885879 GCA_028627135.1 Pseudochirops cupreus | reverse complement strand
GGGAGGACCCCAGCGATTTGGGACAGAGCTTTCACTTCTGGAAGCAGAGCCCCACAGAGACTTTAAAAAAAAAAATCACGGTCTGAAGAACCATGAGTAAGAATAAGCATAAGAAGCAAAGTAAGAACAGCTCCCAAACCCTTGATTCCTTCTTTGGGGAAAAGAAAGATCATGGGAGAGAGAGGGAGGAGGAGAGCGCAGCCAGAGCGACCCCACCAGAGGCCTCCAATAAACATGAAGAATGCCTTAAAGCTAAAGATGAGCTGAAGAAAGATTTTCAAAACCAAATAAGGGAAGTGGAAGAAAAACTGGGAAGAGAAATAAGGGAAATGAAAGAAAAATTGGGAAGAGAAATAAGAATGTTGCAGGAAAATCATGAAAAGAGAGTCAGCAGTATGACTGAACAATAAACTGGGAAATAAAAACCTCACAAGTTTAGAAAAGCAGAATTAATTAATTAAATAAATAATATATCCTTTCCTGACCACAATACACCCATTTCCCAACCTCTGCCCTTGCTCCAGAGTTTTTCCCAGGAAGCCCTGCTTCAGCCCAGATCCAGGGCCCCTGCCTCTGAAGTCTCTACTTTAGATATCTCCCAAGGAACCCTTTATTAGCTCAGGATCCTGGCCACTGCCTATGGCCTCTTTCTTCTGGTACCTTCCAGTCACTGCTATATAAGCACCAAATGCAGGTAATTTGCCTTCCAGTCTTCATTATTACTCCAGGACTGTCCAGCACTCAGAAAGCTTTCTAAGACCATATCCACCTCGAACTGCCCTCTCCTGCTTCCTATCCAGACTTCCCAAGACCTTCATCTGCTACTGCCTACTGTGACACAAGACTCTTGGACCTCAAATGAAGTCCTCTCACAATGAGTTCTTGAACTCATGTGTTTCTCCACTCCACTTTCTGCCCTATACTAGGAAATTTCAACATACGTACTCATACTCCATCAAATATTATAATTTTCCAGTTTCTCAATCAAGGCCAGATTATCTGATCTTGATATGGGGCTGATTTAAGACCCTTCTTATTTTCATAGAATCACAAAATCTCAGGCTTGCAAGATACTATATCACTGTAATGGGAAGCAAAGGAGTATTCTGCTCCTTTGTTTCAGTTATTCGAGTGTCTTTGAGTCTTGTCTCTGATTATGTCAAGTCGTTGTTGGAAACAGTATATATTGTGCTGCCCTTAATAGACCTAAGGGAGTCTGGAGATCTTCTCTGCTCTTAATAGGTCTAATGTCATCATATGGACCCCACAGTGGGAGGAACTTGCCAAAAGAGAGGATATAAAACTCAAGTACAAGCTGGGACCAAGCAGAAGTGAAAGGGAGGATGGTTATGGTGTTTTGCACTCTGTCTGTTCTATCTGTGTTGATGTTACTTTGTCAGAAAAAAGCATCCTGTCTGTTGACAGAGGATGTTGCTGCTGTTACAGAAGCCCGAGGACTTTACTGCTGGTTCAGAAGCCCTGAAAGAGGACTTTACTGTTGTCTGTTTACAGAAATCCTGAAAGAGGTTTTTACTGTTGTTTTCAAAAGTCCTGGGATTTTACTGCTGATTTGTGTTTGGTTTCTCAGACAGAAGCCCTGTCTGTTGGTTTGTGTTAATTTCTCAGAGAGCAAATTGAGATGACAGTGCCAGCAATGTGTGTAAATATAGTTGTAGCCCTGTTGAGCTTTGTTTTCTTAGAAACAGAAAGTGTGAAGAGCTTGGGGGTGGAGCAGTCCCTGTGAGCTGTGATTGGAGAGCTGCCTACCTGTGAATCTAGGCAACAATTGGGTGAATCCAGGCAAGAGATGGGAGCAGCCAGCCCATGGAAAAGGAGCCATAGAGTTTGGCAGTCTGCAGTTAAGATGAAAGCACCTATACTTAGGTACTTGGGGCTAACTGAAGAGATCTGTGACTTACTTGAGACCTAGAGGTGGATGGTCTTTGTACTTTCCACTACCCCTTAAGGGGGTACTTAGTAGTGATTGATGATATTGTAACTTAATTATGACCTAGGGATGGATGGCCTTTGTGCTTTCCACTACACCTTAAGGATGGATTAGCTTAAGAATGATTGAAAGTCATCCTCCAGTTAAGATGAAAGGAGATTTTACTAGGGTACTCTAAATTGATCTAGGAGATTGTGACTTACTGAATGATATATTTTGTTTAAGACTATGTGGCCACTTTAGTAATAAGTTGTTATGTCATATTGTTCTGAATATTTTACTTCAGTTTCTGGAATGTTTTGCTTCAGTTTGTTGCTGAATAAATAGAGAGTTCACCCTACTCTGTGATTATAAAGTTATGCACAGAAGCAGTTCTTGGGAGAGCTGCTTGTCATTGGCTTTACCATCACCACCTAGTTCAATCTATGTCTAAACTATACCAGGTAAGTAATTATCTTTTTTTTTTGTATACAGGTAAGTAATTATCAATATATTCCAAGAGGACCTCCAGTGAAAGGCTTTATATCTCCTAGAGTTAATTATGTAACAGATTATGTCTTACTTAAATGTATTACCAGTATGTAACTGAACTACATTTAACATGTAATTTAAATTATGTTTAAATCATTAGGGTGACTTAAATAACTATTTAAATTAGCCAAGAAGAGTCATTTAAAATATCAGTCAAGATGATTCAATTTCATTACTTTTAAGCTTTAAAAAATCATTTGTATCATTTGGTACAGAAATACTGGATAAAGAATTAGGGAACTTTATATTTAGTCTCCCACTAACCACTAATCTCTGTAGGAATCAGTTTCCTCATCTAAAAATGAGAAAATTTGATTAAATTATATCCACGATACCACTATGCTCTATGATTTTATTAACTGGCTAGAAAAAGATTTGGAGGTTTTAGGGTATGGTAAGTTCAATCAGGCAACAACACGAAACAAAAAGGTTGAATGAATTAAAAGACTGCTTTGCATAAAATCTTGCTAGAATCTGCCCTGGTCAGATCATATATGAACTGTGTTTAATTCTGAGATGTCATTTTAGGAAGGCCATTTAGGAAGGCAATCAGAAGAGTGGAAGCCCCATTAGCAAAACACCTTGCTTGAATTCATCTTGCATAATTATTAATTAAAAGAATCAGGAATTTAGACCTGGCTTCCTGAGGAGAGTGAGGGGGTAGGATAGGGAGACAGAGAGGGGGTAAAGGGGAATAGCATAATATTTGTTTTCAAGGGCAGTCACATAAGAGATTAAAACAAGGCAGAACCAGGAGCAATGGGTGCAAATTGCAAAGAGGTAGATTAAAACAAGAAATAAGGACAAACTTCCTAACAGTCAGAGTTTTCCAAAAGTGGAATGGGCTACCTTAGGAGCCCATAGCATATTCCCATAAAGAAAATGTTGGATGATCACTAATTGAAATATGAGTTAGAGGGAATTTTTGTGTGGTGTAAATTGAACTAGAGGTTTTCCTCCAACTATGAAGTCTTTTTTTAACTCTCGGATGAAGAAAATTTCCCCCTGCCCATCAAAAAGCAAAATATATATGCATTACAAGTTAATACAATAAACAGGAAAAAAAATGTACACAGTTCATTGAAGCAGACACTTAAGAGTTCAGCAGAAGGCAAACCATCTCAAATTTAATAGTATGACCATGGGTACTTGGAGATTGCTTTTCCTAAATTACCTTGGCAAAGTAACCATTCTTAAAAACAAAAGCAAATCAAAATAACTGTAGGATCATCCTACATTTATCAAACTATAAAAGATAATGGAAAACAGGAAAACCCAATAGTACAATATTATTACACTGTTGGTGAAGTTGTGAACCAGGGTGATCTTTTTGGAAAGCAATCTGACAATATAATAAAAGCTATAAAAACTGATCATACTCCAGGGTTGTCACTATCTCGTCTATATCTGAAAGATTTTTTTTTTAAAAACCTATATATACAAAAAAGTCAGGTGGCTTTATTAGAGTTACTAAAAAACAAATAAAAATAGGAAATAGCCTTTAATGCTAATAATTGGAGAATGCTTTAAAATGTGGCATATCAATGTAATTTAGGGGTTTTAATATTGATTGGGGGGGAAAAGTTTTTCTTTATGACACACAAGTGAAGCATAACATCATTTAAAGCTAATTCTGCTCTTATAGTAGAGCTCTGAGATATATTCATTTAGTTTCCTGGATATAAGCACTCAAATATTTTGTATGATTTTACCGTGTATGATAACATGAATTAATATTTGCTGTGACTGAAAGTATGATTCATATCAAGTGAGTGTTATATATCAGTTATCTCTCTTTTTAAGATACTGTTAATCTTAAAATTTTTTAGCTTTTATCATAGGTCTACTTATTTTATATTTATGTCACAAGTTTTTACTAATTTTGTGTCTTTGTCTATTTATTTATTTCTTATCCCTAAGAATAGAAACTATAGGGATCTTAGATATAATCTAGTGCAACTTCTCATGCAAAGTAAAAACCAGTTCTACAATATCTTGTGAAAGGGCAAAAAACTGTTCTCTATCTGGAGGCATCTCTAAGATTCATAAGGTCCAATTGTAGCAACCAATCAAAAAGGAATTCCCTAAGTACTTGCTGTGGGTAAAACATTGTGGTAAATGCTGAGGATATAAAGACAGAAGTGAAACATTCCCTGTCCTTGAGGAGCTTCCAGTTTAATAGGTCAGATATGCATGTATATTATATGTATATATTTTATACATGTGTGTATAAAACTATATGTAATAATATAGATATTATATATGCATGTGTATCTATGCATATATGCATGGAGATACATATATGTGCACATGTTGTTACATGCAATGACTCATTTATATATGACATATGTACTCATGTTTTATATATACACATAGAGAATATATCAAAATTAATGCAGGGCAGTTTTTGAAGGAAGTGTATTTGTTCTTGGGGTGATGAGAAAAAGCTTCATGTTAAAGGAAATCATGGATTTTGAGAGGTGGAGCTAAGGAGGCAGTGTATTCTAGGCATGAGAAACAAGGCAGTACAGACAGATACATGGAGAGCAGAGACACAGAGTATGTATTCAAATAACTAGCTATATCAATAAAACAGGATAAAAAAATTGAAAGACTAAAAATAGGTACTAAAGAATCATTCTTTTGCAGATGATCTGATTATATACTTAGATAATCCTAATAGAGAACCAAGTAAAAAATTAGTTGAAACAATTAATTTCCTCAGATTTCTAGGATGTCAAATAAACTTATATAATTATATACTAATAAAACTCAGGAAGAGATTAATATACAAAATACAGAAAATACACAATACTTGAAAGTTTTAATTTCTAAGACAAACCCAGGGATTATGTGAACAGAATTACAAAACACTTCTTATACAGAGAAACATCTAAACAATTGGTGAGATCCTAATTCTTCATGGGTATGTTGAGCCAATAAAAAAAAAAGACAATTCACCCTGACTTAACAAAGAATTATTTGACAGCACTAGAGAAAAATAAAATTCCTCTAGAAGAAAAGGAGTTTCTGTACAAACAAAGCCAATGTAACCAAGATTAAGAGGGAAGTGGGAAACTGGGAAAGAATTTTTACAACCAGTGTCTCTGATAAAGGCCTTATTTCTAAAATATACAAGGAATTATGTAAAATCTATAAGAATACAAGTCATTCCCCAACTGATAAATGGTCAAAGGAAATGAACAGGCAATTCTCAGAGGTAGAAATTAAAGATTTCTTTCATAAGCATATGAAAAAAATGCTCTAAATCACTAGATTAAAGAAATGGAAATCAAAACAACTCTGAGGTACCACATCTCACCAGCCAAATTGGCTAAGATGACAAAACAGGAAAATGGCAAATGCTGGAGAGGATGTGGAAAAATTGGAACACTAATGCATTGTTGGTGGAGCTGTGAACTGATATAACCATTCTGGAGAGCAATCTGGAACTATGCCCAAAGGGCTATAAATAATTGCATACCCTTTGACCCAGTAACACCACTTCTGGGCTTGTATCCCAAAGACATCATAGAAGTGGGAGGAGGAACCATATGTTCAAAAATATTTATTGCAGCTCTCTTTGTGGTGGCAAAAAACTGGAAATTAAGGGGATGCCCATCAATTGGAGAATGGCTGAATAAGCTATGGTATATGAATGTAATGGAATACTATTGTGTTAGAAGAAATGGGGAGGAGATGGTCTTCATATTCACCTGGAAAAGCCTATGCAAACTGATGCTATGTGAGAAGAGCAGAACCAGGAAAGATTTGTACACAATCACAGACACATTGTATGTGTGATGACCAATTTTGATAAACTGGACTCTTCTCAGCAATGCACAGCTATGAGACAACACTACAAGTCTCAGGATGGAAGGAGATACCTACATTCAGAGAAAGATCTAGAAAGAACAGAGTTTAAATGGAAACTGAAGCAACCTACATGCTATCACTCTTCTCCATGTTTGGTTTTGTTTCCTTTTTCCCATTGTTCATTCCATTGGTTATAACCCTTCTATACAACCAGACTAATGTCCAACGTGAAAGTATTTGCAGATTCTATACTTGACTGCATGCCTCCATGGGGTGGGGGGGAGAGGGAGGGAAGAAAACTTGAAATTCAAGGGACTCTGGAACTGATTCTTGTAAACTAAAAGTAAATAAACAAATCAATTAAAAAAAGAAGAAGAAAAGAAAGTAATAAAAATCAATGAAAAAAATGTTAAGGGTAGTAGTCTAGCAATTTCAGATTGGATTGAGTATTGGTTCTGGAATCAGGAAAGTTCATCTTCAATTCAGATCTGCCCTCATATTTATAAGCTGTATGACCCTGAGCATGCCACTTAACTGTTTCCCTCAGTTTCTTCACCTGTAAAATTAGCTGGAGAAGGTAATAGTAAACCCAAATTGTATCATGAAGAGTCAGATATGACTGAAAATGATTTAGCAACAACAACCACAAAGCAAAATCATCAGAGCAATCTGGTGGAAGTTAACAAATAAGAGTGATGGATCAGATTAATAGATTGGCCACACAATGCACAGTAGTACATTACCACAGTAATATAGTGTTTGATAAACTAAAAAGATCCAAGATTTGGGACTAAGAACTCTAAATTTGCCAATATTCTTGGGGAAAATGCAAAGCAATTTGGAAGAAACCTAGATCAAACCAATATCTCACAACAAGACAAGCTTAAAATATAACTAAATTAGTGGAGCTTTGGAAAATGTACCTGAAGATCTGTGAATAAGGAAAGAAAGAGTATGACCAACTACGAGATAAAAATGATTAGGTGAAACAAAATATTCTCTTTGTGATATTATGGGACTGTGAATCCCTGAACACTATGATCTTAAAACAACCAAATGATATGTTGCCAAATGCAAGAGAAACATAATCGGTGTAAAAAGGTTGTGACACATTACTAGTAATGATTAGTTTATAACAGGTAGGATTAAAAAGAGATCAGGAAATGTCCTATTAGAATGGAGATGAATGGAGAAACAGAGAAATGGAGAAAAAATGTGAATTGGCTCAAGACCCAAAATGGTGCCCCACCAATGTTAAAACATCCAGAAAAGATCCTCTACTATGTTTTGTAGATGATCCATGAAGAAGTTGAGGAAGGTCATGGATAAAAATCAGACATGTATGAGATTTTTTTTCTTTGTTTTTTCACCTTGTTACAAGAATTTGCCAACTCTTCCTGATTATATAATCAAAACAATAGATTTGAAAGATAGGACAAAATTAAATTTCGTTGTTTTTATTTTGCTGGAAGTTATGTAATTTCTCTACTGAGGCAATCTGGCTTAGAAAATTGAGAGCCAGGAAATTGGGGAGACCTGGGTTTACAGTCATTCCTTTGGCACATGCAAAGCTGTGACACTCAGCAATTTAACACCATAGTTCTATTGCAGAATCATTAGTACGCTATATTGATAAAGGAGCTTTTCCTTATTAGGAGTGTCCTATAATCAGTGAAATCAGGAATCTCTTCCCTCATTTTTCTAATAAAAATCTAGAGAGTTAAAATGTTAAGATTCTGTGTGCATATTTCTGCCACATTCTATTCAATTATGAATTTTTTTGCATTTATTTCATTTTTAATTTTGAAATAAATTTTAGAAAAAATACTTGGTATATTATTTTGTATGTTTTGATGACAATCATCTTAGTTATGTTTAGAGAGAAATATGAAGCTGTATATTGAGGAGATTATGATAAATCTTATGATTAAGCCTTTAAATTGTAACATTCCCTATAAATCCATTCTCGAGCATGAATATGAATCTCTCAAACTGATAAGCTTATTCTCTATGGATAATTACAAAATTCATACATCCTAAAAAGATTTGGCTGGAAGTATCTGGGTGAGCTGTTAATGAGTCTGGTATTAAGAGCTTTGCATTAACTTTTAAGGAGCAAATTTTCTGGCTGTAGTCCTGGATTTTGAGGCAGTTGAAATCAGCTCTGGTTGTCTTTTCTAAGGTCAGTAGTAAAGTCAAATTAGTTATTTAAACAGATAATTAAACAATTTGCCCAGAACACTATAACCTCTATTCATTCCTTTCTAATATTTCCTGAATGAATATCAAACCAGTCCGGGTTAGGTGACGTCCCACTCTAAGGCTTCGTGCTCAGACTTCAGTATTAAATGATCAAAAAGAAGAGTAGACATTTTTTTCTAATATGTCTCAAAAGCAGAAGTTATGAGCCAAAAATAAAGCGACCATAGCTTTCTCCATGTCCTAAGACACCGGGAACCAAAAAGTAAAAAAAATTCATGAAAAAATGCCTAACAGGATCATTCAGTACTCCCTTCCTCTATGCTCCTAGCAACAAGGCTACACTGGCCAATCCAACCCACCCGTGGACTTACAAAAAAATGCAATACCATATCTTCACCTTTCGTCACTCTTTCCAGGGCCATGGAAATCCAAGCTCTAAACTACAGAAATTTTGTGCCAGAGCAGCATTCTATTATGCAAATAAATGACCTCTGAAGGAGAGTAGAAGAAATCAGCAAATGGGGTAGGATACCTTACCTCACTTCCAGAGCCTCAGCAATCCAAATCTCAACAAATGTTTTCCCAGGCTACAAAAATATGACTGTGGAATAACTGTACTTTTAGGTCAGAACTGAAGAACAGAATGAATAAAACAGGACACATGTTGTAGTGGAGGAGGGAAAGAAGGGCACTGTGGCACTCTATACCTGAGGAAAAGAACCCAGTATTCAAATGGGGATAATTCTGTTCCTCCAACCACCTGTGTACCCAAAATCACTTGCAGCATAGACAAAAGGTGATGAACCACAAATTGCACAGTATGGGAGGAGCCTAAGATAGATACTTTGAGATCTATTCTATAGCATTCAGGATCTAATCTTTCCATAAAAGAAGAGGGAGTTGGAACATGAGTAATAGGGGAAAATAGGAAGAAAAAGACTGGAATTTGCGAAGATCAGGAGGAAGAATACTAAAGGACCTTGAGCTCAGAAAATCATGGAGAAGGCATCAAAAAACAAGAAAATATGGCCTCTACATCTAGTGGAGACATGATAAATAGTGAAAAAGAAAGGAAAATGCTTCATCTTACTTACCATTTCCTGAGTAATTTAAAAGAGAAATGAAAACTGCAACAGCAGAATTTATGGCCTGTACAACAACAAATTGTCGGAATAGAAAAATTTGAACTGGCAGTGGTAAATCTCATCAATGAAATAAAAAAGATGACAACTGATTGGGAATAGAAGTGCTAGAGAGATAAGGGACAATGTGGAAGAAAAGAGTCAAAAAGCCTCTCACAAGAAATTAATAGAAAACAGCCTCTTTATTTAAGCAAAATATATTGATCTGAAAGACAAGATATGTAGAGTTAAGGATTGTAGGCATCCCAGAACAAAAGTCAAAAAATCTGAACATCATAATGCATTAAATACAAAAAAACTACACAGGGCTTTTGAAGACAGAAAATCAAATACCAATGGAAAGAGTCTATAGATTGTCTCAAAAAAAGACAACAGGATGGCAGAGCAAAAGCAGGGACTTACTTGAGCTTTCCCCCATACCCCTCCAAATTTATGTAAAAAATGACTTAAAGTGTTTCTAGAGCTACAGAATCCTCAAAATGACTGAATGAAATCCATCTCCTGCCCTAGACATTTTGGAAGGCCTACAGGTACCATCTATTGCACTGGGCTGGGAGCAGAGGGCAGTTCAGTGTGGCCCTTGATGTGCCCCAGAAGGCCTCAGGGTACTAAATCAATGGTAGCTGTGGCTTTTTCCAGACTTCTCAAAAAATAAATGCCAAAGACAAAGCAGAGGGTCAGTGAGGAAACACTATCCAATCTGAGTGACAGAAGAGTATGTTCCTTCCCCAGCTCTTTGTGGTGGAATTAATGGTGGCTTCTGGAACTTCCAGACCATAGATGGTAGATAGCTTAAGTGGCTGCTCAGAGGAAGATTGCAGGGATGTCTTTGCTGGTCCTGAGGCAGGATTCTCTTGCTTTGCCCTTCTTGTATCTTGGTCAGAGTGTTGGATGGTAGTCCTGGGGTGAGGAGCTCTGATGCGGCAGAGCTTGTGGCATTTGTGGATAGAGTCTTCACAGTTCCTGGTAGTCACTCACAGAACAACACAGCCCTAGAGAGGAGTAAACACCTCTCCTTTGATCATACCACCTTACAAGAACTGAAATTTTATAGGTGCCTAGAAGTAGCTCTGACAACAGTAGCACAAACCCCCTGAAAACTGGGGGTTTCTCCACTCTGAAAGCAGATTCTTATCTTTACTAAGAGCTCAAAAGTCAAATATTTGGTTGTGAATATGAGCAAATGGCATAAAAAAATTAGACTAAAGACTATTACTATGGTTACAAAGAAGGTCAAAATATACAAACAGAAGCAGACAATGAAGTCAAAGCTTGTACATACAAAGCCTCCAAGAAAAAAATGAATTGGTTGTAGGCCATGGAAGAGCTTAAACAGGATTTTGAAAATCAAGTAGTAGAAGTAGAGGAAAAATTGGCAAGATAAATGCAAGTGTTGCAAGAAAATAGTGAAAAATAAGTCAATGGCTTGTTAAAGAAAGCCCTCCTCCCCAATACAAAAGAAAATAAGACGTTAAAAATAAACTGATCCAAATGGCAAAAGTTGTCCAAAAAACCAACGGGGAGAAGAATGCATTGAAAAGGAGAATTGGCCAAATGCAAAAGGAGGTCCAGAATTTCACTGAAGAAAATAATTCCTTCAAAATTAGAATGGAGCCAATGGAAACTAATTACTTTATAAGAAATCAAGAAATTATGAAACAACCAAAGACAATATGAAGTATCTCATTGGAAATAACACTGATCTGGAGAACTGAACCAGGAAAGATAATTTAAAAATTATTGGGCTACCTGAAAGATATGATTTTTTAAAAGTCTAGAAATTATCTTTCATAAAACTATCAAGGAAAACTGCCCTGATATTCCAGAACCAGACAATAAAATGGAAAGATCCCAAAAGGAAAAATCCAAGGAATATTGTAGCCAAATTCCAGAGTTCCCACAGAAAATATTGCAAGCAGCCATAAAGAAATAATTTGATTATTGTGGAAACACAAGCAAGATAACACAACATCTAGGAGCTTCTACATTAAGGGATCAAAGGACTTGGAATATGATATTCTGGGGGTAAAGGAGCTAGGATTAAAATCAAGAATCACCTACCCAGCAAAATTGAGTATAATATTTCAGCAGAAAATATACACATTCAAAAGAAATAGAAGACTTTCAAGCATTCTTGATGAAAAGACCAGAGCTGAACAGAAAATTTGACTTTCAAATAAAAGAAGCAAGACAAGCATGAAAAGATAAACAGCAAAGAAATCATAATAGACTTAGTAAAGCTGATCAGCTTACATTTCTACATGAAAAGATAATTATAACTCACCAGACTTCCCATTTTTAGGATATTTAAAGGGAATATATATAGACAGAAGGCACAGGGTGAGTTGAATATGAAAGGATGATATTTAAAAAATAAAATTAAGGTGTGAGGGAGGAATATATTCAGAGGAGAAAGGGAGAGACAGAACAGAGTATATTATCTCACATAAAAGAAGCAAGAAAAAACTTACAATGAAGGGCAAGAGGGGGAACTGAAAGGAATGAGTGAACTTTACTCCTTTTGGATTTGGCTTTAGCGGGGAATAACATGCTTAGTCAATTCCATATCTTATCCCACAGGAAAGTAAGGGGGAAGGTGATAAGGGGAGGACAGATGGGAGGGTAGATTGGGGGAGGAGATAATCAGAAGCAAACACTTCTGAAAAGGCATAATGTCAAAGGAAAAAATAGAAAAAGTGGGGTGGGATTGGATGGTGGGAAATATAGTTATTCTTTCACAATATGATTTAGGGAAATGTTTTGTATAACTACACATGTATAGCCTATATTGAATTGCTTGTCTTCTCAACATTGGATGGGTAGGGAAGGATGAAGAGAGAGATTATGGAACACTAAGTTTTTAAAAACAAATGTAAAAAAATGTTTTTATATTCAACTGGGTAATATGATATATAGGCAAATCTATCTTGCCCTACAAGAAACTAAGGGGGAAGTGGAAAAGAGGAAGAAGGTTGATAGAGGGGAGCGCAGACTGGGGGAAGGGGTAATCAGAATGCATGTTGTATTGTGGTGGTGGGCAGGGAAGAGATAGAGAGAAAATTTGGAACTCAAAATCTTATGTAAATGAATGTTGAAAGCTAAAAATAAATAAATTGTGATTAGAAAAGGACAACAGAAACAACAATAAGGAAACCTACCCAAAGCCAGAGTTGTAATCTCCAAAACTAATTCTTTTCCATTGAAAGAGGAAAACAAAAACCACACCAGAAAACATAGAAGGTATGGAACACTGTCCGGGGCTTAAGGTCAATGGTGCTCTTTTCTTCCCTAGAAAATTTACTGCTGAGGTCAGCCCTTCTGCATTTTAATGTGCCTGTTTTCCCCTCACTTAGGCATCTGACTTGTAGGCCCTTCTAACTTGTAGTTAGTTCTATGCCAGAATTGAGGTCCCCCACACTAGGGAAAAGGACTTTGGATATCTAGAGATGTCTATCCTTTCCCCAGATTTGCCAATAACTCACATTAACCATGAAGGGGAAGGATCAGGTTTGTTCATCCATTCTGTGGTTTTTCCCCTTAACTGTAGTCAGATTCCACT
This sequence comes from Pseudochirops cupreus, assembly GCA_028627135.1. Classification (NCBI taxonomy): domain Eukaryota; kingdom Metazoa; phylum Chordata; class Mammalia; order Diprotodontia; family Pseudocheiridae; genus Pseudochirops; species Pseudochirops cupreus. The sequence continues at coordinate 181,872,681 of CM053584.1, read as the reverse complement.
TGCTTTGTCTAGAAATTCCTCTAATATTTCACCACTATGACTCCACTGCTGTTATCCATGTCTTGTTACTTTTTTTCCCAGGCATACCACTTGCTTCATATTATCCCTAAGACTTCACGGTACTCTGAAGACATGTGGTTCCTTGAAGTGATCATACAGCGTTTAGGGCTCCCTTCTAGCAACTGAAAGTATGTTTGATTGATTTCTTTGTCTGACCTTCAAGTTCTGATTCTTTCCCCTCTAGTTTTCCTCTTGGAGGCTAAGGCCGAATTCCAGGTGTATGAACTCATGACGCATAAACAAAATATATTCAATATGATGTTAAGGGAACAAAGTCAGTACCTAAGGCCAAACACATTCATAGCTAATATTATGAACAGAAACGAATACTTTGTCAAGGAGACTCAAAAGAGTGATTCCAGATGTCTAACCATTCTCTTACCCCATCCTCCATACCTAGGTGTCTGATTTCTGTTTACATGTGCACATTGTTCATTCTTAATCACAGGTTTGTTCAGAAGGAATCTTATCCCAGTTATTCCTCGTTAGGAAATGTAAGGCTGAGGCCTTCGTGGCACCGAGAATTTCTCTCTTTACAAGATGTCAACACCTCCGTGACATCAGTTTTTTGAGACATTTTTTGTGGCATTGATGGATTGTCAGCTTTCCTTTCCCCTGGATGTTGACCTATTAAGGATGATTGATTCTTGGTCTGGTTAGAATAATTAGTCTATAGTTTTGGACTAAGACTTTTAAAAGGAAAACTAATTAGAGACAGGGAGAAAACAAGAAGGACTGAGACTCTAGACACAGCGGTTCTCAACCTGTGGGTTATGTTCAATTTGTAACAGTGAAAATACATCCTGCATATCAGATATTTACATTATGATTCATAACAGTAGCAAAATTACAGTTATGAAGTAGCAACGAAAATAATTTTATGGTCGGGGGTCACCACAGCATGAGGAGCTGTATTAAAGGGTCGTGGCATTAGGAAAGTTGAGAACCACTGCTCTAGAGAGAAGCTAGTTGCTAGCACATAAACTAGGGATTTTTATGTAACCCTTATAATGTAGCTGTGTAATGTTTGTGTTCATATATCCCACAGTTTAGCCCCAGGATTTGTTACATCTGATGGGGTTATATGTAATGGGTTTTAATTGTTTATACTATCAGTGACTCAGATTCTCACTTAGATTTGTAGAGATCCCATTTCTCTATGCGTTTGGCAGAGATAGACCATCACCACATGGTTACATTCAAACTCTATTGGCATCTTTGAGAAAATACTATTGAGGGTAAATATACATCTCCTTCTACCTGCTTTAGTTCTTAAGCCCATTTCATCCGGGTGAAATTCAATGTATTTTTTTTCTTTCTACATGATCAGCAATTTCTAATAATGACTCTTTTGGATCTTAAACATAGCAATTTCTTTATAACAAGTTAAGTTTATATAAAAAATAATATGTAATAAATATAATGTAATATTAAAACATACATAAGTAATAAAATTCATGAAAATACACATATATCCAAACCTCATTCTCCCACCAATGCCCCTAATACATCTGGTGAAGAGTAGACACATTTTCATATTTACCTGACATGGAAACATATGACTAAGAGGAAAGAAAGAATTAATAGCTAGAGAGTGATGAGAGGAAAGTGACCAGGTTTGTGATGGAGCCTTGATATTAGATCAAATGAGGATCTGTTGAAGGAACAGAGGCACTTTAGTTTAGGAAAAGAAGACTTAAGACAGCAAGGAAAGGTATGTTCAGATATTTTCAATTCCATTATGTGAAAGTAGCATTAGATGGGTTATTTTTTGTTATAAAGGGTAAATCTAGGAGCGAAGGACTGAATTTGCAGAGAAATTTATGTAAGGAAGAGTTTATAAATAATTAGAACTATTGAAAACTAGAATACCTTCACTAGATCAAATCTGGAATGAAACTAAGAAGCCCAAATCCCCTAGAGTCTAACCTCATCATTTTATACACCACAGAATGGTACATTTAAAGTCAGAAAGGTCCTTAAAGATTGTTGGATTCAATACTTTCATTTATAGCTTAGTAGACAAATACAGAAAGTGATTTGCACAGAATCACACAGGTTATCATTAATGTCAGGATTTGAACCAGGCCCTCTGATGTCAGACACAGCTCTTTCCATTACATCATTCTGCAAAAGGTAGAATACCATTTTGGTCAAACTTACCAGGACTTTTCTTTGAGTCGTTTGGTCTTTTCCAACTCTTTAGAATGTGATCCTTTAATAGGATATACACAGTATCATGGGTATCATTAGCTGATTCTGTGCCCGATACTCATTTTACAGATGTCAAAAGTAAGGCCTGTGAAAGTTAAGTGATTTTCCCAATGTTGCATAAGCAGTAAACACCAATGGTGGCATTCAAACCCAAGTTATTCAACACCAGATCAGTGTTCTTTCCATTGTCCTATTGTACGAAGACTGGATGTTTGTTTTTTAGTTATTTTCATAACCACTGAAATTTTTATTTAGGTCCAATCTGGATTAGATTGCCTTAAATGCGTCATCCTTTTGCCTTGACTCTCATAGTCTCATAGGGGATGAATTATGTGGAATTCAACAACTCTATACTCACTGATGAAATGTAGGGTAACTAATACCTAACATCTGCCCTGGCACTCAGTACTAACATGATTCATGCCTTACCATCTGCTGATTTTGCAGTACTCTGCGGTCTTCTGGCCTCGTCATCTTAGCTACTAAAGTAACCTAGAACTTCTGTGTCTTGCCACACACCTCCCCATTACACTGGTAGGAATTCTAGCACTTACAACTTAAATTTCTTTTGTATATTGCTTTCCTCAATTAGAGTGTGGAATTCTTGAAAGTAGGGTGTGTCTAGTCTTTTGTATTCATATCCCTAGAACTTAGCCCAGAGACTGGCACATAAGTTCTTAATAAATGTTTGTTTCATTTATCCATCCATCCATCCATCCATCCATCCATCCATCCACCCATTCTAAGGTTTCCCTTTTAAGTTGTCAGTATGATTTTTGTCATTTCAAAATTGCGTGTACCTTTTGCTTTTCACATGTTATCGGTTTGGTCATTAAAAGGGGTATGTTCTGACTCGGGCTAATTTCCTGACGGTTTAGGTTTAATATTAGACAGAAATGAAAAACTCATAAGTAACCCAAAGTTAACAAAGATCTGCTGAGGTGTAGTGGGATGGGGAAAGGATCTTTAAGGCACACTTACTGACACTGCAAGTTGATTCAACTATTTTTTCATTAGGAATGTTTCCAAGTCTTCTCTTACATTTAAAGTCATTTTTTTCTACCACTGTATGGTAGATTTTTTTGTTTTGTTTTGTTTTCCTAGGTAATTATTTTTTGTGTAAGGCCCTGTCATTTGCCTTTTAGAATTTTATAATCTAAACTCTGATTTTGTTTGCTAAATCTTGTGTCATTGACAATGCGATTCCTTAATATTTGAAGCCTTTGTTTCTTTCATTATTTTTGCTTTGTCCTGATAGTTCTGGATTTTGGCAGTGCCACATCTTGTAGTTTTCATTACGGGATTTCAATAGGTGGCAAATGGATTTTTTCTATTTTCACTTTATCTCCTAATAAATGTAGGCAGTTTTCTTTCATGATTTCTTGAAATACAATATTCAGGCTCTTTTATTTTCATAGCTTTCAAGTTGTCCAATCATTCTTTTAAAAAATTATTTGTCTACAGTCACCAGGCTTCCAGTCTCGTGACGACTTCATTCCTGAAACCTAATGAATTCCTACTAAGCTCAAGCAATGTTTATGTTTGTTTTACAACTAGGTGACACTTTAAAAAAATGCATGCATTCTTTTATATGGATTTTTAAGTCTAGATAACAACAAATTCCAATAAACTAATAAAAATTATTTATAATGATTTGATTTCTGAAGTTAATGCTCACACTATAAAATTTACATCAAGTTCTTGTAAGCTAGTTAGAGCTGACTCTAGGACCACCTGAATTTAATGCCAATTTGACAAAGCTGTAATGTTTAATATCCTTTAAAAATTTTAAAAAATATATCATTTATCTTAAACATTCTTTTTAATTTTGAGTTCCAAATTCTCTCCCTCTCCCACCCACTGAGAAGGCAAGCAATTTGATATTAATTATATATGTGAAACCATGCAAAACATTTCCATAACAGCCATATTAAAAAAAAAAGTCAAACCAAACAAAAACAAAAAACACATGAAGTGAGAAAATTATACTTCAATTTTTACTCAGAGATTATTAGTCCTCTGTCTGGAAGTAGATAGCATTTTTTCATCATGAGTCATTTGGAATTATCTTGGATCATTATATTGATCAGAGAAGATAAAGTCTTTCACAGTTGATCTTCATTACAACATTGTTGTTATTGTGTACAATGATCTCCCATTTCTCACTTCACTTTGATTCAGTTTAAATTGGTCTTGCAATATTTTTTCCCCTCTAAAACCACCCTCCTCATCATTTCTTATAGCACAATCATATGTCACAACTTCTTCAGCCATTCCTAATTGATAATCATCCTTTCAATTTCTCATTTTCCACTACAAAATATTTTGGCACATATATGTCTTTTTCCTCTGATCTCTTTGGGAAACAGACCTAGAAATAACACTGCTGAGACAAACTATAGCCATATTTTTTATAGCCATTTAGACATAGTTCCAAATTCTCCAAATTTACTGGATCAGTTCATTAGTCCACAAAGAGTTCATTAATGTCTATTTCCCCTTATACTCTCAAGGATTTGTCTTTTCTGATAGGTGTTAGGTGGTGCCTCAAAATTGCTTTAATTTCCCTTTCTCTAATTAATAGTGATTTAGAGGTGGTAACCCACAGTTTAGGAAGCACTGAAGGGATTGGGAGAGGTAAAAGCTTAAGAAGCCCTTGTTTAAAGCATGTTTTTATATGACTGTAGATAGCTTTGATTTTTTTTTTTTGGTCTTTTTTTGGAGGGGAGAAGGCAGGGCAATTGGGGTTAAGTGACTTGTCCAAGGTCACATAGCTAGTAAGTATTAAGTGTCTGAGGTCAGATTTGGACTCAGGTCCTCCTGACTCCAAGGCCAGTGCTCTATTCACTGTGCCACCTAGCTGCCCCCTGATTTTTTTTTTAAAGGGAATGTATACCTTTTATTTGCTTAAGAAAATAAACATTGGACTCATTGGGTAGGGGATACCTCCTTTGCCCAGGGCTCTCCTTTCACTGTCAGCAGGTCATGATCAAGCCCCAGGTCAAGGAGATGCAGTAGGCTCTGCAAGAGGTGCCCAGAATTCATCAGTCTAACAACGGTCCAAACAAAAGCAAGAGTTTCCAAAATGTCCTCCAGGTTAAAGCAAAACAGTCTGGGGCTCTGTCCCACCCAATAGATATAGAAGAAGGGGGTTGAAAAAAGATTTTCTCATGGTAATTTACATTGTGCCCTTCTGGCCATCAGCATTTTCTGAATGTTGTCCTCTGTATCCTTCATACTTCTCTTGAGGTATGATTTTCTCTGTTCTAATTCCTTAATTTTTTCTTCTGCTATCTTCTGTTTCTCTAACTGCTGGTTGTGAACTACTTTCTTGTACTAAAGAATAAACATTCTCCCTACACCTTCCTATGTGTGAGTCTCATCTATCAAAGTCATAATTTCTGTATCTGTAAGATGTGCATGTTTTTTTCACTCTATTTCATTGTTCCGTCTGTATAGCTGCAAGCTTCACCTTCTGCTGAGTGTCTTTAACTTTGGCTTATAGTTCTGTGAAAGCCTTCTTCAACTCCAGGTCCACCGGGGCAGCAATATTACTCCAAAATCTGGACCCTGATAGCTTTGCTTCCTTCTGAAAACTGCCTATTTATATCCTTTGATGATTTATCAGTTGGGGTATGGTTCTTATTTTTATGAATTTGACCAGTTCTCCATATTTGAGAAATAAGGTCTTAATCAGGGAAACTTGCTGTAAAATTAATTTCTTTCTATCTATCTTTCCTTCTTTCCTTCCTTCCTTCCTTCCTTCCTTCCTTCTTTCTTTCTTTTTACTTTTTGGAGGGGAGAGCAGGGCAATTGGGGTTAAGTGACTTGCCCAAGGTCACGTGGCTAGTAATTGTTAAGTGTCTGAGGCCAGATTTGAACTCAGGTCCTGACCCCTGGGACAGTTCTCTATTCACTGCTCCACTTAGCCACCCCTGTAAAATTTCTTGATATAACTTCATTATTTATGGTACCTTTTAGCAAAATATATTTTTTCTCATTTTCTCTTTTAATTAGGTCTATTTTTCCTTTTCCTTTGTCTGAGATCATGATTGTTATTTCTGTCTTTTTTACTTCAACTGAAGCATATTTGATTCTGCTCCAGCCCATTATTTTAACTCTGTGTGTGTCTTTCTATTTCAAGCATGTCTCTTATAAGAAATATTGTTGGGTTATAGTTTCTAATCTATTCTGCTGTCTGCTCTCATTTTATGGGTGGGCTCATCCTGTTCATATTCACAGTTATGATTACTAACTGTATTTCCTTCTATCCCATTTTCTTCTATTTATTTCTCTGTTTCTCCCTTATCCTTTCCCTCCTCAAAAATCTGTTTTGCTTCTAATCATTGCCTCCCTTAATCCATACTTCCTTATATAATTTCTTCCTTTCTCTTACTCCATTGCTTTCCTATTGCCTTATAGTAGGATAAATTTCCACACATAATTGTGTGTATATGTATTTTTTGCCTCTTTGAACCACTTCTGATGACAGGGAGATTGAAGGAGTGCTCCTCTCCCCCATTTTCCCATCCGTTGCAAAAAATTTTCCTTGCATGCCTATTTTTTTGTGAGAATTTTTTTTTCCATTCTACTCTTTCCCTTCCTCCTTCTCTAAGTACACCCTTCGTTATTACCCTTTTTATAGTTTTGGAGATCACTCCAACATAATTGACTCACACCTCTGCACTCTACCAATGGAAACTCTTTTTAACTGCCCTAATAATGATAAAGTTCTCATAATTACATGTATCATCTTTCCATATGACAATGTAAATAGTTTAACCTTATTGAGACTCTTTCATGTTTCTCTTTTTGTGCTCCTCCTGAGTCTTGGTTTTGACTGTGAAAATTTCTATTCTGTTCTGGTCTTTTTATTGGGAATGCTTTAAAGTCCTCTATTTCATTACATTTCCATTTTTTCCCTTGAAGAATTATACTCAGTTTTGCTGGGTACATTATTCTTGTTGTAATCCTAGCTCCTTTCCCCTCCAGAATATCATATTTCAAACCCTCCACTCCTTTAACATGGAAGCTACTAAATCTTGTGTGATCCTGATTGAAACTCCACAATATTTAAATTGTTTCTGGCTGCTTGCAATATTTTCTCCTTGACCTGGGAACTCTGGACTTTGGATACAATATACTTGGGCATTTTCATTTTAGGAACTCTTATAATTTTTATTTTACCTTTTGGATATAAGATAGCAGGGAAATTTTGCTTGATAATTTCTTCATGTCTAAGCTCTTGTTTTGATCATGACTTTCTGGTAGTTCAATAATTCTTAAATTATCTCTCCCTTCTATTTTCCAGGTCAGTTGTTTTTCCAGTGAGATATTTCACATTGTCTTCTATTTTTTCAATTCTTTTGATTTTATTTGAATGTTTCTTGATGTCTCCACTTGACCAATTCTCATTTTTAAGGAATAATTTTCTTTCATGAGTTTTTGTGTCTCCTTTTCTACTTGGCCAATTCTTTTTAATGAATTCTTTTCATCAGTGATTTTTTGTGCCTGTTTTACCATTAGGCCAATTCTGATTTTAAGGTGTTATTTTCTTCAGTGCTGTTTGTGCCTCTTTTACCAAGCTGTTAATTCTCTTTTTATAGTTTTCTTGCATAATTCTCATTTCTTTCCCCAATTTTTCCTTTCCTACCCATCACTTTCTTTTTTTCCAGGAATTCTTGTTGGGTTGTGTCTGATTTGCATTTTTCTTTGAGGCTTTGTTTGTAGTTGTTTTCAAAGTAGCATCTTCTTCTGAGTTTATGTCTTGCCCTTCCCTCCCAACATAGTAGCTTGCAATGATCAATTTTTTCTTGTTGTTGTTGTTTGATCATTTTCTCAGTCTATCTCTTGACTTTGAACTTTATGTTTCAGTTGGGCTCTGATTGCCTTTCATGGGGAGGCACTGTTCAAAGATTCAAGATTGTTATTCCTGCTGTTTTCAGAGCTAATCCTGAGGCTCTTCAAGTTTTTAGCACTTCCAAGGTGGTTTTTAATCTGAAAAGAAGTGTCTTCACTGTTCTCCTGTCCTGTGTTTTGGTCTTTACCAGGAAGAGTTCCTGTTCCCCTATAGCCTCAAGCTTTAGCACCCCTCATGGTTTTGGAACTTTGACCAGGTTCCCATTCTCCTGCAGGTAACTTGTTAAGTGCTCTTCTCTCCCTTGGAATTGTGACCAGGGCCCTTGTTCCCTTGTAACCCACCACAAGCATTTCTCTCTGCCCTGGAATTGTGTATCAGCAATAGAGCTGTCAACCAGCATATGCTACGCTCAGTGCCAGTAATAGGACAACTCTAATCTCTTTCTACCTTCTCTGGCTTGAGAGTTCCTGAAACTGCTGCTACTGCTGCTATTGTTGCTGCTGTTGAGTGCATGTGCTAGAGAAGTGTCCACTCTGGTGCTATAGACCTCTCTTACTGACCTTCTAAGTTTTCTTGGGCCAGAAAAATGTCTCACTCTGACCTTTGGTTCACTGTACTGCTCTAAAATTTAATTTTAGGTGTTTATTTGGAGGGGAATATTAAGAGAGTCCAGCTAGGTTGCTACCTCTAACCAATCATCTTGGCTCCCTCCACCCATGATTCTTAAATTATCTTTTCTTTATGTTTTCCATGTCAATTGTTTTTCCTATGAGATACTTGATCTTTTCTTGTCTTTTTCAATTTTTTGACTTTGTTCTAATGTTTCTTGTTTCATGGAATCATTATTTTCTGTTTCTCATTGTTCAGTCATTTTTCAGTTGTATTTTACTCTTCACGACCCCATTTGGAGTTTTCATGGCAAAGCCACTGGAGTGGTTGGTCATTTCTTTCTTCAGCTTATTTTATCACTGAGGAAATTGAGACAAATATTGTCAAATAACTTACCCAGGATCACACAGCTAGTAAATATCTTAGGTCAAATTGGAACTCAAGAAGATAAGTCTTCCTGAGTTTATCCACCACCCTATCCATTGTATTATTTTGTTGCTCTAATTTCTGTTTAGTCTATTATAATTTTCAAGGAGTCTGGTGCTTTAAATCTTACTCTTGTAGTAAACTCTTAATCCTCTTTCCTAGTATTCCCTCTAAAACTCTTTTCTTTTTAAAGTCATGTCAAACAAGAAAAACTTATTAAGCATATGCCAGGCACTATACCCACTAATTGATATACAAAGTAGGAAAACATCACTGTTCTTGCTTTTGAGGTGTTCACATCTCCCTCTCTCACAAGGGGAGACAACACAGAAACAACTATGATAAACAAGATGTCTAATTTATTATATCATCATGAGGTGGGAGGTTAGAAAGGCTTCTATTTTTCCATTTGTTTCCTGTAGTACATTCGTTTCACTTGCAAAATAATTTTTAACTGTTTAAATTTGTTCTAGGAATTTTAGTTGAAATGACATCCAACTTGTGGAGTTATTCACTTTCTGAGTTTATGTTTTGAACATGCCTGGAAGCAAAACATCTCTTCATCATGGGAGTCTTTTTTGTTTGTTTGCTCATTTGCCCAGCATTACCTCATAAATTTGGTTCTTCATGGTTAATTTCAAGGTCTGAACTCTTTAAGAGGGAATGTCTAGGTCTTGTTTCCTCTTTATTTGTATTTTTTCACCCTTTTGATGCTTTTTCCAGGAATGAAGTGCTGGGTTCTTTAAGGATCTCAGAGGTGGCTCAGACAAGGAACCTGAAAATTTTCTACACACCCTTGTCCTCCTAGTCTGAACATTTCAATTTCCTGACCTAGAGTAGGTCTAGGTAAAACAAATGTAACCTTGCCCCTTGGTAAAGCTCCAATAGACTTTTATTGGTCCCATTTCCCTGTAAGTTGGCTGGAAAGTTTTATAGGTTCCAAAAGACAGAACTGTAGGGTTCCTGTTGGTCTGAGCTCCCTGTCCAAGTTACTAAACTGCAGACTCAAATGGGAACCAAAATTAAGACACTATTCCAATGTCAGAACTATAGAGGTACTGCTTGCTTCTTTTCCTTTTCTCACAGTTGAATACACAGCTTCAAGTGTGTATTCTTTGCCCCGAGGCAGTTGCTTTTAAGCCATGCAAGTCCTTCCTTAATCCACCTAAAATTTGTGATCTACTTAGCTCTTGGATAATATCGACAGACCTGCAAGTTGCTCTTTGTTCTTACTCTCTGCAGTGTCAGGCCTATCCTACTGTATCTTGGATTGCTTCTTGCCCTAATAAACTCCCACAGACCCCAATACAGTCTTCATACTGAAAGGTTTTATGAGGTCCCTTCCTGGCCAGACTTAATCCCTAGTGTACACATAACATATCTCTCTCTCCCTATGCTGACCTGAACTGTAAAAATGATCCATTGTGTAGAGCACTGTGAAGACCTGTTTGAGGACTGAGGCTGCAGCATAATATTGTCCTTCAGCAAATTGGTAGGCAACTTGGAACTTTTAGAACTTGAAAGCTCAACAAAGTGATAAATAACTTTTTGTACACTATGAGATAAGAAAGTTGGTTTTAGAAATAAAAGAAAAGGTAGATTTTCTGAGATTTATCACATGTAGGAATGCTGAGTCACTGAGCTCTAGAAGTTTCTACTTTTAGTCATTGAGTATGGAGAAGAGCCCTGGAGAAGCAGGAGCAGCTGAGAAGGCAACTGAGCTGAGTGAAAGGACAAGCAAGGGCAATTAACTGAATAAATGCTTCAGGTACCATCCACTTGGGATGATACTGATTGACTGGAGATAGGTTGAAGCTATTGGAAGACAGTCAGTGAGTCAAAAAAAATTTCTTAAGAACCTACTATTTGGGAGGAACTGCACTAGGCTCTGAATGTTATCGATTTCCCTTAAGCATCACCTACAGTTTTGAAAGATATGAAACCTTATTGGCTCCCATGGGTTTGGAGGGAAAAATGGCAAGTAAAGAGAGGACTTGCAGCTGATTTTTGTAGACAAGTTGAAACTGTTTGTGCAGTACAGCATCCTATTGTGTAAAGAGCTGGCAAGTCTCTCAATATTATCCCAGAGCTGGGTAGAACGCAGATTTAAGGTGGACTATGGAAGGGCCTGCATGACTTACCTGCCATTGTCTTGGGGCAAGGAATGCACACTTAAGGCTGTGTACTAAGAAGTAGGAAGACAAGCAAACAATAATGGTGAGGTTCTAACAGTGGAATAGTTTCTTGGTTTTAACTCCCTTCCGGGTAGAAGTAGAGTAGAAGAGGAAGGTATTTGCACAAGAAAGTGGTGAAGATGAGAGGAACAGTTAGCAAAGAAACCTCTTTTCATGTGGTATATTGTTTATTAAGGGTTCAATGACATAAAGGTCTGCAGTCTAGAGCTGTGAGTTGCTCTGAGCATGTAGACTGTGCTTATTCATATGTTTCCCTAGTAGATTCTGGTAAGTCTGTTCCCAGTCTCCTCTACATGACCCAGAGTTATGGGTTAATGATGATTTTATTATTGTTGTATGGTCTTGTATAGAGTAATGGTGATATGCTGATTATTATAGATTTTGTCTTTTTACTAAGTAAATGTTCAATATTTGAAGCTTAAGTGTATCATCATTATGATTGATTGTGTGCAAGTGCAAAGCACAGTAGAGGAGGCTAAGGAACTATAGGGGCAAGTAGGGTGATTGTCATCTCCCACAGTGGATTTCAGTTATAGCCCCATGGTTGTGGTCCTTCATGAGAAACTTGGATTTGTCAGTGTCAGGGCCATTTTGGTGAGTGAATGTCCAATTGTCAGTCAGGGTAAAATTTAAACTAGAATATAGATGTTGTAAGTTCTTTCTTTTTCTTTTGTGATGGCCTGGTGTTAGGGAGTAAGGTCCCATTTGTTGCCATTGAAAAAATTTTTTTTGTCTTTATTAATTTGTTTGTTTACTTTTAGTTTGCAAGATTTGGTTCCACAATCCCTTGAGTTTCAAATTTTCTCCCCCTCCCGCTCTTCCCTCTCTCCATACATGCAATCAAGTAAAGGATCTTCAAATACTTTCACATTAGACATCAGCCAGCTTGAATAAATCAGTCAGGATTGTAATGGATGGAATGAATAATGGGAAATAGGAAACAAAACCAAACAGGAAAAGAAACAAGAGCAGGTAGATTGCTTCAATCTGCATTCAAACTCTGTTCTTTCTAGTTCTTTCTCTGAATGTAGACATCTTTCTCCATCATGAGTCTTTTGAAGTTGTCTGATAACCCTGCATTGCTGAGAAGAGTCCAGTCTATCAAAGTTTGTCATCACACATATGTTGTGTCTGTAATTGTGTACAAACTTCTCCTAGGTCTGCTCTTCTCACTAAGCATCAGTTTGTATAAGCTTCTCCAGGTAAATATGAAATCCATCTGCTCCTCATTTCTTATGGCACAATAGTATTCCTTTACATTTATATACCACAACTTGTTTAGCCATTCCCCAATTGATGAGTATCCCCTTAATTACCAATTCTTTGTCACCACAAAAAGAACGGCTATAAATATTTTTGTACATATGGGTCTTCCTCCCACTTTTTTTTTTAGAACATATTTTTTAAATAAATAAATTTATTTATTTTCTTGTTTACATCATTCATTTCCACAAGATTTTGAGTTACAAATTTTCTCCCCATCTTTCCCCCATGCAACACCTCAAAACAACCATTCCGCTGTATAACCCCTCCCCCAATCTGCTTTCTCCTATGTCCTCCCCCTTGCTCCTTTGACTTTCCAGTAGGACAGGATGGGTCTCCCTACCACAGTGCCTGTATATCTTAATTCCCCGTTGGGTGTAGTTAATAATAATGATAATGATAATAATAATAATAATAATATATACATACGTATTTTTAACATTTGATTATAGAACTTTAAACTCTAGATTCTCTCCCTTCCTCCCTCATCACCCACCTCCACTGGAAGGACAAGCAATTAAATCCAGGCTGTACATGTGTAATTACACAGAACATCTCCACAGTGGGCATATTGTGAGACACTGATTATATGTCCCTCCTTCCTATCCCTCCCCCCTCTTGTTCTATTTTCTACCCTATTCCTGTTCCTGTCCCTTCACCAAGGTGCGTACTTCCAGCAACCCTCCCCTCCACCCTGCCTTCCCTTCTGTTATCCCACCTCTCATCCCCATCTCCCCTACTCTCCTGTGTGGCAAGATACCCAGTTTAGAGTTTATGTCATTCCTTCCCTAAGCCAAATTCAATGAGGGTAAGGTTGACTCTTTCCCTTTTGCCTTCCTGTTCTTCCCCTCCATTGT
>CM053584.1:181808523-181842234 GCA_028627135.1 Pseudochirops cupreus | reverse complement strand
GACTTTTCCCCCTGAACTAGGTAAATGATATTTGATCGATTAAAATAAGATTGTTAACCCATTTTGAGTTGCTTTCCTTTAGCAAAGCAGATCTAAGAACCTGTGCTAGCAGCCACCCTGGGTGTGCTGGGGTGCTTGCTGATACAATTTATCAAGTTCAGAGAGGGGGAGATTGAAGCTCCCCACTAGTATAGTTTTGCCATCTATTTCATCCTCTAATTCCTTTAACTTCTCTTCTAGGAATCTGGATGCTTTACTCCTTGGTGCATATATGTTAAGCAATGATATTGCTTCATTTCCAATGGTGCCTTTTAGCATTATATAGTTTTTTTCCTTATCTCTTTTAATTAAAACTATTTTTGCTTTTGCTTTATCTGAGATAAGGATTTCTGCCCCTGCTTTTTTTTTTTACTTTAGCTGAACCATAATATATTCTACTCTAGCCTTTTACCTTTACTCTGTGCATATCCTCTTGTTTCAAATGTGTTTCTTTTAGACAGCAGATAGTAGGATTATGGTTTTTAATCCATTCTGCTATCCACCTCCACTTTATTGGGAGAGTTCATCCCATTCACATTCACAGTTATCATTACTATCTGTGTCTTTTCCTCCATCATATTCCCTCCCATGATTTTGTTTTTGTTTTTGTTTTCATTTTCAGAGGGCTATTGGGGTTAAGTGACTTGCCCAAGGTCACATGGCTAGATTTGTGTTACGTGTCCAAGGCCAGATTTGAACTCAGGTCCTTCTGACTCCAGGGCCAGTGCTCTATTCACTGTACCACCTAGCCGCCCCATGTTTATGTTTTTGTTTCTTCTTTCTCCCTTCCTCTACTTAAGAGTTTTCCTTTTGACCACTACCTCCTTCAGTATTCCCTCCCTGTGACTCCCCCTTTTTACCTACCCTTTCCCCTTACTACCATTTTCCTCCCTTCTAACCACCCCCCCCCATTTTTATCTGCACATTACCCCTTCTACTGCCTGTAGGGCACAATGGATTTTTTTTATTTAACAGAGTATGTTGTTCCCTCTTTGAACCTAAACCAATGAGAATAAATTTCACGCAGTGCTCCTCTCTCTCCCTCCTTTCCCTCTATTATAATGAGTTTTGGTGTCTTTTCACATTACAATCTTAAACTTAACTGATTATGTTGATCCCTCTTTGAACCAGAAGCAATGAGAATAAAGTTCATATGATGTTCATCCCCCTCCTTCCTTCCCTTCTACCATAGTATGTTTTTATGCCTCTTCATGTGGCATAATTTGCCTTTTTCTGCCTCATCTTTTCCTTTTCTCCCATTGCAGTCCCTTTGAAACCCTTAATAAGGATTTTTTTTATCATCAGTTTAGTTCATTTATACCCATGCCCTCTATCTATGTATATCCCTTTTAAATGTTGCAATAATTATATAAATTTCAATATTGACAGGTATTAGCTTCTCATATACGGATGTAAATAGTTTGCTCTTATTGAATCCCTAGTTATGTGCATGTGTTCACATGTGTGTATGAGAGAGAGTGTGTGTGTGTGTGTTTTCCTTGTTTACCTTTATATGTTTTTCTTGAGTTTTGCAACTGAAAATCAAAATTGCCATTGAGCTCCAGCTTTTTCATCCAGAAAGTCTGTAAGTCCCTTATTTCATTAAATGACCATCTCCTTGCCTGAAAGATTATGCTCAGTTTTGCCAGGTAGTTGATCCTTGGTTGTAGTCCTTGCTCTTTTACTTTACAAAATATCAAATTACAATCCCTCCAATCTTTTAATGTAGAAGTCGCTAGGTCCTGTGTAATCCTGACTGTAGTGCCACAATATTTGAATTGTTCCTTTTTGGCAGCTTGCAGTATTTTCTCCTTGATTTTGTAATTCTGAAATTTGGCTACTTTATTTCTTGAAGTTTTCAATTTGGAATCTCTTTCAGGAGGAGTCTGGTGAATTCTTTCAATAACTATTTTACCTCTGATTCTAGGACTTCAGGATAGTTTTCTTTGACAATCTCTTGGAGGATACTGTCCAAGCTGCTTTTTTCATCATGGCTTTCCAATAGACCAGTGGTTCTCAGCCTTCCTAATGCCAAGACCCTTTAATACTCGTATGTGGGCATATCTGCATGTGGGCAATTCCACCTGGAGATGGATAGAGGAACGGTGTCTCTTTTCCTAAGACTATTGGAAATATGTGTTTTCTGATGGTCTTAGGCGACCCCTGTGAAAGGGTCTTTTGACCCCCAAATGGGTTGCGACCCACAGGTTGAGAACCACTTCAGTAGACCAATAATTCTTAGGTTATCTCTCCTGGATCTGTTCTCCACATCAGCTGTTTTTCCAATGAGATATTTTACACTTTCTTCTCATTTTTCAAGTTTCATGTTTTGTTTGACTGACTCTTCATGGATCATAGCTTCAATTTCATCTTAAATTCATCTTAGCTTCAATTTGACTGATTCTAATTTTTAGTGAATTATTTTCCTCGGTTAGTTTTTGAAGCTCCTTTTCCATATGTTTAGTTTTCATATTTAGGGAGATATTTTCTCCAGTTAGATTTTGAACCTCCTGTCTCAGTTCACAAATTTTACTTTTCAAGGATTTGTTTTCTTCGGTGAGATTTTTTTTTCCAGTTTGGTCACTGTATATTTAAATTTAAACCTTTCTTGGGCTCCTCCAAGAATGCTTTTTGGGCTTGATATCAGTTCATGTTTCCTTCTGTGGTCTCAAGTGTGAGTATAGAGTCCATGTTGTCCTCTGTAATTGGTTGTTCTTGCTTGCTATAATAAAATCAGATCGATTTTCTTGCTTTTGCTTTCTCAGCTTTCCCATTGGGATTTCCTATTTCCTGACTTTGCCCCTCAGGCTGGGAAATAAGGGCCTGGTTGTTGATTTTGTGTGCTGTAGCCTCTGGGTGTCTAGACTGAGGCCAAGGCCAGGACTTTCAGTGTTTCCCTTGAGTTACCCTGAGGTTCACAGAGTAACATGTCGGGGAGGAGTGGTCTGGTCACTTCAGCTTTCTGCCTTTGTGCCCCAGGGCTACAGCTCAGGTAGGTTCAGAAGCTGGCAGCCAGCAGGGCTGGTGTCAGCAGATTCCCCTCGTGGTGCTAAGGCCCACCTGGGCTTGTATTATTAGCACTTGCTGGCTCCATCACCCTGGGCTTTGGGAGCTCCAGCTGGTCAGGTGAGATGGGGCTTGTTGGGACCCCTCCCACCCTTCACTTCAGACTCTTTACTGCCTCAGTTATACCCTTTCTCAGTGACTCCTAAACCTAAGGATATTTCTACTATCTCAGGATTTTATTCTGGGTGGGACATTTACCTCTGGGTTTTCTGGGTCAGGGAGGGGGAATTGGAGCAGCTATGATCTACTCTGCCATCTTGGCTTCTGGAAGTTAAGGTAGATGATTTTTAAACTTTGTGGTTGTGGGCTGATAGCCCCAGGAGAAGCGGCCCTTTGCTCTCTCTTACCCAGCTCCAACAGATCCTCTGTCCTGCTGTGAGATGTCTATGAATCACCCTTGGGGTGGGTGAGTCTGCTGGCTGGGGCTCACTGTTACTCTGCTGAAATCTGCTCTCAGGTCTGTGCTGGTGCAGCCTCCCACATGCTCTGCGCTCACCCTACATGGGCACTTTCCTGGGCAGCGAATCTGCCACACTCCATCTCCCAATGGATTATGTCACTCTAAAATCCATTCAGATTCACTTTTTAAAGTTTAGAGATGGAATTCATGGAAGAGCTTGGAAAAGTTCCTGCTTCCATTCTGCCATTCTCCACCTCTCATCTTTACATTCTACTCACATTTTGCTCATTCCTATTTAATTTTCTTCCGTTCCTGTGACTGAGATAATTGATTCTAGTCCTGGTGACTCTTTTAGAAAGACATGTACATGTTAATGATAAGTTCTGGGCCCCCAAGCAAAGACTTCAGATAGAGCCTCCTACGTATTGAAAATTATAAATAAACAGATTTCCAGCCCGTCACTCCCAAAGTTCTCCTTGAATAACAATTCTGCCTGATTTTTCGTTGACCCTTGTACTTTTCCTGAGCAGAATGAGGAGTTAACTATTATGAAACTGAATAACTAAGCTTCAGCCACAAGAGGGAAGACTCTCACAAGTTTAGAGAATTCATTTAAAATAAACATTATATATACATATATAATTATATATATAAATGCAACTTTATGCAGTTTTATAAAGTCTTAGAGATCTCCTATAATGCTCTATAAATATCTCTTGTTGAATTATTAGGATCATGGAACTTCTTATGTAATAAATCATCTAAATTAAACCTTTAACTTAATTTCATTTTGTTGTTATTTTTATTGTTTCAAATTGTTTTAAAAATTTTTTATTAATGTTTTGTTTTTGCTCTTTTTTATATCACTTACCACTCCCCACTAGAATTGTCAACAAAGTACAATTAGGCAAGAAAAATAAATGCAGTGTCCACCTCTGACAATATAAGCTTTATTTTACATTGATAGTTCAGTAAACCACTGCAGTGCTTAGAAGAGGAAGTTGTGCTTCACTAACTGAGAACCAGCAGTTCACCAAAATTTCTCCCCATATCCTTCTCCCTTCAGTGCAAAGAGAAGCAAACCTATATAAAAAATAATATTCTTTTAAACTTTTTTTCGGAGGGGGTAAGGCAAGGCAATTGGGATTAAGTGACTTGCCCAAGGTCACACAGCTACTTAAGTGTCAAGTGTCTGAGGTCAAATTCACCTCAGGTTCTCCTGACTCCAGGGCCAGTACTCTATTCACTGCACCAACTAGCTGCCCCAATATTTTTAAAGAAAATAAGCAAGGGGGAAGGTAGGTGGCATAGTGAATAGAGCACCAGTCCTGGACTCATGAGAACCTGAGTTCAAATTTGGCATCAGACACTTAACACTTACTAGCTGTGTGACCTTGGGCAAAGTCACTTAACCCCAAATACCCTGCCTTTCCCCCTCCAAAAAGACAAAAAAAAAGAAAATAAGTGAGGAAGAAGGGACAAAAATAAATAACAGCAAAACCCATTAAGCATTAAAAAAGTCTGAAAATATAAGATATATTCCATACCTATAGACATCATTTGTGTAAAGGAGTGTAGGGTATAATTGTCTTCTTATATCTCTTCTTTCTTGTTTTTTTTTAAATATTTACTTTTTTATAATTTTGTGTTTATTCCATTCATATTGCTTTAGCCATGGAGTATATTCTTTTCTTGCCAATGGTTATGACATTCTTCATCAGATCATGTAAATCTTTCCAGGTTTTTTTATGCTCACATTTGTTGCACAGTAATATTTGATTGGATTCATACAGCACAATTTGTTGTATAAGAGAACTTTCTTCTCATCAATGACTACCTTGAATGATATAACTAGTAGTGGAACCTCTGGGTATAGAAATTTAGTTACTTTATTTGCACAATTTACAAGTGCTTTCCAAATTAATTGCATTGATTTATGATTCCACAAACAATGCACTAGCATGCCTATGTTTTCACAATCCCTCCAACATCGATTATTCTGATTATTTGTCATCTTTGTGTAAGTTTAAATTCATCATCATTTTGCTTGCATTTCTATTCTTATTAGTGACCTAATTATGTTTCTAGATCTTTTCTTTCATCTGGTTGTTAATACTTTCCAAGGTTTTTCATAACTCTCGGTATATATGTGTTAATCATTTATCTGTTGGTCTTTTGTTAATTATTGGTCTTCTCTTATTAACTATTTTTGTTATTAACATTTGTTAATTGTCTATATATCTTGGATGCCAAAACTTTATTAGAAAATTTTGATGCAAAGATTTCTCCCTTGCCCCTCTCCATTCAACCATTTCTTATTCTTGATACACTGATTGATTTTGTTTGGATAGATGCTTTCCATTTTCTTATAATCAAAGTTATCTATATTATTTTTCTATTTACCTCTATCTTCTATTTGGTTAAGAATACATTTTACACCCATAGTTAAGACTGTAATCTGTTTTTCTCCTAATTTTTTAAGGGAATGATATTTAATATTAAGGTTTATGTATCCATTTTGAATTTATCATAGATTATGGCAAAATACAGTGAAGTAAGTCTAATTTCTACTAGAATACTTTCCAGTTGCCTTAGGAGGCTTTTTAAAATCACATAGAGAGTTAATTCCTGAGTAATTTATGTTTACTTGTTTATCAAACAGTAGTTTATTGGGTTCAATCACTTTTGATTCACCCCTGTCTATTGATCTACTCCATTTTTGTTCAATAATGCCAAATTATTTTTTAATAAATTTATTTATTTTTAGTTTTCAACATTCACTTCCACAGGATTTTGAGTTACAATTTTTTTTCTCTCCATCTTTCCCCTACTCCCCCACCCCAAAATGGCAAGCCTACTGAATACTCCTTCCCCCACACTGTTCTCTCTTATATCCTCCCCCATGACCCCTCCTAACTTTCTAGTACGGCAAAATGGATTTCTATACCCCAGTGCCTGTATATCTTATTTACCAGTTAGTTGCATGTAAAAAATATTTTTTTAATAAAAACATTTGTTTTTAAAACTTCGAGTTCCAGATTTTTTCCCTTTTGCCCTCCTTACTTGCCCTTCTAGGAAGATAAGAAATTCAGTATAGGTTGTCCATGTGCAGTTACTCAAATCATTTCCACAGTAGTTACATTGTGAAAAACTAACTATATTTCCCTACATCTGATCTTGCCCCCCATTTATTCTACTTTCTCCTTTGACCCTATCCCTTTTCAAAAATGTTTACTTCTAACTTCCCTCTCCCCTAATCTACCCTCCCTTCTACCACCCCACCTCTTATCTCCTACCCTCCTATTTTCCTGTAGGGTAAGATACCCAATTGTGAGTGTATATTATTCCCTCCTTAAGCCAAATTCAATGAGAATAATGTTATTGCATTCCCTTTCACCTTCCTGCTCTTCCCCTCCATTCTAACAGTTTTCTCTTGCCTCTTTCATAAGAGATAATTTATCCTAATCTATCTCTCCCTTTCTCCTTCTCCCAATAAATTCCTCTCTCACCTCTTAATTTTATTTTTTTGATATCATCCCTTCATATTCAACTCATCCTGTGCCCTCTGTCTATGTATACATGAACATATATATGCCCAAACTCACATATATATTCATATACACATACATTATCCTATACATACATATATATGTAAATATACATATATACATATATATTCCCTTCAACTGTCCTCATACTGAGAAAAGTCTTATGAGTTACAATTGTTATTTTTCAATGTAGGAATGTAAATAGTTCAACTTTAATAAGTTCCTTATGATTTGTTTTCCCTGTTTACCTTCTCATGCTTCGCTTGCATCTTGTATTTGAAAGTCAAATTTTCTGTTCAGCTATGGTTTTTTCCTCAAGAATGCTTGAAAATCCTCTATTTCACTGAATGACCATATTTTCCCTGAAGCATTATATTCAGTTTTGCTGGCTAGGTGATTCTTGGTTTTAATCCTAGCTCCTTTGACCTCCAGAATATCATATTCCAAACCCTTTAATTCCTTAATGTAGAAGCTGCCAGGTCTAGTGTTATCCTGATTGCGTTTCCACTAGACTCAAATTTTTCTTCTTGGCTGCTTGCAATATTTTCTCTTTGATCTGGGAACTCTGGAACCTGGCTATAATTTTCCTAGGAGTTTTGTTTTTAGGATCTTTTTCAAGAGGCAAATGGTAAATTCTTTCAATTTTTATTTTGCCCTCTGGTTCTAGAATATCAGGGCAATTTTGCTCGATAATTTCTTGAAAGATGGTGTCTAGACTCTTTTTTTGATCATGGCTTTTAGTTAGTCCAATAATTTTTAAATTATCTCTCCTGAATCTATTTTCCAGGTCAGTGATTATTTTCAATGAGATATTTCACATTGCCTTCTATTTTTCCATTTGTTTGGATCTGGTTTTTAGTGTCTTGATTTCTCATAAAGTCATTAGCTTCCAATTGATCCAATCTCATTGAGAAGGAATTATTCTCTTCAGTGAGTTTTTGAAATTCCTTTTCCATCTAGCAAATTTGGCTTTTCAAGGAATTCTCCTCACTGGCCTTTTGGGCCTCTTTTGCCATTGGAGTTAGTCTGTTTTTTAAGGTGTTGTTTTCTTCAGTGTGTTTTTGGGTCTCCTTTAGCAGGCTGTTAATTTGCTTTTCATGATTTTCTTGCATCATTCTCATTCACCTACCCAATTTTTCCTCCACTTCTCTTACATGATTTTCAAAATCCTTCTAGAGCTTCTCCATGGCCTGTACCCAGTACTTATTTTTCTTGGAGGCTTTTGATACAGGAGTTCTGACTTTCTGCTCCGTGCCTTGATCTTTTTTGTCCCCCAAAAAAAGGATTCTATGGTCAGTTTGTGCTTCCTGTGCTTGCTCATATTGGCAGCCAATTAATTGATTTTTGAGCTCTTTGCCATGGTTGAACTCTGCTTCCAGAATAAAAAAAGCTTTGTCTCAAATTGCTGGACATTTTGCAGCTGCTGGAGCTATTAAAAGAGTGCCCTCTCTACAGCCCCCACAAGGCTCTGGCTCACTGGCCACACACTGCGGGACCACCATCCAAGACCGCAATCATGATCCACGCAGGTTAAAGCAAGAGGTCTGCAGGCCAGTTGTTCCTGAGTCAGCTACATGGAGACTGCACAGCCACCTCCCCTCCACCACTTCTGATCCCATGGGCCAGTGCTGGACCATGTTCTTCCATCCATCCGTGTTCCAACAGAGTTCTACACTGACCTTTCACTTTGTCTTTGGCATTTATGAGTTGAAAAGTCTGGAAACTGCCACAGCTTCTGGTGATTCACTCTCCTGAAGTCTGATTTGGCCAGTCTGTGCCATTGGTTGGGGCTGTCGTGGATCTGGTTGTGGGCAGTTCATGTGGGACTGCACTTGGCTCCCAGCTCAGTGCGATAGTTCCTTTCTGTCCACCTGCCAGGCTGCCTTCAGCAGATTTGCTTCTCTCTATTGCTTTGTGGGTTCTGTAGCTCTAAAGTGTGTTTAGAGTAATTTTTTTTTACATGTGTTGGAAGGGATTGGAGTGGGAGCTCAAAGCAGGATTCTGCTTCTACTCTGCCATCTTGACTCCATCCCCACTACCAAATTATTTTGATGACTGTTTCTTTATAATACAATTTGAGATCTAGAGATCTGTTCTCATGTCTTCTTTAACTTCTTTCACAATTTTTTCTTGATATTGTAGACCTTTTATATCTCTATTAATTTTTGTAAAGCATCCCTTTGTTAACACAATGCCTGGCACATAGCAGGCCCTTAACAGATGTTTATTGATTGTTAGTTTAATTAGCATAGCATTAATCTAAGAGCTAGATTTGTATTTTCCTCTTTCTCTCTGTTTCCTCCCCCCCCTTAATTGATTGTTATTGTCATTGTCCTTGTTTCTCTTTCTCTTTGAAGACAATATTTTGTCCCTTTGATTACTTTTGCTTACTCTAACTTGAGGCAACCCTATTCCCACAGGTGCTCTTCCCCTCAGCCTTAAATCTCATTTGTCATTCATTTCCCCAGTTTTAGAATTTTATTTAATTTATTAAATCTCTTTTTCTTTCTTTTATCTAGTTATCTAATTCTTCCTTTTTCCCTCTCAGTTAAGTAGCTAAATAAAATCCTTCTTCCTCTACTCCCCTTAAAATTATTTTTTTAAGGTTTTTCCCTGTTTTTTGCACTTAAAATTATAATTTATCCAATCTAAAAATATTTATCTTCTACTTTCTCTTTATTAATTCTCTTCCCTTTCTGTCTGTCCCAGACTTTAATCTTTGAGTATTCTTTCTCATTTTTTAATCCCATGGTCATCATGGAATTAAAACTTCTGTACTTATTTTATGATTCCCCCCTCTAAAGAGTTTCTATGTTATTGCCTTGTAGTTCTTGGTCAAATTCCTTTATTTCTTTTGTGCTTGACTCTTAAAAGTATGAATTTCTAGAAGAGATACATAGAATTATTACCTCATACTAGTAATTTTTATTTGTGTCTCATCATGTGGTTCATTGTCTTTTCCATTATAATTGCTTCCCCATTTACCATGAAATTTCCTTTCTGTGTACGTGTTCTCCCTACCTTCTTAGTGTCAGTTGCCTCAGGTACTCTGCCGCTTCCTCGCCCTGGAGGCAGTTTGGCCGGACCTGCTTTTCTCCCCCAGTTTTAGGCGAATTCCACTGACCTTTCACTTAGTCTTGTTTTTCTTATGGCTTGATAATTCTGGAAACTGCCACAGCTGCTGCAGATCCACTCTCCCTAAGCTCCAGCTGCAGCTCAGCTTGTCTTGTCCAGCTGCCCCTGGGGCAAAGCCCTGGTTTCAGCTCCCAGCACTGAGACGGTCCCTTTGAGCTGAGCTGCCTTCAGTAGGAGGTATAACTGTGTGTGTTTTAGAGTCTTAAAATTTGTTTAGAGTCATATTTTTTGGGTATTTGATGTGGCTGTGTGGGAGCTGCCATACCTAGCTGCTCCTATGCTGCCATCTTGGCTCCACCCCCACCTCAGGTACTCTTTTTTTTTTCCCCTGAGCCAAGAGGCACAACATTCTTAAGCACCAAATTCTTGAAGAATATACATTGCAATGTCCCAGTCTTTCATTACAAAATATGCCTTTTTCCTATGGAGTGTTCTTTATCTGAGTTCCTTCCCAACAGTGAATTGATTTTTCTACCTTTCTTTGCTACTCTTTAAAACTCTCTCTTTACCACTTCTTCCCATCCTGTAGTCTTTCTGCCTGACCATATATAGGATTTATTTTCCATTCCTTGTATGCTATTGACTTGTGTGGTATATTTCATACACATCCCCTTATCTTTTTCCTCTTCTGGCTATCTATTCTGTATCCTCTCATTCTACAGTGTAGTTAAACACATGCATGCACAAACATGCATGCATGCATTGGATTCACTTATAGGTTTGGGGGGAAGGTATTGTGCATTTTAGGCTGTGCTGTTTCTAGCCTGTTCATACACTATCACTTTGATTTCAGTGTTCCTTTCAGTCTTTTGAAAAGATATCTCTTAATGGGTCCCTTTGTAGTTATGTTGTTGTAATTGGTTTAACCCCAAGGGTGACTTCTTGTTTTTCCCCCTTTGATAATTTATTTTATTACCTGTACCTCCCTTGATTGCTGCATTTGTTTGCCTTTCTTGTATTTCTGTTGTCTGAAATTTTTGCAAAGCAAATAATTTATTTATGTGTGTTTTTTGTTTGTTTTGCATTTGT
This sequence comes from Pseudochirops cupreus, assembly GCA_028627135.1. NCBI lineage: Eukaryota > Metazoa > Chordata > Mammalia > Diprotodontia > Pseudocheiridae > Pseudochirops > Pseudochirops cupreus. Next base: position 181,831,017 of record CM053584.1, on the reverse strand, counting down.
TTTTAGGAATGTTTCAAATCCCTCTCTTATTTCATATCCATTTTTTTAAAAGGATGATTAGACCCCTTTGCAGTGTATGTCACTTTGGATTGGATCTTGGGTTCCATTTCTCTTTGGAAAACATTATTTCCTTTTCTTCTGTGGAGTCTGATGGGTTAAGTCTTGTGTTATTTAATTTCCTTTTCTTTATGTTTTAAGGATTGTTCTAGAATTTGTGGTTTCAATTATTAGACTTAACTTTGTTTAAGTTTGCGTCTTTGAGTTGGTCTGTGGGCTCTTCTGTGGCACTTTGTTTTCTATGTTCAGAAGTTCTGGGCAGTTTTCTTATTTTATTTCTTGCATGATCATGTTTAGATTGTTTAAATTATGCTCTTCTGGGAGAAGTATGATCCTTACGTAGTGTCCGTGCATCTTGAGACGAAGTGATGAAGGCAGAGGTGATGGATGTGCTTGTAGAAACTACTGCAGCAGCAAGGGAATTTCTGAGTGCACCTCGGAGTAAAATTCAGTGGTTCCCATTACTCAGCTTTGACCGAGAACATGGGCTGGTGGGGGAAGAAGATTTTGAGTGGGTAACTTAAAGGTTAGGGATCAATTTCTTTATTAATCTGTCAGATTGTTACCTCATTAAGGCTTTGGTATCAGATCTTGTTGAGATAGCTACAGTAATTTTATTCTTGCACATAATTCTTATTTTGGAGAGTTTTGAAATTTTGCCAGAATAGAAGAAAATGTCTAATCCATCATCTTTATTGGCCACATATTCTAGAAGTCTGATTTCTCTTTTCTAAACTGTTTTAATGTTATTGCATTGTAGACCTTGTAAAAACCTTGAAGACCTCACTCTTTTTTTTTTATATCTCATAGTTAGAAATGTGAATTAACTGTGAGACAGAGTACAGAAGTATTGCCATATTGTAGAAATGTTCTTGTGTTCCGAATTGGGAGGCTCATTACTAGCCCCTGTCTTCTCCATGATTATTTTTTTCACATTTACAATGAAACTTTCTTTCCAGGTTCATATCTGCATACCTTCTAGATGTCAATTGCCCCCCATCCCAGATCTCTTGATTGCTATCCTGAGGAAGAAGGCTTTTTTGTGGTAGTACCACACTGTAGTGGTTTCTTTAAGCACCAAGTGCCCACTAATTATATTCATTTAAAGCTTCAGAAACTGCAGCAAGTGCAAGGGAATTACTTAATGGTTCCCAGAGCAGAAATCTGTGGTGCCAGTTTTGTAGCCCTGCTAGGGCATAGAAAAGTAGAGGTTGGTGTGCTGACTGAACATGTTACAGATTAGGAACTGGCCTTCTCTGCTATTAATTGTTTAGGTCTTTCCTCACTCAGATTCTTGGTGTCTTAATCTGTGGAGACAACTGTAATTGCTTCACCTCTTGTTCATAATTCTTATTTTGGAGAGTTTTAAAAGGTAGTGAAGATCAGAGAAAATATCTAGTTTTCTACTTTGTTGATCACATGACTCTCTCTCTTTCTTCATCCCTTCTTCTCACTTTCTTTCCTGTACCATTCCTTGTTTTTTGTTCTATATGTTTATATAGTTTAAAAAAAATTTCACTTACCCATTTTATAAAAGCATGAAGCTCATGATATTCTCACTTTCCTGTTGATTGTTCTGTAGAATTAAGCTCAGTTTTTAAAGATAAATTGTTGCTAAGTGTAAATCTCTTTCTTATCTTTTAATATCCTCTCTAATATTTGCTGTATATTCCTGTGTAATTCTTACTACAGATCCATGGTTTATGATCTGTCACTTCCTACCTATTTTCAGTATTTTTTCTTTGATCTAGAAGAATTAGAGTTTCACAATAGTATTTCTGAGCTGAACAATTTTGATTTTTTTTTCAGGAGGTTACCTGTGGATGCTTACTATTTTCAGTTTGCCATCTGGGTCTAATTGTCCTTGGAAATTTTCTCGTTATAGTCTCTTGAAGTATTACTTCTAAATTATTTTCTTTGTTTCAAGATGATGGCTCAAGGATTGTTACATTATATCTTTTTGTCCTCTTCTACAGGTTAGTTCTTTCTGACAGTAGATGTGAATTCTCTCATTTTGAAAGTTTTTTACTTTGATCATTTTTCATCGTTGCATGTCATTTTTACACTCTATTTCCTGCAGTCTGCTTTTTAGACTGCACTCCTTTGTAAGGTTTTCCAGCTTTTGTTCTAAACTGTTTATTATCCTCTGAAGTTCTTTAGCTGGCACTCTAATTTAACCCATTATTTCTTCCTTTGTCCCTGCTTTCATTTCTTTTAGTAGGAATTTCATGTATCCTCAGAGTACTTGTAGTCCATCCATCCATCCATCCATCCTTATTTTTTTGTGTGTGTGTTTTTCTTTTTATTACTTGAATTTTCTTCTTCTGGTGTTTTAACTTGGGATTCTCTTATTATTTTATTTGGGGTTTTCTTATTTTTCCTCATTTCTGTTATCTCTCGACCAAGATGGTTGGTGAAAGTCCTCCTCTCCAAAACCCAGTATTCACTCTTTCTTTTAAATTTCTGTTGTCTCTGCAGTTGATGGAGGTGTCAAAAACAAAACAAAACTTTAGTGTAAGGATAACAATGATTGGGAGAGTAGCAACACTGCTAGCTCTCATTCTCCAAAATAAAGACAATAGAGACAATCTGTATTTTGTGGGAGATTGCTGATATTGTGTTTGTTTTTAGGATAATCAGTCTTGTCTGTAGTCATACAGGGTACAGGCTAGTAGAACAGGTCAGTGACATAGGAATCAGTAGTATGACCACTGCCACTTCTGAGTGGGATAAGAGTAGTTCAGTAATGCAAAGGTTGGTAGTGCAGATGCTGCCATTTTTCATTTAAAAAATGAAGGAACATAGTCCTAAAGAGGTCAGTGATTTGTCCAAGATCATACAGCTCTTAAATAACAGATATGAAACTCTGTTTAGTATTCATTCACTTGCTCTATGTAGAAGGCTAATGTAAAACCCTAATTATCATTTTCTAGTTTCCTGGTTGGTCTGCTGGAGTTCTTCAGATTCTGGGCCTCTAGGCCTTATGAAATCTGGGCAAGTGGTAGATTTTGTGCAATTCCTTTTCTGAATGACAAGTTACAAAAAATATGTATTCTTCTATCTATCACTATCTTCTGTCTATCACCTTCACTTCATCATCTTCAAGGAACAAGGAGTAATTAAACAGCCAGATGGTTGTCATATGTTTTTTCTGTTTCTAGTAGCCCAGGGCAAAAGGATTCCAAGTCATTAATCTGGCTATGTGGTATATAGTCTTCATGCTTTCAGGAAGATCATTAAGCAAGTCCCTATAAGAACTGGTCAAAGACCTTCAGGAATCCTTTACAAATGCTGGTATAGATCACTGAATTACAAGCTATCACAAAACTTCAGAATGCCCCTCTAGATAGTGATGACAGGCTCCCTCTGATGCCTTCATTTCTCCAATACACAGGACCCCTGCCCTGAGATGCTTTTCTAGACAAATCAGTTTCACTAATAAGATGTGTTCATTTCCTCCTGTATACCTTATTGCCTGAGCTGAATTTTCTTTTGTATCCCAATTATCCACTGTTCATATTGACTATTCCTAAGTGTTCTATTACCCATTGTGTCTTTCAGTTTTAAGTTCTTTCAGGATAGAAAGCATGTCTTGTTTATTGGTTCATAGCACCTAAAACCTAGCAGACAACTGTGCATGGTAGGAACTTAATAAATGTTTGTTGACTAATGAGTGAACAGATGGATGAGTGAGGACAATACAGTATAAAGAACTCTGGATTCTGAGTTAGGAAGGACTCTAAATCCCAATTCTATGATTTGCTAGGTATGTGATCTTGAGCAAGTTGTTTAACCTGTCTGAATTTGAATGTCTTCATCTATGAAATGAAGATAATAATAACTGTAGCACATAAAACTATTATGAAGATTGAATACTTGAATAATATCATACCTTTACATTGAATACTGATAAACTTATATGCTAAATATTTAATATTACACTTAATCTGGGTTTTCATGGTATTATTCTCTTTTCTATCTCACCTAGCCATTGCAGGATAATGATCCCTGGTGCATGTGGGGAGGGATGGGGTGTGTGTGGGGTGGAGGGAGTGGGTGTGGATGTGTATGACACAGAGAGACGGGGAGAGAGAGAGAGAGAGAGAGAGAGAGAGAGAGAGACAGACAGACAGACAGACAGACAGACAGACAGAGAGACAGAGACACAGAGAGACAGAGACACAGAGACACAGAGAGACAGAGAGACAGAGAGAGAGCGACAGAGACAGAGAGAGACAGAGAGAAACAATAGTCAGAGATAGAAAGACAGAGACAAAGAGAAAGATAGAACCAGACACAGAGAGATCAAATATGCTTAATAATGTCTAGAAAAGTACAATCGGGGTCATAAAGGACATTGAGTCAATGTTACATAAGGATTGGTTGAAGAAATTTTTTAGGCTACAGAAGAGAAGACTCTGGAGAGACCTGATAATAGTATTTATGTATTTAAAGAGATGCTCTGTGAAGGAGGCATTAGATATGTTACATTTGACTGCAAAGGTCAAAGTCAGGAGCAATGATTAGAAGTTTCAAAGAGACTAATTTAGATTTGATAGCTAGAAAAACTTCTTAACAATTAGAGCTGTACCCAAATGAAATGGACTACCTTGAAAGATGGTAAATTCCTCCCCCTTAGTGGTTTTTAGGAGAAGCTAGAAACCACTTGTCAGGTGTGGGGTTTCTTCCGTATATGGTTTGGACTAATTAGCTACTACTTTTTCTTCCAAGCCTCAGATTCTGAAGGTTTTCTGTATATATGTGGTATATATTAACCCATAGAAGCTGATAAGATCACAGAGATAGAATTGATACAGACAGTGATATTAATCTTTCCTCTTATGGTTTGTCCTTCATTCTCAAAGAGGACTATGACATCTGGGAGATGATGACATGACTTGCAATTGAATTGGATTTGAGTGAGGGAGATATGTGCAAGGTCACCAGCCTCACTCTCTCCTCCTGAGGCATCTGGGCCCAGTCATCAGATATTGATTAGGATGACTGGAGATGGCCCAGGATGCAGTGGGAAACCTTGACCCTTTTAAGTCAAGGTCTTTTCAAGTTCTCATTTTATGTGAAGCAACAGCCATTTAGTGAATAGGCCTCTTTAAGTAGTGATTCCAGGGATTGTTCCTTTCAGTTCCTTGGCTCTTTGTGGAGCACAGTGCAACTATCACGTCCCAATTTCTGGAAATTGCTCCCCTTTAAATGTAGCCCAAGATCATATTTGCTTTTTTGGTTGCCATGCCACATTGCTATATTCTTAAGATTTTTTTTTAACAACTGCTGTTTCATGAAGTGAATTTTTTGAACCTAGCTTCAAGACTTTACATGTATCTCTGTTGAATTTCATCTTATTACAGGATACTCTATCCTGTCAAGGCTTTTTTGTTGTTGTTGTTATCTTGACTCTATCATCCACTGTTAGTTGCTGTTCTCAGGTTTGTGTAATTTTCAAATTTGATGAACATATTATCTAAGTATTTATCTAAGTCCCTGATGAAAATATTCAATAGAGCAGGGCCATACATAGATATCTAGAGCGCTCCACTAAAGATATGTTGACACCAAACCATTAAAATAGATACTTTATCTCAAACTGAACATTTTCAAAACAAAACTTACCTTTAAACTAAAATTCACCTTTTCCCAATTTCGCTATTTCAATTCTTCCTACTTGTGCAGGTTTAGTACCTTGGAAATGTCCTTGTTTTTTCTCTCTCCCTCATTCCTCAAAGTCAATCAGTCAAAAAGTCCTCTCCATTCTTGCTACTCACTAGGCAATGACCCTAGGTCAAGTCCTTAACTTAGCCCATGCTATTGCAATAGCTTCCTAATTATTCTCCCTGTTTCCAGTCTCTCCCCTTTCCAAAATATCCATCTGCAAAGCTATAAAATTGTTATTTCTTTTTTTCTTTGTTTTGAAACGAGGTTTCCTTATACCCGTGCTGAAAGCTCAGTGGTCCCTCATGAGACTGATTCTGCTACCAATTGACATAGGAATGTTGACCTACTCTGTTTCCATCGTGGTTTAGTTTGCCCTTCCTTAAGCAAGCCAGATGGTCTGCATTCATGGGAGGTTACCTTATTAATGCTGGACTTAATGAGAACACCCAATTGGCTTAGCTCATAGCAACGCAGAACTGCCAAGCTCTAGCAATCCGCCTACCACCGCCATCTTCTGTAACAAAGATTACAGAAATGTGTCACCACATCCAGCCAAAATTGATTTTCCCAAAGGACAGATCTGTGGCTTCCTCTTTCTTCTAGTATAAAATGCAAGCTGCTCTTTTTGACTTTTAAAACCCTTTAGAGTCTGGCTCCAGACTACCTTTCTAGGCTTATTTTCATCAGTCTCCCTCCTGGATTCCAGGTTCTAATTGAACTGACCTACCTCCTGTTCCCTTTATTCCCTGTATCCATTTCCTTTACATAGGTTGACCCCATTGCCTAGAATAAGCCTACTCTTCATTCATCTATTGAAATCTTTAATTTGCCTCAAAGCCCATCTCAAGTTCTCTTTCCTATAGGAGATACATTTTCATCCTAACAGTTGCTAGAGCCCTTCCTATAGAAGTTATTTTGCAGATATTTTGTGCTTAATTTTATATTCATGTAGTGTTTCCCCTCTATAGAACATAAACTCTTTGAGAGCAGGGGTTGTTTCTTTTTTTGCATCTCCAGTATCAAGTATGATGTTTAATACCTTGTTGGCACTTTACATATATTTACTTTGGAATTTAATCAAATACACAGATTTATTTGTAAACTGAAAACATTATACAAATGTCAATTATTATTGATGACAAAGTAGTAGAGAAAACATTGGCTCCTGAGTCAGATGACCAGGGTTCTAGTCCTATTTCTTATTAAAACTAGATATGTGTCTTTGGCAAGTCTCTTCAGCTTTCTGAACCTAAATTTTCTCATCTAGGAAATAAAAGTATTGAAGAAGATGACCTTAAGGTTCATTCTAAAATTTATAGGTTTTTTGTTTTTGTTTTTAAATCATTTGACTATTATGTCATAAGTCTGCAGCTATTCCTGGACCTAGATCAACTGTGCCATGTTTGAGAACAGGAAGGAATAAACGAAGATGCATCCAGAAGCTACATAAATATTAAATCTCCAAGAACAAAAATAGTCTTCAAGAGGACAGTTTCAGTGCAGAGGCTAGGAGGGGCTATCCAGCAGTGCAATGACAGGCAACCTGAGAGAATTATGAAAAAATAGTGGGGGAGGGGAGGGAAAGACATAGTATTGAAAAGAAATGATGAAAAACAAAGACCAAATGCTGCATGGTTTGAATACTAAGAGGACTTTCTTTCTAGGACTGATAATAGGTAGAAGTAAAATGTGTAGTGGGGAGGGAACCTACCTTTACTTCTGGGCATGAGAAGGTTGATTCCAACCTCAATTGGGCCAGAGTTCTGTGATTCACACAGGTGAGCTCTATGGGTAAGACTCTAACAAGAATAAGTATTTGTTAATTACCTATCAAGGGCAATGTACTTGGCTAGGTCCAGGCTATACAAGAATGAAAAATTACTATTCCCTACTCTCAAAGAGCTTACAATCAAATAGAGGAAATTCAACACAGAGAAATAAGCGTGGTACTAAATGGTGTGACAGTAGGAACATAGGAACAATCTAGACAACATGCTCTATCAAAATTTGAGGGAGGAAGGGAACACTTTCAGTGTATTGGTAAGGTTTGGGAGGACCTTTACCCAATGGAATTGGGCAGACTATACCAGGGACCATAAGTCCACTGATTTAAAGTTGGAAGTAATTTTAGAGGCAACTTCTTCCCTTTATTAATGTATAAATTGAAGCCCAGAGAAATTAAGTGACTTGTCTTAATCTGTACAAGCAGTGGCAGAGATGAGATTTAAACCTAGTTCCTTTGATTCCAACTCCATGCTACTTTCCATCATACTGTAGAAAGTTTCAGGGAATCATGGAAAAGAGTTCTCAGGATTGTGGGAAGGACTTTGAAGGCACTGAGGCAGAAGATCAAAGGATGACATATTTTGAGCTGGAAAAAACCTTAAGGTCCTAATACAAATCCCTTATTTTGAATACAGGGAAACTGGGACCTAGAGAGGTAAAATTACACTGTAAGAGAGAGAGCTAGGATTTAAAGTAAGATTCTCTGAGTCCAAATCTACCGTTACTCATTATGCTGACTCCTTTAAGTCAACGTTTCCCTTTCTAGGTATTCATTAACTGTTCTCTAAAAGATTCATTCTAAAAAATTCACAGGAATCAGTCAAGAACACTGGCCTACAATTTTAAGACAATATCCCCTACACATAATTTTTTTTTTAATTCGGACAATATTTACTTTTTTCCAATCCTATGGTACTACTATTTTCCACAATCTTTCAGGTGTCACTTCAGGTTTTACTATTTTGTTTGTTTTTTCATCACTCATATAATTATTCTGGGCCAAATGATTTGCTTATATTTGATATTAACTTCATTTAGATGTGTTTATTCTATCATTTCCTATGCATCTTATACTTACCTCAAATTTATGTACATATCTTCTAAAAACTGTAAGTCATTTGTGAATTCATTGTCTGTTTTCTTGTTCCACCCTCCTTTTTATTTTAAGGTATTTTTGAAAAAGAAGATATACATAATAGAGGTACAAAATTTTGCACATAACCTTCATTTTCTGTTCTACTTTGTATACGAAAATTTTCTCTTGCTTGATGTTCATTAAATTCAGAATTTAAAATAAGTACTTTTGATTTAATCTGCAAGACACCAGCAGCTAAATATTTTCTTAGCATTCTTTGTTGAGTTCCCTCCATCCCTAGATAGAAAATTTTCTTTTCTGTATTATAAGCCATAAATCCATAAACTATATTCAGCTTTCCCTTCATTGAGCAACAGTGAAGAAATTATAGCCTATATTCCTATAAGCCTCAGTTTCTTACTTAAGACTTTGAAATCATAGGCAATGTATATTGATTACCTTCATTTGTACCCATGTGAATCATTAACCCACTACAGTCACTATGTGACAAGACTCATATGTTTTAGAAAGTCTGTGATATCTTAAAGATGTGCTCTGGGAAGACAAAACAGCCATCTCTATTGTCATCAGGACAACAAGAAGCTGTCTTATTTTTCTTGAGCAAGGTGACTATTATTCTTCTTCCTTTAAGAAGGGATTTGTGAAGAGGATTTCCGGGAAGGTGGTAAAGTAGGTCAGAAAATTTCAAGCTCTCAAGATTTTCCTCCACAAAAGAGATAAACTAACCTCTGGGCAAATATAGAGCCATGAAAACAAATAAGAGTAAGGGTAGAACAGAGGTCCAGTTGGGACAATCTGAGAAGACTTGAAGAAAAATCCCAGAACCAGATTTCCTCCCTGTGAAGAGAAAACACTTCCAGGCTAGGGTCGGCTTTAATTATAAACTGCAAGCTGCTTAAACAACAAGCAATAAGCCCTGCCTGGTGTTAGCTGGGTCGGGGGACTGCTTCACTGGCCACAGGAATTTTTACCCCTGGGACAGTGAGGGAAGTTGGGCATCTAAGCTGGGTAAGATCTAGGGAAACTCTGCTGACCAGGAACCAGAACCAGTTGTGCTATGGAGAGCTGCGGGGGGCTAGAAGGAACCTGCACAGGGCAGATGAGTAGAGAAGCAATGGGGTCAGGAAACTGTAGCTTATGGGCACTTACAGAAGGATGTAGGAATTGGTTTGAGTTCAAGGTCAGAGGGGGGAACTGAAAAGAATCAGAGGCCAGTGATGACTATAAAAACAAAATTATTACCAAAAATAGAAATGCACAGGCAAAGGAGAAAGAATTCAATGACAGAGAGCTACTATGGAAATAGAGAAGACTGGGGTTTGACTTCAGAGGAGGATACTAAACCAAAGAAAGCCTCTTGTACCCCAAGAGTAATATTAAATAGTCACCTTTCTGAAAAGAATTAATTAACAATTTAAAAAAGATTTTAAAAATCAAATGAGAGATTAAAGAAAACATTAAAATGAAAAATAAGAATAACAGATGGAAAACAAGAAGATTGTGGCAGAAAAGTCAACCAATTAGAAAAGGAGATCTAGAATCTTAAGGAAGAAAATGACTCCTTGAAAGTCAGAATTGGGAGAAGACCAAACTTGGTGTGGGATCCCAGCTCAAAGCAATTCCAATATCTGTAAAAAAAAAAAATTTACTTTAAACAAATTCTAAAGCTACAGAATCCGCAAAGTGATGGAGAGAAACAAATATCCCACTGAAGAAGGCCCAGCAGGCCAACAGGAAAGGTCTATTGCAGCATTCTGGGAGCTGAGCTCAGTCCCACAGGAAGCTCATGGTTTCAGCCAAAGGGCAGCCCAAACAGTTGCAGCCAGAGTAGACTTCAGGAAAGTGAATAACCAGCAGCTGTGGCAGCTCCCAGACTTCTCAATCCATAAATGCCAAAGTAAAAAGTCAGTGTGGAACTTGTTGGAACAGGGGTGGAGGGAAGAGGGCAAACTGGCTCCTGCCCCCAGGACAAGAAGAAGCAGAGGCACAGCACTGCATGGCTGCCTCAGGAACTTCTGGCTTGTAGATTGTAGGAGGACCAAGTGACCATTCAGAGGGTAATTGCTCTTGCTTTAACCTGCTTGGATATGGATCATGGTCTTGGGTGGTGGTCCTGGGATGAGGAATGCCAGTGTGGCAGAGCTTGTGGTGGCTATAGAGAGGGCACCCTCCTAATAGCTCCAGCAGCTGCAAAACCCCCAGTAATTTGGGACAAAGCTCTCTCCATTCTGGAAGCAGAGTTCTACCATGGCAAAGAGTTCAAAAGTGAAGTAATTGGCTGCCAATATGAGCAAGCATAGGAAGCAGAAGCAGACCACAGAATCCTTTTTGGGGGGACAAAAAGGATCAAGGCATAGAGCAGGAAGAAGACAGTGAAGTCAGAACTCCTGCACCAAAAGCCTCCAAGAAAAATATGACCTGGGTACAGGCCATGGAGGAACCCTAGAAGGATTTTGAAAATCAAGTAAGAGAAGTAGAGGAAAAATTGGGAAGAGGAATGAGAATGATGCAAGAAAATCACAAAAAGTGAATCAACAGCCTGCTAAAGGAGACCCAAAAATACACTGAAGAAAATAACACCTTAAAAAACAGACTAACTCAAATGGTAAAACAGGCCCAAAAAGCCAATGAGGAGAAGAAGGCTTTAAAAAGTCAAATTTGCCAGATGGAAAAGAAATTTCAAAAACTCACGGAAAGGAATAACTCCTTCAAAATGAGATTGAAGGAAATGGAAGCTAATGACTTTATGAGAAATCAAGACACTATAAAACAGATCCAAACAAAGGGAAAAATAGAAGGCAATGTGAAATATCTCTTCAGAAACACCACTGACCTGGAAAAAAACATCCAGGAGAGATAATTTAAAAATTATTGGACTACCTAAAAGTCACAATCAAAAAAAGAACCTAGACACCATCTTTCAAGAAATTATCAAAAAAAATTGTGCTGATATTCTAGAACCAGAGGGCAAATAAGAGATTGAAAGAATTCTCTGATTACCTCTTGAAAAAGAACCCAAAAAGAAAACTCCTAGGAATATTATAGCCAAATTCCAGAGTTCCCAGGTCAGGGAGAAAATATTACAGGCAGCAAAGAAGAAACAATTTGAATATTGTGGAAACACAATCAAGACAACACTGGATCTAGCAGCTTCTACACTAAGGGATCAAAGGGCTTGGAATATGATATTCTGGAGGTCAAAGGAGCTAGGACTAAAACCAAGAATCACCTACTCAGCAAAACTGAGTATAATACTTCAGGGGAAAATATGGTCATTCAGTGAAATAGAGGATTTTCAAGCATTCTTGATGAAAAAACAAGAGATGAACAGAAAATTTGACTTTCAAATACAAGATGCAAGAGAAGCGTGAGAAGTTAAACAGGGAAAATAAGTCATAAGGAACTTATTAAAGTTGAACTATTTACATTCCTACGTGGAGAAAAGAACACTTGTAACTCATAAGACTTTTCTCAGTATAAGGATAGTTGAAGGGAATATATATGTATATATGTATACATAAATACATGTATGTATAAGATGATGTATGTGTATATAAATATATATGGGAGTGTGGGCATATTATGTTCATGTATACATACACAGAGGGAAGAGGATGAGTTGAATATGAAAGGAAGATATCTAAAAAATAAAATTTAAGAGGTGAGAGAGGAATTTATTGGGAGAAGGAAAAAGGGAGAGATAGATTATGGTAAATTACCTCATGTAAAAGAGGCAAGAGAAAACTTTTTCAAAGGAGGGAAGGAGCAAGAAGGTGAAAGGGAATGGGACAACTTTATTCTCACTGAATTTGGCTTAAGGAAGGAATAACATACATACTCAATTGGGTATCCTACCCTCCAGGAAAATAGGAGGGTAGGAGATAAGAGGGGGGATGATAGAAGGGAAGGCAGATTGGGGGAAAGGGTAGTTAGAAGCAAACATTTTTTAAAAGGGATGGGATCAAAGGAGAAAATAGAGTAAGTGGGGGCAGGCTAGGATCGAGGGAAGTATAGTTAGTCTTTCACAATATAATAATTATGGTAATGTTTTGGGTAACTACACATGTACAACCAATATTGACTTGCTTATCTTCCCAGTGAGGGTGGGTGAGGAGGGAAGAAGGGAAAAAATCTGGAACTCAAAATTTTAAAACAAATGTTTAAAAATTTTTTTTCAAAACTTTGTTTTGTACATGCAACTGGGAAATAAGATATACAGGCACTGGGGTATAGAAAGCCATCCTGCCCTACTAGAAAGTTAGGGAAGGTCATGGCGAAGGATATAAGAGAGAGCAGATTGGGGGAAAGGGTATTCTGTACACCTGCTATTTTGTGGTGGGGGTAGGGGAAAGATGGCAAGAAAAATTGTACCTCAATTTTGTGGAAATAAATGTTGAAAACTGAAAATAAATAAATAATTTTTTTAAAAAATCAGAATTGGGCAAGGGGAAGCCAGTGAAGTTATAAGAGATGAAGAAATTAAAAAAACAAAAAACTAAATATAAAGAATGAAAAATAGAAAAGAATGTGAAACCTCTCCTAAGAAAAACAATGGATCTAGAGAACAGATCAAAAAAAGAAAACATAAGAAAAATTGGACTACCTGAAAGATCTGATCAAAAAAAGAATCTTGATACAGTAACACAAGAAATAATTAAAGAAAATTTTCCTGAAACATTAGAATGAGGGGAAAGTAGAAATAGAAAAAATCCACTGATCACCACCTGAAAGAGATCCAGATCAAGCACAAAATATTGTGAACAACAAGAAAAAAAACAATTTACATATCATGGGACTACAATTAGAATCACAGGAGACCTAGTATTTGTGACACTAAAAGAGTACAAGTCTTGGAACACTGTATATTAAGGAGTAAAAGAACTAAATCTCTAGCCCCATCAGTAAAATGTTCTGAGCATGCAGAAAGTGTCATCTAGAAACCATCACACAGGTAGTACACAATGACAAGTTGCCCCATTTTGTTACAATAAAAAATATAAAACTTATTATTTAACAGTCACAGAAACAAATGTATTAAAGAAATTTAAATTACTAGAATTTCAAATGATGGAAATTTATAGTATTTATACTTCTGAAATTATTAAAGCTTAAAACTGCACTAAAATTTTTGGGACATGTATGTATATTTACTTATAAGTTTTACATATATATATGTTATTGTGCTAGTAACCATGTACATTATACAACTTGGTTAAAAATAAAAATTTAAAGAATTATGAGATATAGAATATTTAATCCCAGAGTCAACAGGGAGCCTCTGAAGTTATCTGAGTAGGGCAGTAGGATGGTCAGACCTCTGATTTAGAAAAATTATTTTGTTAGTTATTTGAAAGATAGATCAGAATGGAAAAGGCTTTCAGCAGAGAATCTACTAGTGAACCTATTATTACTAGTAGTCTAGGTGAGGAAGTAATAAGTAAAAACTAGAGTAGAAGTTATGAGTGAAGAAAAGGAAATAGAAATATTATGGAAGCAGAAAAAGCTAAAGACATATAGAGGTATATAGACATACAGAGAGAGATATAGGTAATAAGCTGAGAATGACATCAAGATGGTGAATCTTGGTGAATAGAAGCATGGTGGTGATCTTGATAGTATTAGAGAAGTTCACAAGAGGGATGAGTTTGCTAATGAAAGACAATGTAATACAGATTGCAATCTACTATGCCTAGAAACAGCTTTTTCTATTTCTCCAAAATGAAAAATAAAAAGAGATGGGAGTGATTATTAATATTTTCTGCTCCCCCAAAAAAGAGCCACACAAGTGATGCTTGCTGTATTCAGCAATTGTGTAATCTGGCTGAGAGGGGTCGGAGGGAGCAAACTGAGGGAAAAGGACTTTCCCAATGGCACAGTGGCCATGTATGGTAGGAATAGAGAATGAACTTTGATTTCATTGGTAGAGGGGATTGTCCATGAAGAACTTTCCCTGCCAATGAAACCTGGAATCTTCTCTGATATCTTTGAGTTGCCTAGAGTACTGAAAGATTAAACGCCTTTCTTAAGGATATATACTTGGAGATGGAATTTGAACTCACTCTATCTGGTGCTAAGGACTGCTCTCTATTCACTATGCCAAAAAGGTGTCATTTATGAGCAGAAAGAGAAATTGAGATCTTGAACAACTGTTGGGAGAGAGTGAAATGAGGAAAGTCTGAATGTGTTGGAGACAAGTCCAGTGATTCATTCTTATGGTGAGACCGGAATGGATGCAACAATTCTTCTCAGCCTCCAACAAGTTGATTATAATTTTGATGTCATTCCAGTGTCCCCTAGGGGACATGGCTTCACTTTGAAGATCACTGTGAGTCACTTGGCTGAGGCAAAAATAAAAATATTGGGAGGAGACTGGCCAAAATTGTGGAGCAGGGCATTTTAGCTCTGTCACAAGTATTCCAAAATGATCTGGAAATTAAATGACTGAGGGTAATCAGGAAACCTAAGGAGGGAAAAAAACAAAAAACAAATTGAGTTATGTTTCTCAGACCAAGTAGGCATGGAGGTACAGATAGGTCTTCAGACACTCAAAAATGACCCTAGAGAGTATGTTGTTTAGAGCCTTGCATTGTGGGGGTGGAAGGAGAGTCTACCTGTGATTGTGTGCACCAAAGTAAGAAGATATCCCAAATCTGACACAGAGGGTGCTGGTCTTGTGCAGGGGGCAAGAATAAGTGCCAACTGGCAACCTTGTTGTATACATACCAGATCTTAGTCACAGATTCAGTGAGCAATGAGTAGGGATCCAGTGTCTAGGATTGCGGGTTTTGGACCTTAGGCTATGTACTGAACAATGAGGAAGTGCTGCAGTTAGCAGCAGCTCTGTGGCAAGCCTGGGAGCGGAGAAGGACCTCACAACTATCCCCCTGTCCAGTCTGAAAACTTCAGTGGAATAACTAAAGCAGAGACTTTGGGCCAAATGAAATACTATCGATTTGTCACAGTTAATTTGCAGACTTTTCCAGTTTGTTGACAAGCATGGAGTACAGCAATAGTATACTAGAGCTCCTACCAGGGGCAAGGGTATGGTTTTGTTGCACAGAAATAAACCCAGGTCAAGAACTTGCAAAGCCCAGACCAACTGAGATTTTTCCCTCAATCATAGCACTTTGAGTGCACTGAAAGTTTACTGGTCTTCAGTCTGAGATGTCCATGAGATTCTTGAATAACACAACATTCAGTACTCCAAGAAAGCGGTGTCAGGACCCAATAAGATACAAAACAGGATTAAGCATGGCAAAATCATACCTTCCAGAAGTGTGCAAAGCCTAATGGTAATGCAAATTTGGACTCAGGAAGTAAGGCTGGAAGAAATGAGCAAACATCAAAAACAACTCAACCCTAAAGAATTATTAAGGTGACTGACATGCTCAAGACACAAAAGAAAATTAAAACACTTACAATTAAATCTTCATTTAATAATGTAGCTTTGCCATTAGAATTCTAGGGGATGAAGAGGAATTAAGACAGACATTTTTTAAAAGAATTAAATTAAATTAAAAATTATGCAGCACCTGTGATGTCCATCTTAAAACATCTTTCCATTCTTACAGTCTTCTTCTCCCATTGATGAGTTCCTTCTACAATTTCCCTTTTGAAAAAAAGGTCCAAGACATCCATTTTTAATTTTCTTTATTTTTTAATTTAGTGATGTATTCATTCCTTTTTCTTCATTTTTTATTGTTCGTTTAATGTTTTGCTAATACGATTTTTCTGCCCTGCTTTAAAAATCAGGTTTGTTATGGAAATCTGAAGATCTTCCCTGCCCCTAAGCCCTTTGCTTAAGTGGCTTAAGTGACTCTGAGAACCTTCCCTAATTTGAAAATATACTCTACTCCCAATAGGCTGAATGTGGCCACATGGAGCCTGTGGTGGGAGGCTTGCTCTTCAGGAATGCCCATGCCTTATTACTTTGTGATTGGGCAGTGGCTCAAGAGGGCTGTGACATTCTCTGATCCAGGAGAAGGCTATATATACCCTGATGTGAGGTTTTGCTTTGGGGCTCACTTTGAGAAGAGTTGTGTGATTTGGCCAGAGGAGAGTCTGGGAAGCCATTGAGCCCCCCGGCTTTGAAAAAAACAGATGTTGGTGCTTCCCTCTCTAGTAACTGAGTAGGTATGGATGTAATGGTCAGTCAGTTGGTAGCCCATCTGTTGATCTGTTTCTTTGTCTGCTTGTAACTTCTGTTTGCATTCTCTGAAGTTCAGGGTGCTGACTTTTTCTCCTGAACTAGGTCAATGATATGTTTGATTAAAGTAGGATTGTTAACCCATTTTGAGTTGCTTTCCTTTAGAAAAGCAGATCTGAGAACCTGTGCTAGCAGCCATCCTGGGTGTGCTGGGGTGCTTGTTGATACAGGTTGTAAAAGTATTATTTTATTAGTTTTTTCAACAGCCTTTTATTTTGTTTATGAATTCTATTGGTTGAGATTTTTTTGTTTCCAATTTATCTATTTTTCTGATTTTCATTATCACCTCTTTTGTCCTTTGTTAAGGTTTATTTATTTGATTTCTTATTTTTAAATGCATATTCAGTTTATTAATCATGTCTGTTTTTCCTGAGAACTCATTGAGCTGCATCCCAGAAATATTAATATGCTGTTTCATCATTATAATTTTCTTTCATATAATTATTAATTATCTATAGTATTTGTTCATTGATCCACTCATTTATTTTATACTAAGTTGTCCCTTGAATTTGTGTCCTTTGTGTTCTCACAACTGATTACTATTTTTATTGAGTTACACTCTACTAAAAATTGTATTTGCTCTTTCTGCTGTTTTATATTTATTTGTCAAAACTGTCAACCCTAATACATAGTAAATTTCTGTAAAAATTCCATGTGGACCTGAGAAATTTGCGTACTCTTTAAAAGTCCCATTTAAGAGAGAACATTAAGTCTTTTAGCTCTAGTTTCTCTAGCAGTTTGTTTGAATATGTGTATATGGTCTCTTTTGTTTTTTATTTTGTTGTTTACATATTCCTTTTTGTTTGTCTTTCTGTTAGATTTGTCTAAAACTAAAAGAGGAACATTAAATATGCCTGTCTCTATTTTATTACTATCTGTAATTTCTTTTAGTTTAGTTTATTTTTCTTATGGACTTAGATTTAAAGGATTTTAAAGCATATGTTAAATACTGATATTCAACAGGTATCTTTTTTCAGTCCAATTTTATTTCCTTGTTTATCTTCTTTATGTGTAAGTTTTTGTTCTTAATTTATCAGAAAACTGCAACTGACTTTTTTAAAATTTCCCCCATGCATAATAAATTTTGTTTCAGCCCTTCATTTTTATTCCACGTGTGTCTTTGTCTTTTAGGTATGTTTTTAATAAGCAAAATATCATGGCATTTGGTTTTCTTATCCAGTCCTTCAGTCTTTCATTTTATGTCCATGTTGTTTAACATATTTACATTTACAATTGAGAATTAGGCTTCTGTTTCCATTTATTTTCAGTATTTTTTTCTGAATTGGGTTTTGATTTCCCTTTACCACTATGAAGATGATACTTTGTTTACTTAATTATTTTAGCTTAATCAATTTTAAGGTAACCCTATTCCCATGATTCCCTTCCTTTTACCCTAAACCTCCCCCACCTTCATTTGTTGCCTCTTTCACTCGTTTTAATGTTTTGCTAAACTATTTCCTTTTTCTTTCTTACTTTCACTAGTTATTTAGTTTTTCCATTCTCTTTTTCTCTCTCAGCTAAGTAATCAAGTAATATTGATCTGCCTTTTTGTTTATTATTTCATTTTTGTTCCTTTGTGTTAAAAAAAAGATTTATTTCCCTCATTTTCTTCATTTATATTCTCTTTCTGTTTATTCTTGATATTTATTATTTGATTTGTGACTTCTGTTCCTAATTTTTCCTTCATTAGTTTCTCATTCTTCATGGAGTTTCAAAGGTATCTATTTTAACATCCCTCTTTTAAACAGTTTTTATATTATTGCTTTTAAGTATTTTGTTCTTCCGGACATACTGATTTCTGCAGATAATGGAATTATTGCCTTGTATGGAGTTTCCTGTGTCCCTAATTGTTCAGTTCAATAATTCTTCTTGTCCTCCCCATGATCACTTTTTCCCATTTGCCATAAAATCTCTCTGGCTCCATGCTCTCCCCATCTTTTGGGTATTAATTGCCAGCGGGAGCTCTAATTCCCCTTTGCCTAAAGAAGGATGAAAGGTCTCTCTATGCACCAAATCCCTGCAGATTATATCTATTGTAAAGTCCCCATCTCCCATTATAGAATATTTGACTTTCCTCATGAGAATCTTCTTCAGGGAGATTGGCCACTACTACTGAAATGAGATACAGTCTTTTCTTCCTTCCTATTTCAATACCTTCCTTTGCCTCCTTACTCATTCTACTGTAGGAACTTTCCTTCCTGAGAGACTACAGGAGTTATTTTCACTTTATTGTTAATCTTTCACTTGATTAAGGTGTATCTCATATTTCCCTCTAATTTCTTACTTCTTATATAGCCTTTTATATACCACTTTTGTATACTCGCCCTTTTTGGCAAATTAGTGCCACAAAAACTATTGATTCACCTGTGTGAATCATTATGAAGCTTAGTCCCTGATGTTTCAAGCCTGTTCCTTTATCATCAGTCCATTTGATTTGTTTGTTTTTATTCAGTCACATCCAACTCTTCATAGAGCCATTTGGAGTTTTCTTGGTAGACATACTAGAGTGATTTGCCATTTCCTTCTCCGACTCATTTTACAGATGAGGAAACTAAGGCAAATGGTTAAGTGATTTGTCCAGGGTCACATATCTATTAAGTGTTTGAAGTCTGCTTTGAACTCAGGGAGATGAATCTTACTGACTCAAGGCCCAGCACTCTATGCACTGTACCACCTGATTGAGATTTCATCTTTGGCTCTTTATGTATTTTCTTGTGAGAAAGAAATCTCTTAATGTAATTGTTGTCAGTGATAGTGGTGGTGGTGGTGGTGATGGCAATGTTAACCCCTTACATGTTTTTCTATCTTTAGTTTTTCCCTCCTTACTTTTTTTCCTGTTGTAATTTTTTGGGGTTACTTGTGTCTTCCTTTGTCATTGTATTTGTTTACTTTCATTTCTCTTATTTGTAAAGCAAACAATCTGCCAAAGTCCAGTTTTATTTATAACAGGGCTCCAAATGCCTCTTTTTATTGAATGTCTATCTTTTTCATCAAGGTTAGACTCATGTTTGCAGGGCATATGATTTGGAGTTTGAGCTTTCTTGCTCTTTGGAACAGATTATTCTATTCTTTCTTACAGTTTATGGCAGGTGCTGAATAATCTTATGTTTTTCAAATTTCCTTCCTTTTATATTTGAAGAATTTGTTGTTTGTTATTGGAATTGCTAAATTTAACCATTATATATCTTACAATTTGCAGCATAGATTTATTTTTTTATTCTGGAGTTAACTTCTTTTTCTCTCTAATTGCTTAGAGTATAACAGCTTCTCATGTAGTGGTTTCTGATTCATATGAGGATGTGTACAGGCCATTTTTGGCACAGCCAGATGGTGCAGTGGATAGCATGCTGGGCCTGGAGTAAGGAAGACTCACCTTCCTGAGTTCAAATCTGGATCTATATTTAGCTCTGTGACTCTGAGCAAGTCATTTAACTCTGTTTGCCACAGTTTCCTCATCTGCAAAATTAGTGGGGAAAGGAAATGGTAAACAACTCCAGCATCTTTACCAAGAAAACTCCAAATGGGGGTCATGAAGAGTCAAACATGACTGAAAAATGACTGAATATAAGCCCTTTTTATACAATTTGAATCAAACAAAAAAAATCTTCTCACTTAATAAGATGCAGAGTCAAATGGTGTGGTTTCAATCCCACCTTGAACTTAAAAAATAAAAAATAAAAAGTTTTCCAGTGAATATCAGCTGGGACATGCACTCTGAGATTTCTCTTTTTATTAGGAAGATTTTTGATTCATCACTTCAATCTTAGACTGCTTCTTTACAACTACCATCCATTGCTCTTAATTTGCTCTTAATTTTTTTTTTTACATGGCCAATTTTACAAGAGCTATGGGGCTATCCATCTTCAACTTGACAATGTGAAATTTTTGAAGACAGCTATCATGATGCAACTTTTTCCCCTTCAAAAAATGTTCTCTTCCATAGGTTAAAAATTACTATTTCTTTTCATACACACACACACACACACGCACACACACACATGCACACACATATACATATGTATATTTATGTGCACATGCACATATACATAAATACATACAAACATATATTCAGTGCAACAGGTCATATGTTTATGTCTGTATATGTGTGTATGTATGTGTATACATACACATATATACACACACATATGTGACCTGTTATACTGGCTATGTTCTTCTATCATAAGGACAAATGCTTTTAGGATTATTAGCATCGTTCCTAAACTGTGGTGATCAGAATCAAACACAGTACTCCATATGCTATCTAATGTGAGCAAAGTACAGTATCACTATCACTCTATTATTTATTTTTTCCTTTTCCTAGGACTTCTTCATTAAATTTTGTTTTTTTTTAATTAACGAGCATTTTTTTTTCCTTTTTTCTACCTAAACCCCTCTGGTGGTAGGAATGGGTGAGAAAGTTGTTTTTAACAAAAATGATTAGTCAAGCAAAACTGATTGCCCTATCCATATCCAGAGCATCCATACATGCACATGTACACACATACTCTTGTGTGTGAGTATCCATAAATACACACATGTATAGATACATAGATACACACACAGGTGTAATATGTAATAAACACACGTTTTGTAATATAATTTGAGATTTGGTAGTGCTAAGCCCCTACCTTTATTCACCATTATTTCTTTTGACATTTTTATCTTTTTTTCCCCTAATGATGAATTTTACTATTGCATTTTTCTAGCTCTATAAGGTAGTTCTTTGATGATTTTATTTTTATGGTACTGAATAAGTAAACTAATTTAGCTAGTGCTATAACTTTATTATATTGACTCAGTCTATGCCTGATCAAAGAATATTTCTATAATTACTTAGGTCTTTTTTATTATGTTAAAGTGTTTTATATTTGTATAGTTCCTCCAGGTCTTGCTGGTCTCTTTGGGCTCAATTTTTTTTCCATTTTAATATATTAAACATTATTATATGTTAGACTTTTTCAAATTTTATTTATTTTGAAAACATCTGGCACATATCTGAACATAGGACTAATAAAATTACTTTACAAATCTTTACCTTTAATACTTCTTGTTAAAAAATAGAAAATGGTGGAATATATTGAGTATACAACATACAGAAGCAAATGAACCTAATAGACTAGTAATTTGATAAACACAAAGACCCCAGGCATTTGGGGAAGGGCTTACTCCATAACAAAAGCTCCTAGGAAAACTGGTCAATTGTCAAGCAGAAATTATGTTTAGAACTATGCTTCACATCATATACCAAGACGAACCTTGAATAATATATTATTTACACATAAAAAGACAAATCACAAACAAATTAGCTTGATGAAAAAATTGCTTTTTAGATTTCCATACATATAAAGTAAGAGTTTATGACCAAATAAGAGATACGGAGAATCACAGAAGATAACATGGGCAATTTTATATGCATAAAATTAAATGGTTTTCTTAAGCACCAATAAAATCAATATAGCTAATATCAAGAGGGAAACAGCTACGTGAGGAAAAATGTCACAGTTTTCTCTGATAAAGGTCTCATTTCCAAAATATGGTATATAAGGAACTGATTCAAATGTATAATGGTCAAAGAATATGAACGGGCTGTTCTCTAAGTTTTACTGTATAATTCCAAGAAGTATTAACCAAATTTAATAACATTCACAATCAAAACAGACATCTTCTCAGTTAGAAAAAA
>CM053584.1:181791213-181802341 GCA_028627135.1 Pseudochirops cupreus | reverse complement strand
TGCCACATAGAAGAATAGGGGGAAGGGGGATGAGAGGTAGGATGATGGAGGGGAGGGCAGGGTGGGGGGGGCTGATGAATGTTCACATTTCTGTAGAGGGACAGGGCAAGGTGGAGAGTGGTGGGGGGGCAGGATAAGAAGAAGGGACATGTAATCAGACTCTCACAGTGTACTCACTATGGAGAGGTTCTGTGTAATTTCACATGTTCAGCCTGTATTTGATTGCTTGTCCTTCCAGTGGGGGTGGGTGACGAGGGAGGAAGAGAAAGAATCTAGAATCTAAAGTTCTATAATCAAAAGTTATAAATATATATCTATATATATGCAATTATTATTATTATTGTTATTATTATTATTAAGTTCATCCAACTGCAACTTGAAATACACAGGCACTGTTGTTGGGTGATCCATCCTGCCCTTCCGAAAAGTCAGAGGGGTGAGGGGGGAAGACATAGGAGAGAATAGACTGGGGGATGGGGGATACACTGGGATGGCTGTTTTGGGGTGGTGGCTAGGGGAAAGATGGGGAGAAAATATGTAACTCAAAATCTTGTGGAAATGAATGATGCAAACTAAAATAAAATTAAAAAACAAAAAACAAAACTCTCCCATCTTTGCAACTTTCCTGTTACTGTAGGGGCACCACCATTCTCTTATCCATTCAGGTCAAAGTGTGAACCTCAGCACCTCAGCTCCTTAGTCTTTCTAACTCCCCATATCCAATCAGTTATCAAGTCCTGCCATTTCTACAGTCATAACTATACACACATGCACACATATGTGTACATACACATATGGTTACAGATCAATATCTACATATCTCTTTTTCTCCTCTTACACTGCCGCCATCCTTGTGCAGACCCTCATTATCTGACATCTGAATCATCACCATACCCTTCTGACTTCCTTGCCTCAATTCTCATTTCCTTCCAGTCCATCCTCTACTCAGCTGTCAAAAACCTTATTTTCCTAAGATGCAACTCTGACCATGCTATCAATTTCTCTATTCTTTAAACTCTAGTTGCCTAAGATTGACGAGATAAAATATAAATTTGTTTTTAAGGCTCCATGTATTCCGTGATGTAATGACACTGGCTTCTTTGATATTTTTCAACAAACAACACTCCGTCTCCCAAGTCCATGACTTTTCACTGCTTGTCCTCCATGTCTGCAGTATTCTTCCCCAATTCAATCTTCATCTCTACTTCCTATATTCATTAGACTTCTTCCAGTCTCAGCTAAAGTATCACCTTCAGCATGAAGTATTTTCTAGCCCTGCTTAGTCTTATTATCTTCTCTCTTATTTTATCTCCAATTTTTCTTGTTTATACAGAGTTGTTTTCATGTTATCTCCCCCATTAGACATCTATGCTTTTCCTTTTATTACCAGTGTTTAGCATAGTGCCTGGTACATAGAAGGTGTTTAATACATGCTTGTTGACTTTTTCTTTGGGGCCAAGTTTGGTCATCATAATTATGTAGAATTAAATTTGTTTTATGTTTTCCTTCTTTCCATTTACATTGCTGTGAACACTGTGCTTATTGTTTTTCTGGTTGTGGTTACTCTTTACTTTTACTCTTCAAGAAAAAGCAAATGAATGAGTTGAATTTGGCTAGAATCAAAAGAAACTAATGAAGAAAGTGAAGTTAATACCTGGACTAAAGACAAGAAAATAGCTTATGAAAAAGATGCCTCAATTTGTGATTCAATAATCTATTTTCCATAAAGATAGTCATGTCATATGGGCTGGTAAGTCACATATGATGTAAATACTATATCCTACTTTTATTAGAAGTAGCTGAAATACAAATAAATTGGGATTATTTCAAGAAGGCAAATTCCAAGTACTATATTGGTGTCCTAAGGATTTAGCTCTATATTCTCTAAACCATCTTGTTGAAAAAAAAAATCAGACTAACTGAATCACAGTAGAAATGTTAGATGATGTTTAGTACTGCACACTCTATTAAGTCAGAGAAGTGTGTAAAGCATTTTAGAAAAGTTTACAACAACAACAAAAGGTTTGAAATCAAAAAAAGTTGTGTGATATATAAGATTCATTTAGGATGATTGATATATCTCTGGAAAGTCATCTACTCCAGACCTGTCATTTTATATATAAGGAACAGGAGTAGAGACATCAAGTAATTACCCCCAAAGTCTCCTACTCATTTTACTGCATAATTATTGCAGATGTTAAGCCAAATTTTTTTTTGCAAAAAGTGGGGTGTGATCATTATATGGAGCTTTACAAAATTGTGCAGGTGTCACTTCCCTTTTAGTTTCCACCAGGCTCATACCAGCTTTTCACTCACTGAAAACTGTCTTTGTGCAGCTCTGTTTCTATACTCTTTGTTGAACACAATCACTTTCAGTTCGAACCCCGTAAAATAGTTTTTTATATGACCCATAATCAGAAAGAAATGCTTTGCATGTTAATATATTACTGGCAGACAAACTGTACAGTTTAGCTCATGTGGTAAGATGCAAGTCTTACTGTACCATGTGACTTACTCATGACAGCTTTGCCTGCCTGTCTGCTCTCCTTGAACCCATGGCTCTTTGTTGGGTTGAGTACTGTGTTGTGAACACTATATTGTGATTTTCTGTGATAACATGTAATGTTGTGGATATTATATTGTGATTTGTTGTGAATGTTTGCCTTGATTTGTAATGGAATAAATGGAATGTTCACTATACTGTGTAACCAGAACCTTAAAAGCTGTTCACAGTAGCATTCTTTTGGGAAGCTGCTAGTGCATGGTGTTACATTGTGGCATAGTTGGCAGGATTACAAAGCATAGTGCCTCTATTTGTTCCAGAATCCAGGATCCATGGCCATTTAAATTGAAATGTTAAGGCCAAGAATCCTGGAGGGGTGGAATGTAACAGTAATCAATTTAGCAGATAATTAGCCCTTGGTAACTTATGGCTAGGTACCTCTTGAGGGAGGCAGAAGGTGCAAACATTGTTGCCTGTGTGAAACAGAAGGTATGAACTCTATCTCTAGTGTGAACAGAGAGCATGAGCTCTGTCTCCTGTTGCTGACTGGCAGGAGGGGGTTGGCTGAGACAGGAGGCTAGTGTGTGTATATAAGAAGAATTCCAGAGACAGAGAATCAGAATCTGGAATTTCTCTCCTGGTGGAGGGAGCAGAATTGCCCCAGCATCTGGGAGCTGGGCTGCTGGACTGAGAACTGAGTTGGAGTTTTCTATGAGACAATAATCTGGTGAAGGCCACCTGGAAGGCTGAGAGGGCTGCCTGGAAGGCCTCCTGGAAGGCCACCTGGAAAGCTGAGATTTCTCCTGGGTGCTAGGGCCAGCTGAACTGTTGGAAGACTGAAGAAGCATGACCAGGAAAAAACTTTGTTTGCTTGTGGCTTGGTGGACTGAGTTCCCAGCAACAGAAGTGGTGAAGGGTTTGAGATGTGCTGGACACTGTGAACTTCAGAGTGTAACAAGAACTGCTTGGAGGACTGGACAAGAAGTTGGGAGCTGTCTGCCTCTGAATTCAGGTGACTGTTTGGTGGATTCAAGTAGGAGCTGGGACTGTGGAAGTGGATCCAGGGAATCTGAGAGACCACCCCAAGTCAAGATGAGGAAAAGGCCTCTCCTTGGATATAGAATGCCTGATGAAATTGAAGTTTGCTGGACACAGAAGGGTGGAGGGTTTGTGTGGTTTTCTAATGATTGTATTTAGTGATTGATTGCTAGATAAGTGACTGGTTAAGTTAATCTGTGGTTGCCCCATGAATGTAAGATTGATTATTGTATTGTGAATTGATTGAATGATTAAGTAAGGAAGGTTTCCGCCTTATGGAAACCAGATGATTATTCTTTTGTTCTTTGTTCTAAATATTATGGCCACTACAGTGAAAACTATGTGACCATTCTAATATTAAGCTTTTATGAACACTATATTGTGATTTTCTATGATAAGATGTAATGCTGTGGATATTATATTGTGATTTATTGTGAATGTTTGCCTTGATTTGTAATGGAATAAATGGAGTGTTCACTATACTGTGTAACCAGAACCTTAAAAGCTGTTCAAAGTAGCATTCTTTTGGGAAGCTGCTAGTGCATGGTGTTACATACCGCAACATTCTAAAGTTTAGAGTTCTCAACCTTCCTAGTGCCGTGACCCTTTAATACATGTTGTAGTGACCTCCAACCATAAAATTATTTTCATTGCTACTTCATAACAGTAATTTTGCTACTGTTATGAATCTTAATGTAAATATCTGATATGCAGGATGTATTTTCATTGTTACAAATTGAACATAACCCACAGGTTGAGAACCGCTGCCTAAATAACCCATGCAAGTTGGCTTTCAGAAATATAATGACAGTATACAAGAGCTGAGAATTCTAGGCTCATACCTCACAATGTGTGAGAGATAAATGTGTATCCATATGCCACTGAATACATTGTTGCTCTGTTTACCTTTTAAGTAGCATGACAAAAAGAACTATACCATGTGACAGTTATGTGATGAACTGTTATAAACCAATTTTTGGACTAAAGAAACAGGCTGTGATGGTAATGAGATGGCACGATTATGTGGTAAAATATGGTAAGTAACAAATAGCTGAGCTAAAAATCAAACTTAGGTCTTCTGACTTCAAATCAAACAGTCTTTCCAGTATACTAAATTGTTTATTATAGAAAATATCCAGAATATTTCATTGCTTAACAATGTAGTAAACCTAAATCATAACTATGTGTATGTCTTTTATTTTTTTCCAGATGACTGATAATTGAATCTAAATATGTAAATATGACCAAAGACGGTCCTCTCTATGATGAAGCTTATTAATATAATCACATTTAATTCAAATAATAAAATATTAGAGATGAAAGGGAACATATAAGTGACTTAGTCCAAGTGCCTCATTTTCTAGAGGCCTGCAACTACTTGCCCAAGGTCACATGTCTAGCCAGAGACAGAACCAAGACTTGCACTTAGGCTTACTGCCTTGCAAAAACAGTGCTCTCTCCATTAGAGCATGCTTTGGTTTGAAGCTGTTGTTTGTGACTCTGAATCTTAATTAAGCTGAAGAATCCTCCTTCTCTCCCACACAGTATTTAATTGCTACACACAAGGAGATAGATGGTCTCCCTGCTGCTGTTGTTTCCCCACATTTCTATGCACTTTATGTCTAAGAATAAAATGAAGCAAAACCAGGACATAAGCTCATTGTGAATGGAGGTTGTTTTCACTCCTGTCCCTAGCATCTACCATATTGCTTAGCAAATAGCACTTAATATTTGCTCATTAACTAATTGAAGTAACACAAATGATTTCTTATGTCTTGCTTCCCTGTCATTTCTAGTTCACTATATATTAGCTTTTGGAACGTGCTATTCTCATCCATTCTCACAAAAATGTCAGTAAACTTGGCTCACAAACAATCACCTTCAGGACTGGGAACTTGGTTACAACCTGAATCTAAGAGAATCATAGAATTGTGACATTTTGGAAGAGGGAAGAATTTTAAATATTGCCTCAGTCCTGGAGTCCTGGAGTAAGGAAAACCTGAGTTCAAATAAAGCCTTAGATACTTACTAGCTGTATGATCCTGGGCAAGTCATTGAATCTCTCTCTGCCTTAATTGTAAAATATTCAATAATAGCAACTATCTCCCGTGGATGTTCCAAGAATCAACTGAGACTCGTAAAATGTTTAGCACAATGCCTAGTACATAGTAGGCGCTTAACAAATATTCATTCCTTTCCTTCCTTCCTTTCCTTCCTTTCCTCCTTCCTTCCTTCCTTCCTTCCTTCCTTCCTTCCTTCCTTCCTCCCCTCCTTCCTTTTTTTCCCCTCCTAATCCAATCTTCTTATTTTATAAAAGGGGTAACTGAAGCCCTGAGAGGAGAAACAATTTACTTTATTTTAACCTAAATGAATGTGAAGTTATCTTCAACAGTTATCAAAACTATAGTCACAGTGCTTAGGAAAAAATAAGAATTCCGGACTTCTGGGCAAGATACCTACCTAAACAAAGGCAGGCTACCAGCTCCCCCACAGCTACTCTAGTAAAAATATGAAATTCACACTAGAGTGCATAATGATCAAGAAATCCAATGAAAAACTATGGTGACTCCTTTCAACCTGGAACTTCACAAGAAATCGGAATAAGGGTTAGAATTGGGAGGGGAAAAGATGTTTTATATCAAATACAACTGATTTTGAAAATAGGTCAAGGAATGATAATTTAAGAATAATTAGACTCCCTAAAAATTATGGTTAAAAAATAACCTGAAATCTATATTTTAAAATTCCCCATATCTAGAGAGGAAAGGGAAGATAGAAAGAATCTATCAATCTCCTTCCAAAAAGGACCTCAAAACAAAAAGTTCCAAGAATGCTACAGCCAAAATCCAAAGCTCTTAAATAAAAGAAAATAAAAAAAGAAAAAGATTCTGTAAGCATTCACAAAGGCACAGTTCTAGTACCAAGAACCTACAATCAGGACCACATAAAACCTGGTAGTTTCTACATTAAATAAGATGGATCTTGGAACCATAATGTCTTCAAAAAGGATTGAGGGAGCTGAATAAGAAAAAAAAGCAGAGGACCAGGGATGAATGATGAGTGAATTGGCTGTATTCTGAGGTGTTTTTTTAAGGAAGAAAGAGAAGAGAGACTAAAAATGAATATACTAGCATAAAAAAATTGGAACTTGCTATTTCTCATAACTGGGGTGTGTAACAAGAAAAAATGCAAACATGGAGGCAGAGGTGGGGAAATAATCATCATATAAACCATTCAAACAATCAGTTAAGTAGTTTGGTGTAGAAACAAATAAAACTTAAATGGAAAAATGTGGATAGAAAGACATAAAAGTATATTCCTGATAACAGGTAGAGAATAGCTGCCATCTAAACTAATTTTATGATCCCAAAAAGATTAAAAGGAAAAAAAGAAAAAAAGAGAGAACTGGAATGCCTATCAGTTGGGTAACTGATGCCCAAAGGATGAGAACAAGTAGATAGCTCTCATTTAAACTAATTTTATGATCCTAAAGATGAGATTAAAAGGAAAAAAGAAAAAAAGGAAACAACTGGAATGCCTATCAATTAGGTAATTGTTTAACAAATTGAGGTATATGAACATAATAATATAATTACTGTAGAGGATCATGAGTAAGATGAACTAATGCAAAGTGAAGAGAACACAACCATGAGAACAATGTGAATAAGCACAACATAGTAAAAAAAAAAAATCTTTGAAAGACTGAGAATTCTGAACAACCCAGTGATCAACTGTGTATCCAAAAAATCAGTAAGATTTCCTACCTTTTGACAGAGATGTTATAGGCGCAAGGTACATAAAAGATTTACATTTTTTTGGACGTGGACATTGTATGGATTAATTTTTAACTGTTTGACTATGCTTATTTATTACAAAGTTTTTTTCTTTCTTTTTGATTCAATTGGGAAGACAGGAGTTGGCATAAAGATGGTTCACCCCAGAGAGTCACTGAAACATTCTTTTAATACATAAAAGTGTATAGAAGAAAGTACAGAAAGGATATTTTTTAACATAATATATAGAATGTATTGATTCAAAAAGTATATGAAATGGAGATTTTGATTCATTTAAAAGCCTTTTTCTGTGTTCTGTTGTGCATATAGAAATGCTCTTTTGGGAGATGGTATGTTTGAGTTCAAAATATTTTTTTAAAAATACACAATAACTCAAATGACATATTTGTAAAGCACCTACTATGGTGCCTGGCACACTATAAGTACTTAACAAATGTTCTTCCCCTTCCAATCTATGTCACGAATCAATTAAACCAATATTTATTGGTTACTTTGTAAAATTTCCTGTGCTAAGTAGTGAAAATACAGAACTGAACAACAACACATTCTTGGCTCATTCTTCTTTCTTTAATTCTATCTTTCTATGCTTGTCATCTTTCATGTCAACCTCAGAAGTCATAGAATAATAGGTCCATAATATTTCAGAGTGTGAAGGTACTTTAGAAATTTAGTTCACCTATATAAATTTCATTTGTAGAGCATACTGTCATTCAAATATGGTTCAACAGCAACTTAAATGAAACTGATCACAAAATCAGAGTTATTATATAAGACAGAGTCAGATCTCAGAGTTAAATAGGCTGAATATAGTCATTAATAAAGATTTACTAAGTGCCTACTATTTGCAAGGCACTGTGCTAACTACTGAGGACAGAAACAGAGGCAGAAGACAGTTTCTTCCCTTAAGTAGTTCACAATCTATTGGGGGAAGACAACAAACAGGAAAAAATGGGAAATAATTAAAAGAGGGAAAGCGCCAGATAATTCTGAGGAGTTAGGAAATTCTTTCTGCAGAACATGGAATTTTAGTTGGGAGTTGAAAGCCAGGGAAGCCAGTAGGCAGAGATGAGGAGGGAAAGCATTCCAGGCCAGAGGGACAGCCAGAGAAAATGCCCACAGTTGAGAGATAGACTGTCTTGTTCCAGGAACAAGGAGGCTAGTGTGACTGGATGAAAACATTTGTGGTGGAGAATAAGATGAAAAAGACTGGAAAAGTGTTTTAAGGTGGGGTGGTGATCAGTAGGTTAAGAAAGACTGAACACAAAATAGAAGATTTTGTATTTGATTCTGAAGATGATGGAGTTTGTTGAGTATAGGCGTGATATGAACATACCTGTGCTTTAGAAAAAATCATGTTGGCATATTAATGGAGAATGGATTGGAGTGGGGTAGTAATATAAGGCAGGCAGAACCACCAATAGGCTATTATAATAGTCCAAGCATTAGATGATGAAAGGCCTGTCAGGTTGGTAGTATCATTACATATTCAAGAGATATTGCCATGTTAAAATTAAAAGACTCTAAAAACGCACTGGACATGAGGAGCTAGAGATAGGAGTCAAAGATGATACCTAGATTGCAAGTCTGAAGGCTGAGGAAACAGCATTGCTTTTGACAAGAACAGGCAAGTCAGATATGGGGGAGAGTTTAGGAGGAAAGAAAATATGTTCAGCTTTAGACATGTTGAGTTTTAGATGTCTATTGGATATCCAGTTTAAGATATCTGAAAGGTAGTTGAATACGCAAGACTGAAGGTCAACAGAGAGGTTATGGTAAGAGATGGATTTGAGAAACATCAGTATTAAGACAGTAAATTAAATCCATGAAAGCCGATGAAACCACTAAGTAAAATAGTATATATAGAGAAGAGTAGACCCAGGAAGGAACCTTGTGGGACATCTATGGTTAAAAGGCATCACCTAGATGAAGATCCAGCAAAGGAGACTAAGAAAGAGCCATCTGATAGGAAGAGAACCAGGATAAAGTGGTGTCCCCAAAACCTAGAGATAAGAAAATGTCAAAGAGAAGAGTGATCAGCCACCACTGTATTACAGACCTTCATTTAATTTGGTGTGCCATGCATCCCAAAGGATGCGTCAGGCATATCTCATTCTCCATTCCTCTTACTACTGTTATATCAATATATTTAGAGATAGATGCTAATGACAAAAATCTTAGTATCTATAGTCCACTGAGTGTAGTTGACTATATAACTTTAGCCTGTCAAGATTATAAAAATGGGGGGATACAGTATATACCAGATTGTACACAATGTTCCAATGCATAGTTCTGTGTTGATTCTGAAAATTAGTATGTGTGTATTTTACAAGCCCCAGTATACACGAATTCCTAGATAACTTTGTTCATGATTTTTAAGGATTGAGGTTGGCATATTTTCCCATATTTCTAGAAGTTTATGAGGATGCTTGTTGTTTAGCATGTCCTTAACTGCAAAAGTCATCCTCTCCTTTGTGAATTTCAATGAATTAGCTTGATAATATAGATAGCATAGATACCTGTAACCTATTAGTACAAATCATTGATACATGTGAAGTATTGAACAAAAGGCCTTAAGTTCAAGGAACTTGGCCTGTTCAATGAACCTATAGCACATTTTAGAAGGGGCCTCATGAGCATTGAATTAAATCACAAACTGAGGCCAGGGGCAAATAAAGGCACCTTTGTTCTTTTATTTTCTATGTAGTATCATATGAGTTCATGGTCACCTATATAGATGAGTGAGTCTGAGATGTGAAAATGTTTCACAGTGTGCTTTCACTGTGAAAGTCAAGGTCAAAAGGTAGGCAAAAGGTGGGCCAGACCCCTTTTGCTTTTTCCTGTCTTCTTTATACTGACAACCTGTTATAATATTTAAAGATTCCAAAGCATATATCTGAGATATAGTAAAGTTACAAATAATATTTTACTTTCCCATTAATCACTGTCCAAGAAGCCTAAAAGTATGCCAAATAGGGAGCATGGTACATTAAAAAGTAAAACTGAGAAGCCATCTTTGAAGCTGCTAGTCCTCTCCTAATCTTCCAGTGTTGTTATGAAATAAATCTGGATATTTTCAGCCATCATCAGTTGACTAAAAAAGAGTATCACTCAATAAATTTCATTTAGATTTGTAACTTTTGTGCATTGGCTCTGAAAAGCAACTTTTCTCTTCCTAGCACAGATGATGCTTGATCACAAAATCAATTATCTGAAGTATTTATAGTAAAATGTTGAATTTTAAAAGAGAAGGAGAATTTGATCAATTCTTTTCAATCTAAAAAGAGAACAAATCCTAACAATCAGGATAAAAGTACCACTTCATCCCCACCAAATACATCCCTCTTCCTAACTTCCTTATTTCTATTGGGGTTCTGTCACCCTTCTAATCACCCAGGATTGCAAGCTCAAAACCATCTTTAACTCAGCACTGTCCTTTAGCCCTTTTGTTTAATGAGTTACCAAGTCCCATTGCAGCACCTATATAGTGCTGCTATGGAAATGAGTGTAATGGTAATGGAATTTGGAGATGCGCCTGTATTGGCTTGGTTTTTGGGTTGAGTGTTAAAACCCAGAGCTTGTGAAGCCCACTTGTGGGATGGACTTGTTGATGTGAAGAGAAAGGGCTGAAATGGGAGGAGCTGTGAATTGGGAGAGAGGCCCAAGCCTAGAGAAGGCCAGAAGGACTTTGGGAGAGCAGTATCCAGTATCGTGGAGCCTGAGTTGCTGAGAGAAAGACTGCTGACAGCCCATTGGAACTGCCCAGGACTTTTGAGAACTGCCACCCAAAACTGCC
>CM053584.1:181764221-181791113 GCA_028627135.1 Pseudochirops cupreus | reverse complement strand
ACTGAGGAGGCATGGCTGTGATGCTGGTATTTTGTCTGTTTGTTTTGATGTTGTTTTGCTAGATTCACCTGATGGTGAAGGACAGTGCTGCTGCTGTAGAGGTCCTGGAACCTGGCTGTTGGTTCAGAAGCCCTGAAGAAGGATTTTCCTGTTGTATGTTTACAAAAATCCTGGAAGAGGGCCTTGCTGATGTTTTCAGGGGTTCTGGGACTGTTCTACAGGCAGAGAGTGACTTGATGAGGACACTGGCTATGGCCAGTGTTGGGCCTTGTTGAGCTTGTCTCCCCAGGAACTGAGATTGCTGAGGGCTTGCCTCCAGTGAAGGTGAAAGAAGGCCCTTTCCTTGGGTATTCAATGCTGAGCTTAACCTTGTAACTTAAGGGTGGATGGCCTTTTGTGCTCTCCTGCACCTTTTGAGATTCAGGAGTGGGAAGCCTTTGAGTGACTGAACAAATGAATGTACTTTGTTTATGGTTGGAAACTAATCTTCATTTGAGAAGAGACTTTTGACTGACTAAATGAATGTACTGTCTAGAGGTTGAGTAGTACATGGATCGAATTGAGAACTTGCTAAAGGAACAAGTTACACTGTATTTTGACTTTTTCTGTTCTATGAATGTTTGCTGAATAAATGGGATTTACTAAGCAGGTAATCCAAACCTTGGAAGCTGCCTTAGCTTGGCATTACAATGAAAGACTCAAACAGATGCATCTAAGAGTTCAACAGTTGGTGATGTATTTAAAATTTGATTTACTAGTTATTATTTTGGAGAATTATGAGAGAGAGAAGTTGGGAGAGTAGAGTTAATTCTTCATCTTAGACCTATAGTCATGGCAGATTACTGAGCAATGATCCTGAGATGAATATTTCCAGTACTGGAGACAGTATTACAAGTTTGAGAAATTGGGAACTCTTAGAGTACAGGTACATGCGGCATGCAGAAATGAGTGATGCACCTGATCTCTCCGCATCTCTGTCTGAGACTTTGGTGTGGGCTATTATTGCTGGACAGAGTGACAACAAGTGAGGTGTCAGATATTTAAAAATAAAAGAACTTATTCTGACTCAGTCTACTTTCGTGTCCCCAGAATGTGTATGACAGAATTTTCACCCTACCCAGGGAAAATGAGTATTGCTTGTACATAGTTAAGTAGAACATGGAATTGAATAAGCTAGCTTCAGTCTGGGCTTCTGACTTCTTCTGCTGCTTTATGTTTGTTTTATTTTGTTTGTTTTTTTGTTTTTCCTTTGTTCAAAGATGATTGAGCAGTGATTCTGTGTAATGGTAATGTACTTTGAATTTGAAGACCCCTTTGTATTGGCAAGTAAACAGGTACTTAACACTTAGTAATTAATCAAGCCTCTGTGAAAGAAACAGAAGGTATGAGCCCCTGTTGCTGATGTAATAGGAAGGGGTTGGCTGAAATAGGAAGCACCTGATGCTGTGTGTATATAAGGAAAAGCCTCAGAGAGGGACAGTCAGAATTTCTTGGGACCAGCATCTGGAGGCAGAGCAGCTGCTGGAGAGAATTGAGAATTGAGAACTGAGGGAGATCCTTCTTCTTGGAGCAGGCTCCGTAGAGGCTGAAGAGGAGCTGAGGAGACTGAAGAGGAAAGCCTCTGCCCCCCCTCCCCTGCCCTGGATGAAGAGAATGGTTTTGATTTTGAAAACTTGGATAAAGTGATGTTGATTCTGGGATCAAGCTGAGACTTCTTCTGGGTCCAAGGGCCAGCCAGAGCTGCCAAGGGAATGAGGAAGCATGACTGTGATGCTGAGACTATGTCTGTTTGCGGCTTTGTTAAGCCTTGACTTCCCGGGAACAGAGACTGTGATGGATTTGAGATGGACTAGACACTGTAAGCTCCATTGTGGAGCAGGAACTGCACAAAATGCTGGACAAGGACCTGGGAGCTGTCTGCCTTTGATCTTAGGTGACAGTTTGGTGAATCCAGGTAGGATCTGGGACCATGGAAGGGGATACGGGGAATCTGAGGGACCACCCCAAGTCAAATTGAAAGAAAACTTTACTTGGATATTTTGTACTGACTAAGAAGATTATAATTTTCTAGTGACCTAGGGGTGGAGGGTCTGTATATTTTCTGATGATTGAATAATGAAGGATGATTGATTGACTAAATTATTGTACTTAGTGATTGATGACTGCATAAGTAATTGATTTGTGACCTAGTATGCCCCATCAGTGGACAACTTTGACTATTGTACTTTGTGATTGAATTAAGGATTTTGTGAATGCTTGAGTTACTAAATGATTGTTCTTTGTTCAAAACTTTGTGATCACTGTAGTGGAAACTATGTGGCCATTTTCCGTGACAAATTGTAACATTGTGAATGTTATACTTTGATTTACTATGAATGTTTTACTTTCATTTGTTATTGAATAAAGAGAGTGCTCACTATACTGTGTAATCAAAACTTTAAAAGCTGTTCACAGTAGCATTCTTCTGAAAAGCTGCTAGTGCTTGGCTTTATATCCTGAGATTGGCATTTCCAGCCTTGAAGGAAATATTGCCAAGTGTGAAAGGTTGAGAGCTCTTTCAGTGCTCCTGAGATGGTGCTGTCTGAACTACAAGAGATGCTCTTGACAACAACCACAGTACTTTTTGGAGTGGAAGATGACTACTAAGACAAAATAAAGTACCCGGCTTGCCAGAAATCATGGGCTTTGAGAGGGGCCAGTGCAGCACTGAGGGAGAATGAGCTTCTTCTCATAGAAAAGCAAAGGAGACAAAACTTGAAAAAGTTACGCAGTTAATATGAGCTATTCTCTGTAGAGAGAGGGTTAGGACAGTAGTATGTTGATAAATGTTTAACAGTCAGCTCTCCTGAAAAAGAAAATAAAAGCACTCATGTCACACTCTTAAGTTTAATCTGAATCATTAACTTGATTGCTTTTTGAAGCAGTTTGTAAAATAACAGGACTTGGTAAGCAAAAGAGTAAAATGTATTTGGATTTTTAAATAAATCATTGAAGAGTCTTCATTTGAAATCACAGTTGGAAAACCTGTTCTGTCTGATTTCAGAATGAAATCTGGCTAGAACCCATTATTAGGCACCTCTATCACAAACAGGAAATGCAATTTCTATTTCACAGAACAGCTGTACAAATGTAGTGGGAATGGGGGGGGGGGTTGTGTATGAATGTGAGAGGAGCTAGGGAATATTTTAAAATTTATTAAGTGCTTACTATGTGTAAGACATTGAGTTAAGATGCTGAGGATATAAAGAAAAATTAAGCAGTCTCTTTCCTCAAGAAGCTTATATTATTAGGATGGGGGTGGGAGTGGGGGCAAATCTATAGATAATTTAAAATAGTAGAACTTTGGGAAGTGGATAGCACTAGGGAAGATCAGGATATGCAGTCACCTTCATGGAGTCCTAAGAGAAGTCAGGGATGCCAAAAGGAGGAAATGAGGGAGTTCACTCCAGGCATGAGAGACAGCCTGTCCAAAAACACAAAGATAGAAGATAGAATGTCAAATTAGGAGAACAGCAATGTTCTAGTTTGACTGGAACATAGAGTTTATGAAAGGGAGTAATAAGAAATATGTTTGGAAAGGTAGGTGGAAGCCAGATTGTTAAAGGCTTTAAATGCCAGACTGAGGAGTCTGTAATTTATTCTAAAGACAACAGGGAGTATTTGATCAGGAGAGCGACATGGTCAGGTCTGTGTATCAGGAATATTAATTTGGCAACTCTTTTTGAAGATATATTGGAGAGGGGAGAGACTAGGAGCTGGGAAATCAATTAGAACATTACTGGAATAGTTCAGAAGAGAAATGATAAGGGTCTGAACTGGAATTCAGGATAGTTGCAAAAGATGAACCATGGTTCAAAAGATAGGAATGACAGGCTGCTATCCAAGGATGGAGTTCATCTAATTAAGACTCTTTAGAATATTTTTGACAAGTGTCATGTAAATCTGAATTTAAAAAGGGATAGGACAGAGATAAAATATAAAAAAACAAACTATAATTTGGGAAGAAGATTTGTTGAGACACTCGAAGCTAAGAAGATAACAAAATACAGGAAATAACCAAAAGTTCAGGCTCACACAAATAATATGTGACAACATTTACTGCTGTATTTATTCTCCTGGATATTCTGATGCTCCATGTTCCCACCATGGAACCATGATCTTCCATTCTTCTTGGATACAAATCCCAATATGTATTGTCCCTACCTATTAGAATGTGAATTCCTTGAAAGTTGTAACTCATCTCATTTTCAGTTTGTATTTAAAATGCTCAGCACAGTATCTGGCACAGAGTTTAATCATTCTTATTTATTCTTTCATTCATCCACAATGAATGTGGTTTAAGAGGTTTAAGAAGGAAGGGAATTTAACATCAGAGGCAATATGGCAGTATGGCTGAGAGAGAGTTGTCTTTGAATTTGGGAAATCATGGATTGATGTCCCACCTCTGAGATTTCCTGACTATATTACTCTGGGTAAGTCACTTAACTTAGTGACCCCAGGGAACTTTCAGTAACATTCAAAGATACTGGGCCAGAATAGTAGAGATAATTCCTCACTGGGAATCTCCATGCATTGCTGTAACAACACATCCAATTTTTTAAAATAATGGTATCACTGAGAATTGTTGCAATGAAATCCATGGCTAAAATATGGTTCTAGATGGGAATGTTTTACTGAAAAGAAATCAAA
The DNA here is from genome assembly GCA_028627135.1 of Pseudochirops cupreus. NCBI lineage: Eukaryota > Metazoa > Chordata > Mammalia > Diprotodontia > Pseudocheiridae > Pseudochirops > Pseudochirops cupreus. Next base: position 181,786,424 of record CM053584.1, on the reverse strand, counting down.
TGGGAAAAAAGCATGTGCAAAGGTGGAAAAGAAGAGAATCAGCATTTTAGTGCCATACTTCTATTAGGCACAAGAAACCTAGATATTATGATGGAAAACATTTGAGTGAAGGTCAAAGAAAGAAGAAATTAAAAAGACAGGGATATTCTCACCCTCAAAGGGGGATGAGTCAGAAATATAAGAGAATATTTTAGAAGTCTAAAATCACTAAAGATTTTAAGAGGAGGAAAATTCAATTACAAACCTAGGACACAAGTAAATAAATCAATATAGAAGATACTAAAATTAGGATGATGTTTACTAAAACCTTAAAAAGATTGCTACATGATTACAGACACGTCATTTCTGTGAGGACTAACTTTGATAGACAGGGCTCCTCTCAGCAATGCAAGGCTATAAGAAAACTCGGAAAGACTGATGATGGAAAGGAATCTCCACATCCGAAGGAAGGAGCTACAGTCTGAATACAGATTGAAGCAAACTACTTGCTCTCTCTCTCTTGTGTTTTGTTTTGTTTTGTTCCTTCTTTCTTGTTGCTCACTACATTGGTTATAATTCTTCTTTACAAATTGACTAGTATTTAATGAGAAGGTATTTGTAGAACCTATATTAGATTGCATGCCTCCATGGGTGAGGGAGGGGGTAGGAGAGTGACAGGGTGAAAATTTGGAGCTCAAGGGATTGTGGAACTGAATATTGTAAAATAAAAGTAAATAAATAATTTTTTAAAAAAGATTATTACAAGATTATTTTTTCATTTTTTTTCCCCAATGGTGGTGGTAGGAGAGAAATGTTAATTGTTGTTAAAGAAAATTACAATAAAATAAGTTTTTGGAAATCAAAATCACGTCTACTTAATGATAATAATATCCAGGAGACAAAAAAAGAAAAGGAAGTGGCATTCAAAATTATTACAAAATTAATAAATTATGTAAGAGGCAACCTACCAAAACACATTCAATATCTATACAGATTCAATTACAAAACATCGCTTAAATAAATGAGAACAACTTAAATTACTGGAGGAATATTAAGTATTCATAGATAGGCTGTTTCAGTAAAATAAAAATGACAATGCTTTCAAATTTAATTTTTAGATTTAATTTTATACCTCTCAAGCTACCAAAGGGATACTTTGTAGAACTAGATAAAAATAATAACAAACTTCATTTGGAGGAATTGAAAATCTAGATTATAAAGGGAATAATGGGTGTGTGGGGGAATGATAGGAATGATGGAGGAAGAACACTTCCAACTTAATACTATATCATAAATGGTAGCCATCAAAACCATTTGATTCTGGTTAAAAAAACTAAATAACAGATTGATAGAATAGTCTGGGTAAGGGAAAATCACAAATAATGGCACCTGATAAGCCAGTGTTCTATATATGTCCGAACATAAATCCAAAACAAGGATAAAAAAAAGTCAAAATTTTTAAAAATGCAGAGGTCTTACTTCACAATCAGAAAATTGGAAAAAATGACAGAAGATGGAAATATTTTTGTTGTAAAAGTTGTGAAGAGATAGTCATGATGGGTAGACTTATGAATTACTACAACCAATTGGGAAAGCAATTGGGGATTATGCAAAGATTTTAGAGGCAACCTACCAAAAGATTTAGACCAAAGATTCCACTCTTGAGCATATGCTCTGAAGATGTCAGTGACAAAAAAGAAAAGTTCTATACACTCCAAAATATTTATAGCAACCCTTTCTGTTCTATCACTGAACTAGAAACACAGGAGATGTCAGAATGGCTAATGAATTGTGGTACATAAGTGTAGTAGAGTATTATTCTGCTGTATGAAAATATGAACATGATGAATACCATGAGGCAAGGAAAGACATATAACATGATACAAAGTAAAATAAGCAGAGCCAGGAAAACAATAAATACAATGACAACCATGTAAATAGGAGGGGCAACAAACAAGCAAAACTGAATGTTAAAAAATTATAAAGGCCAAGCTTGATCCTAAAGTAGAGATAAGAAAAAAAAATACCTTCTCTAACTCATTTTTAGAGGTAAGAGTGCCTGGGTATAATGGTAATGGGATCTGAAGATCTTCCATGCCCCTAGTATTGGCAAGCTAACAGGTACTTAGCACTGAGCTTCAAGCTCACAATTGTGTCAAGTATTAAGACCCAGAACTTGTGAATCTCACAGTGGGATGGACTTGCTGACATAACAGGAAGGGGTGGGACAGGGAGGAGCTAATACCATATGTAAGGAGAGGCCCAGGCTGGAGAGAAGAGATTTGGAGAACAGAACTTGTGGTGGCAAAACTTCTTCTGAGAGCCAGCCAGAGCTTCTGCTGAGATTTTTCTGCTGAGGACTTCTGGGAGCCAGCCAGAACTTCTGCTGAGAACTGCTGAGAATGAGAACTGCTGGGAGCAAGCAGCATGGACACTGAGCAGCTATTATGAGTGAGGAGAGGAGGATCTTTGCCTGATGGACCTTGTTTTGTTTTGAAGGCTTGGGAATGTGGGTGTTTGCTACATTGACTATGTGTACCAACTTTGTGGTTAATGGAATGACTTTGACCTTCTGGTTTTGGGACTTGGTTTTCTGGTATTTGAATAAAGATTTTGGCTCTGTCCTCCATGTGGAGAGCCTGTTATATTTTGTGATTCACAACCATACCAGCATATTCATAACCACTGTAGACATTGTGAATATCGCACTGTTCTTACTGGGGTATAGAGCATTGCATGTAACAATAATAGAGAGATCGATCTTACTAGAGCAGATATCAGAGATACAACAAAGAATGTCCTAGGATTGATTAAAATGGATAACAACTACCCACTTCTGGTTATTAATGTGTGCAGAAATGATGATGCCAGAAGGAAGCTAGAAAGCATTGCCAAAGAGGTTTGGGCAAGCAAAGGAAAAGTGTAGTGACAGAAAATGTGTTTTCATCACAGATATCCTTTGAAGCTGACAGCTGCATAAGAGAAAAAGTGACAGGATTTGGATATCCTGGCTTAAAAGATGATGTCTGAGAGAGCAATTTTGATTTGGGAAACATGGTGTAAAATATAGGCATGACAGAGTCCTGCCCAGGGATAGTTCAATTAACAAAGTTTAGTAGAAATATAGTAATATGGTATATTTAAAACCTAATGAACTGAACTGATCCAACTACTTTGGAGGGCAATCCACAATTATGCCCAAAGAGTTATTAAACTGCCTACACCCCTTGTCCCAGCAATGCCACTAGTAGGTGCAAAGATGATTAGGGAAAAAGAAAAATAATTTATATATTCTAAAATATTTATAGCAGCTCTCTTTGTGGTGGCAAAAAACTAGAAATTGTGGGGATGCCCATCAATGGAGAATGGCTGAACAAGTTGAGGCATATAATTGTGATGGAATGCTACGGTGGTTATAAGAAATTATGAGCTCAATGATTTTTGAACATGGATAGACTTTCACAAAATAATGAAGAGTAAAATGTATTAAGCAACAGCAATATTGTTTTAAGAACAACTTTGAGTGACTAAGTCATTTTGACTATTACAAATACCCAATTAAATACAAAGGTAGATGCTATCTGCATCCAGAGAAAGAACTGATAAATAGATGTATATGATCATATAATTTTATACACACAGAGAGACACATACAGACACACACACACACACAGACACACACACACACACACACACACACACTTGCATATAATGACAGCCATCACTAGGGATGGGAGAGAAGGGAAAGAAAAAAAAAAAGGAAAACAAAGAAATTTACATGATAAGTTTATTTTTTTTATATATTTAAAAACAATAACAAGTTGTCCATAATAAATTTGCAGTTTCATGTGCAATTGTCTTTTTTATTCTACTGTGCTAGGCAAATGCTAGATTTATCTCATAAATTAAAAACAATATATAGATGCACATATATATTTAAAACCTGATGAAATATTTGAGAGGAGGGAGAAAACTTCATTTGTATATTACTCATCAGAAACCACAGAGTAACGATATTGAAGAAATAATCATAATTGAAACATAAAGAAATTCATAGGAAAAGAAATCTAAGAAAGTATCACAAAAACAAAAACAAAACAAAACAAAGATAAGCACAACTGCTCACAGTACTCTAGAGGAGTTTTCATGAGGGCAGTGCACTGTTCCTCAACAAGGTAGCCTTACTCCCTCTGTCATTGCTCCCTCTGTCATCCCCACATTCTCACTTATCTTCAGTCTCTTTGTTAATTGGCTCATTCCTGTCTACAAACATCCCTGTCTCCACTATCCTCAAACAAAATCCTCACTTAATCATTCCAGCCCTACCAACTATCTGCTTATATCTCTTCTGCACTTTGTAACTAAACTTCTCAGAAAAGTCATTTACAACAGGTGCCTCCACTATCTTTCTTCTCACTCTTTTTTTCTTTTAAAATATTTTTCCAATTTATTTATTTATTTTTAGTTTTCAACATTCATTTCCACAAGATTTTGAGTTACAAATTTTTCTCACCATGTCCCTACCCCTACCCCCAAATAGTGAGCCTACTGAATACCCCTTCCCCCAATCTGTTCTCTCTTATATCTGCCCTCATCCCCCACCTAATTTTCTAGTAGGGCAAGATGGATTTCTATGCCCCAGTGCCTATATATCTTATTTCCTAGTTGCATATAAAAAGCAACTTTTTTAAACATTTGTCTTTAAAACTTTGAGCTCCAGATTTTTTTTCCTTCTTCCCTCCACACCTACCTCTACTGGGAAGATAAGCAATTCACTATAGGTTATGCATGTGTAGTCATACAAAACATTTTCATTGTAGTTATATTGTGAAAGACTAACTATAATTCCCTCCATCCTATCCCACCCACTACCTAATTCTATTTTCTCTTTTGATCCAGTCCCTTTTCAAAAATGTTTGTTTCTAACTACCCCCTCCCCCAATATGTCCTCCCTTCTATCATCTCTCCTCTTATCCCCTTGCCCCCTATTTTCCTGTAGGGTAAGATATCCAGTTGGGTGTTTGTTATTACCTCCTTAAGCCAAATTCAATGAGAGTAAGGTTGACCCATTCCCTTTCATTTCCTGCTCTTCCTCTCCATTGTAACAGTTTTCTCTTGCCTCTTTTATATGAGATAATTTACCCTAATCTATCTATCCCTTTCTCTTTCTCCCAGTATATTCCTCTCTCACCTCTTAAGTTTATTTTTTTAGATATCAGCCCTTCATATTCAACTCATTGTAGCAGCAAGCACCCTAGCATACCTAGGATGGCTGATAGCACAGGTTCTTAGATGAGCTTTTCTAAAGGAAAGCAACTTAAAATGGGTTAACAATCTTACTTTAATCAATAAAACATATATCATTTACCTACTTCAGGGGAAAAAGTAAGCACCTGAACTTCTGAGGATACAAACAGAAGTTACAACAAAAAAATAACACATTTCATCAGACAGGGCTTCCAGCTGTCTGACCATTACATCCATATCTAGATAGTTAGCAGAGAGGGAAGCACCAGCATCTGGGTTTTCAAAGATGGGGGGGGGGGGGGGAGTGAGGCTCAATGGCTGTCCAGAATCACATCTGGCCAAATCACACAACTCTTCCCAAAGTGAGCCCCAAAGCAAAACCTCACATCAGGGTATATATAGCATTCTTCTGGCTCTGAGAATGTCGCAACCCTCTTGACCCAATGCCCAATAACAAAGTGACAAGGTGCGGACATTTCTGAAAAACAAGCCTTCCACCACAGGCTTCATGTGACCACATTCATCCTATTAGGGGGCAGAGTATATTTTCAAATCATGGAATGTTCTCAGATTCACTTAAGCCTATCAAGGGACCAAGGGACAGGGAAGATCTTCAGATTCCCATTACAATCATCCTGTGCCCTCTGTCTGTGTATACATGTACATACATGTGCACACCCTCACATATATATTTATACACATATACACCCTCATATACATACATATATTTGTATGTATACATATATATTCCCTTCAACTATCCTCATACTGAGAAAAGTCTCATGAGTTACAAATGATCATTTTTCCATGTAGTAATGTAAATAGTTCAACTTTAGTAAGTTCCTTATGATTTCTTTTTCCTGTTTACTTTCTTGTGCTTCTTGTATTTGAAAGTCAAATTTTCTGTTCATCTCTGGTTTTTCATCAAGAATGCTTGAAAGTCTTCAATTTCATTGAATAACCGTATTTTCCCCTGAAGCATTATACTCAGTTTTGCTGAGTAGCTAATTCTGGGTTTTAATCCTAGTTCGTTTGACCTCTGGAATATCATATTCCAAGCACTTTGATCCCTTAATGTAGAAGCTTCTAGGTGTTGTGTTATCCTGATTGTGCTTCCACAGTACTCAAATTGTTTCTTCCTGACTGCTTGAAGTATTTGACCTGGGAACTCTGGAATTTGGCTGTAATATTCCTTGGAGTTTTCTTTTTGGGATCTTTTTCAGGAGGTGATGGGTGAATTCTTTCAATTTCTATTTTGCCCTCTGGTTCTAGAATATCAGGGCAATTTTGCTAGATAATTTTTTGAAAGATGATTTCTAGGCTCTTATATTGATCATGGCTTTCAGGTAGTCCAATAATTTTTAAATTATCTCTCCTGGATCTATTTTCCAGGTCACCAGTTTTTCCAAAGAAATATTTCACATGGCCTTCGATTTTTTTCATTTGTTTCGATCTGTTTAGTGGTATCTTGATTTACCATAAAGTCATTAGCTTCCATTTGCTCCAATCTAATTTTGAAGGAATTATTCTCTTCAGTGAGTTTTTGAAATTTCTTTTCCATCTGGCAAATTTGGCTTTTTAAGGCATTCTTCTCCTCATTCCCTTTTTGGGCTTCTTTTGCCATTTAGGTTACTCTATTTTTTAAGGTGTTATTTACTTTAGCATTTTGGGGGTCTCCTTTAGCAGCCTGTTGACTTGCTTTTCATGATTTTCTTGCAACATTCTCATTTCTCTTCTGAATTTTTCCTCCACTTCTCTTATTTGACTTTCAAAATCCTTCTTGACCTCCTCCATGGCCTGTAATCAGTTCATATTTTTCTTGGAGGCTTTTGATGTATGATTTCTGAGTTTGCTGTCTTCCTGCCACTCCATGTCTTGATCCTTTTTGTCCCCCCCACAAAGAATTCTATGGTCTGTTTGTGCTTCCTGTGCTTGCTCATATTGGCAGCCAATTACTTGACTTTTGAGCTCTTTGCCATGCTAGAACTCTCCTTCCAGTTTGCAGAGAGTTATGTTCCAAATTGCTGGGGTTTTCACAACTGCCAGAGCTATTAGGAGGGTGTCCTCTGTGCAGCTCTCATAAGCTTTGGCACACTGGTCACACTCCCCAGGACCACCACCCAAGACTGCGATCCAGATCCAAGCAGGTTAAAGCAAGAGCAATTACCCTCTGAATGTCACTTGCTCACCCTGTAATCTGGAGGCCAGGAACTCTGGAGACAGCCATGCAGGCAGCAGCTGCAGCCACTGCATTTCTGCCACTTCTTGCCCTGGGGGCAGAGGCCAGACTATACTCTTCTCCACCTAGTTCCAGCAGAGTTCCCAACTGACCTTATACTTCCTTTTTGGCATTTATGGGCTGAGAAGTCTGGAAACTGCCACATCTGCTGGTCATTCACTCTCTGGAAGTCTGCTCCCATGACTGCTGGTCGGGGCTGCTCCAGGGCCAGAACTGCATGATTCACATAGGACTGCATTCACTCCCATCCTGGTGTGATAAACCCTTCCTGTTGGCCTGCCTTCAGTGGGAGATTTGTTTCTCTCTGTCACTTTGTAGGTTCTGTGGCTCTAAAACTTGTTTAGAGTCATTTTTTTTACATGTATTGGAGGTGGTAGGAGCCGGAGCATCGCAGAGTCCTGTTTTTACTTTGAAATCTTCCTTCTCACTCTTTTTAATCTCTTTACAATCCTGCTTTTGATTCATCATTCCACTGAAATTTTTCTAGTCAAAGCTATCAATGAATTTTTAAGTGCTAAGTCCAATGGCTATTTCTCAGTTCTCATTCTTCCTGACTTCTCTGTAGTATTTGAAACTGTTGATCACTCTTTCCTGCTTTTCTCTCTAGATCTTTGGGACAACACTCTCTCCTGGTTCTTCTCCCACCTATTTGATCTCTCTCTTTCCACCTACTTTGCTGGATCTTCATCCAGATCATTCATAGTTGTCCTTGTTGTCCTACCAGACTTTGTCACGGGCTTTCCTGTTCTTCTCTATACTACTTCACTTGGTGATCTCCAAAGTTTCCATCAATTTAATTAAAATCTCTAAGTTGATGATTCTCAAATCTACCTATGCTGCCATAACCTCCCTGCTGACCTCCAATCTCACATCTACAAAAATGTTTCAGACTTTTTGAACTAGATGTCCAATAAATATCTAATAGATTCAAAATTTCCAAAACATAGCTAATTATCTTTCCCCTTAAACCCTACCCACTTCCTACCTTTCCTGTTATTTACCTTGCTCATCCCTCAGGTTTTCAAGCTAAGTGTTATCCCTGACATCATTATCTCTTTTTCCCCATAGCCAATCTATTGCAAAGATCTGTCAGTTTCTCTTTTGCAACATCTCTCAAATATGCCCCCTTCTTTCCTCTGACACTACCACCACTCTGGAGCATAGCTCATATCTATACTATTACAATAGCCTGTTTTTGGGTCTGCCTTGCTTTATCTCTCGCCTCTCTAATCCCATCCTCCATTCAGTCACCAAAGGGATTTTCCTTAAGCACAGTGTGATTTTCCTACTCAAAAACCCTCTAGTGGCTCTCTATTTCCTCTAAATCATATCCAAATACCTCTGCTTTGTATTCAAGGCCCTTCATAACCTAGCCTCCTCCTACTTTTCTAATTTTCTTACACCTTACATCCCACTGTGTACTCTTCAATCCAGTGATACTGAACTCCTTGTTGTCTCATGGACAAGACACTTCATCACTCAATTCCATTTTCTCTGATTGTCACCCACACCTGGAATGATCTTACTGCTCATCTCCACTTACTGACTCCCCTGACTTCCTTTGAGTCCCAACTATAATCTCATATTCTACAAGAATTTTCCCAACTTCTTTTAATTCTAATGCCTTCACTTGCTTGTTTACTCCCTATTTATTCTGTGTATAGCCTGTGTGTTCACATTTGTTTGCTTGTTGTCTCCAGCATTAGATTGTAAACTCCTTAAGGACAGGGATCGTCTTTTGATTTTCACAGTGCCTTGTACATAATAGGCACTTAATAAATGTTTATTACCTGGTGACTGACTAAGAATGTCACTTTACTATTCTTAGAAGCTATTTCCCTCTTCATGCAGCTCAAGAGTCTTTTGTAATTATCACATCATACTGCTGACTTTTATTGAGTTTACAATCCACTAGAACTCCCTATCTTTTTCAAAATATCTGTTGTGTATCAATGCTTATCTCCCATATAATGGTGAAACAGATTTTTGTACTGAAGTGCAAGACCTTACACATCCTAGTCGAATTACATTTTTTATTAATCTTAATGGCTCACTTTTAATTCTTTACAATCTGGCTTCTGAGCTCATCATTTAACTGAAACTACTCTCTACAGTTACTAATGATGTCATAATTGCCAAATTAAATGGCCTTTTCTTAATTCATCTCCTTCTTGATGTCTCTGCAGCCTATGAAAGTGTTGATCACCCTTTTCCCATTAATACTCTTTTCTCTGTAGGTTTCCAAACACTATTCTTTCCTAGTTCTCTTCCTACGTATCTGCCTAGTCCTTTCCTTTATCTTTATCCAGTCACACACAATAACCACTAGTATCCCTGAAGAGACTGTCCTGAGTCCTCTTTTCTCCCTCAATACTAGTTCACTTGGTGATCTCATCAGCTCCCATGGCTTCAGTTACTATATCTATACAGACGACGCTCAGGTCCACTTGTCTAGCTCTAACCTTTCTCCCAACCTCTAGTCTCATATTTCTGACTGCCTATTAGACATCTCAGTTGTATTTCCCATCTTAAACTTGACATGCTCCAAACAGAACTTACTGGTTTTGAGTTTCCTTTTCCTTTTATTGTATTAGACATATAAGCATAACTGTGGTATTTCTTAGTCAAAGTTTTATGTCAGTTTAATGACATTAGAGACATAGTTACAAATTGCTTTCCAAAATGGCAGGACTTATTGACAGTTCTATTTATATTGACAATATTCGCACCTGTTTTCCCATAGCCTCTCCAACAATTGCTATTTTATTTTTTCCTTGGGAGTGGGGCATCTTTGCCAATTTGATTTGGGAGGTAGAACCTCAGAGTTGTATTAATTTGTATTTCTCCAGTTATCAGTTATTTGGAGTACTTTTCATGTGCTTGTTGCTAAGTTGGATTTCTTCCTATGAAACTTACTATTTATATACTTGACCCATTTATCTGTGGGAAATGGCTTTTGTCCTTACAAATTCAAACTAGTGACTTATATGCCTTTGGACACAAAATGTTTATCAGACAAACTTTATCCAAAGATTTTTTTCTCAAGCTAGCCATTTCCTTTGTTATTTAGTGTATTGGTTTTATTTGTATAAAACCTCTAAATTTATATAATCAAAATTGTTCATTTAATTTTCAGTAATCCTTTCTAACTCTAGTTTGGTTCTGAACTCTTCTCCCATCCATAGTTCTGAAAGGTAATTTTACTTTGCTGCTTTAATTTAAGATTAATCAAATCTACATATGAAAAAGGCTCGAAATCACTATAATAGATCAGAGAAATGCAAATTTAAAAAAACACAGGTACCACCTCACAGCTTTCAGATTCACTAATATGACAAAAAAGGGAAATGATAAATGTTGGAGGGGATGTGAGAAAACTGAGATACTAATGCACTGTTGATGGCATTGTGAACAGATCCAACCATTTTGGAGAGAAATTTGCAACTATAGCCAAAGGATTATAAAACTGCGCATATTCTTTTATCCCAAAGACACCAAAAAAAAAACAAAAAACAGAAAAGGAATATCTATAGCAGTTCTTTTTGTGGTGGCTCAAAATTGGAAATTGAGAAGATATGATTGTAATGGAATATTATTTTGTTACAAGAAATGACAAGCAGATGATTTCAGGAAAAAACTGGGAAAGGCTTACATGAACTGATACAATGTGAAGTGAGCAGAACAAGGAGAATGTTCTGTACAGTAATGACAATATTGTACCACAAAGAACTGTGAATGATTTATTTTCAGCAATACAATTATCCAAGACAACACCAAAGGTCTAATGATAAAATACGTTATTCACTTCCAGAAAAAGAACTGATTCTATCTGAATACAAACTGAAGCCTGCTATTTTTCACTTTCTTTCATCCTTTTTTTTTGTCCTCTTATACAAAATGGCTTAGTATGGAAATGTTTTGCATGGTTGCAAATGGATAAGCTATACTGAATTGCTACCTGTTTTTTTTGGGGGGGGGAGTAATGAAGGGAGCAAGAGATAGAATTTGGAATTCAAAACCCTTTTAAAATGTTAAAAAATTTATTTTGATATGTAATTGGGAAAAAATATTACTTTCAAAAGGTATGTGTTGTCGGTATGTGCTGTTTATCTTGTTATGTGGTATAAGATGCTGGTTTGTATTTAATTTCTGTAACATTGCTTTCCAGTTTTCCAATCGTTTTTGTTGAATAATGAATCTTTACCTTGGTGTGTGTGTATACATATATATACATATACATATACATATACATACATATATATATATGTATATATATATATATATATTTGGTTTTCATTTTATTGAACACTATGGTACTATGTTTCTATTCTACTGATTGACCTTGCTACTATTTAATGAATACTAAGTAGTTTTGATGATCACAGCTTTGCAGTACCATTTGAGTTGTGGAACTGTTAATTGCTCTTCCTTTCTACTTAAAAATACATTTCCTTTATTATTCTTGTCCTTTTTGTTGCTTCAGATGAATTTTGTTACTATTTTTTTTTAACTGTAAATTAATCCTTTTGGTGGTTTGATTGATATGGGACTGAGCAAATAAATTATTTTGTATTGTATTGTCATTTTTAATGGCCTACCCACAGGTATTTAATATTTTAATTAGGTCTGTCATGTTTGTAAAAAAGTATTTTGTTCATTTTACATTTTATAATCATATAGCACTTTATATTCATATAATTCTTAAATGTATATTAATGGGTAGGCTATCAAATGTGTTACATTTTGTGTAATTAGTTGAATAGAATTTTTTTCTTTCTCTTTCTAGTTGTTTTACTGATGAGAAACAGAAATGCCAGTGATCCATGCTAATTTATTTTGCTTCCTAAAACTTTGTTTAAATTATTTTTTCAATTATTTTCTTAATTGATAGTCTTGAATTTTGTAACTCAACCATCACCATCTTCAAAAAGGGACAACTTTGTTTCCCCTTTGCCTATGCTTATTTCTTGATTTTGTTTTCCTTAACTTTTCACTATAACTAGCATTTTGAGTACTGTATCAAATAACAGTGATGATACTTTACCCTTGTTTTACCCTTGATCTAATTGTACATTATTCTGGTTTATGTCCATTGCATAAGACCCTGGCTCTTGGATTTAAATCAAATAAGACAATAGTTATAAAATGCTTAGCACAATGCCTGGTACAAGCCAGACACTTAATAAATGCTTGTTTCTATCCCTCCTGTTTAAATACTACTTATTAAATTAAGGAAATGTCCATTTACACCTCTATTTTCCAGTTGCTGTTTTTTTTTTAACATACATGGATGTTATATTTTGTCCCCCCCCCGCATGTACTGATATAATCATATGCCTTTTATTCTTCTTATTGTCTTATTTTGTTATTTTCATAATATTTTAACAACCTCGTCTAAGACCAACTTGGTCATATTGTATTTTTATATGTCACTGTAGCCTCTCTGTAAACATTTTATTGATTTTAGCTTCTTAATTTCCAATAGAGATATTAGTCTATTTTGATTTTGATTCAATTTGGTTTAGGCATCAAAAGCATATTGTACAAGAGATTTTTAGAGCCTCCTTTTCCAATTTTTTCCAAAAACCTTATGCAATATGGGAATTAATTATTCTTTGAAGCAATAATTCCCTTCCAAATCCATCTAGTTTTATTGGGAATTCATTTATTGCTTGTTCTTTTCCTGAAATCTCGTTATTTAAATTCTCAGCTGTTGTTTTGTTAATATGTACATTTGATGTATTTATAAACATTTGTGTATTCCATTTGAGTTTTTGTTCTTATTTGGCATACTTGGACAACATGGTTTTTAATGATCTTTTTTCTTTCATTTTTATGAATTCTCCTTTTTTCCTTTTTTGATATTCATCATTGCTTTTTCTCTTTATGAGAAAATAAAACTAAATATCTCAATTTTGCATTTAAAACATCTCCTAGGTTTATTTATTAATCTATTTTTTCTTTTAATTTTATTTACCCATTTTTCTCCCAAAATTTCTTTTTCAGTGTTTAACTGAGATTTTGCCACTTAATGGTTTTCCAGCTTGTCTGGTGTTTAGTTGCATGCTAAATTCATTGATCTGTTCTCTTTGTTGATGAAAATATAACTTTTTCTCTAAGAAATATTTCAACTGAATCCAAAAAATGGAACATTGTCTCATAATTTTCTTTAATTTTTAATTATTTTTTGACTTCTTTAAACCTTCAATTCATTAGATTTAAGTTATTTAGTCTCTAGTTTAAATCCTCTCTTAGTGGTCCTTTATTAAATATAATATAAATATATTTAATGCACAGTGATAAGGAAATATGTATTTAATAATTCTGATTGTCTGCATTTGTGTGTAAGACTTTTATGCCATTATGCACAATCAATTTCTATAAAGCTGCCATGCATGGTTTAGAAATTCTCTCTCTCTCTCTCTCTCTCTCTCTCTTTCTCTCTCTCTCTCTCTCTCTCTTTTATATTCCTATTAAATAATAATGAGAGAGATACTCTTTGTAACTTTTCTGAAATTCTGTTTGGATCTTGCTCATTGGTCTTATAGCAGTTTAATGATGTAAGCAGATATAATTATCTTAACAATATCTTATCGAAATGAGTATGTTTCTTTTGTTGCATAACTAAGGATGTATCTTGGGAATATTTAAATCCATACTGATTTCTTTCTTCACTCATCATCTTCACATCTATTTTCTTTACCAGCAATATAAACTTTGTATTATAGGAAGAATACCCTAGCTATCTACTCAAAGATGAGTGCAGTCTTAGAGTTTTGCCAGACTTTTGATTACTTCAATCCATTTAGCAGTGTTGTGCAGGTACTCCATTCTCTGAAGCAGAACTGAAAACTATTCAATAATGTGATATGCAGGCCCTATATAACCTTGGCTTGTCAAATTGTCTATCCAGCATCTATGAACACTGGCATACAGTGAACTCTTGTGATGCATTTTCAAGGTTTGTGTTTGTGAAGTTTGTGAAATCAAAATCAGATCCCCCTGAGGCTCTCAATTTTTTTGTCTGTGGTTTTATTAGAGTTGGGAACTCTTAGTGTGGAAATATACCAATGTATATCAGCAACTCATTTCTAACTCATATAGTTAGACAGTCAGAGAATTGGCTGTAGCACTTAGAGGTTGTATGACTTGTCCAAGATCATGGTAAAAGCAGGACTTGAATCCAGATTTTTTTTCTTTAATAACAGCTTTTTATATATTCTGTAACACTATCTTTCATTGATTTTCTACTATGCTCTGTTTCAGTCTACATAACACTTCTACATTACATTAGTGACATATCCTAATAAGGGTTCCTCTCAAATTGGACAGGGATGAGGCCCTCCCCAACCCCATATCCCCAAGAATGAATGAAACCTTATCTTTCAGAGACTTGTTCATCTCATTCTTTAGAATGTCTTTTTTTTTTTTACCTGCTTCAAAGCTCCTCTTAGTTGTCGTTTATAAAGAACTTAAGGTAGTTGCTGTGAGGCTTAATCTTGTTCTGTAGAGTAATATTTTGGCAGTTTGACTGGAATGGCATTAAATAAAAATCAGTTAGTATTTATTATTTTTATTATATTGGCTCATCTTACCTGTGAGCAATTAATACGTTTCCATTTTTTGTCCATATTTCTGTAAACATTTCTTTACAGTTTTATTAATATAGTTCTTATATTTTTTGTAAGGAAGACACACAAGTATTTTGTACATTCTGTAGTAAGCTCACACTAAAACTGAATTAACAATTGCTGCTGGGCATACAGCCCAGGGGGTCTGGCAAAAGGTAATAAGCAGTGGTGCTGACTTTAAGTTGGTAGGACAACTACAGTGGTAGAAGTTTGGGTAATCAATAATAGAAGAAGCATTGGGATATAGCAATAGCTGAAGAGACAGATTTTCAATGACATAAGATAAAGACACAGACTTTTGACTATAGAAGCTGAGTTAGCTATGACTGACAGTTGTAGAGGCCAAATTAAAGCAGCTAACAGCTAGGAGAGAGAATTAGCCATGAATAAAAGAAGTGAAGGTAGAACCTTGCTTAGCGACGGCTAAGGAGTTTAGAAACTGCCTGGAGAGATCAGCAGCAATGGGAACTCACATTTCCCCAATATATCCACAGTTTTTAGTCAGTAAGCAACATAACTGTTCAGAAATATATCTTCAAGGGATTCTTTATTATTACTGAAATTAATGGGTTTTCTTCTTATTATTGAATTGAATGTGTTTTTGTAACTTTCCCTGACCCCAACTAGAAATTTGTCCATCTTCTCCGCTAACAAAGCAGTCTATGGAAAGAATTACATTCCTCTGACTTTATGATTAAGAACAACTTTATTGCATAAGTTTTCCTATTAGTTGTAATTTCTTTATGTATTTTATCCCAACACCCCTACCCTTATCAAACCTGAACATGATGTAAGAAATTCAGGATAGAACTTGAGATATCTTATTATATCTCTCTGGAGTTCATTTAGCTGTTTATTTCTATTTTTAGATCATGGCTAGGGCCACTAAGCAGTGTAGCCCTTAATTGAAGGGTTAAAGGTCAAGAATATTTGCACAAGAATCTCTTTATTGGTGTAGATTGATCACTCAATGCTCTGAGCCTGCTTAAGGGCAGAGTTGGTGCAAGCTGGAGAGAAAAAAGATTCCAGTCTTCTGGATTCCAGCTGTGAAGGGAGTTGAGCCTTGGATAGATAGCTTGAGTCACTCCTTCCCTTTTATGGGACAGTGATCAGCAGTATAGCTTGAATCTAAAAATTATTTCCCCTGGATTAATAATGTTTAAGGGAGTAGAGAGATATAATTCTAGCCCATTACCCCCTTTCTCTGAGAAGAATAGAGAGGCCAGTTTCTGATGCCAACCCCCTACTTTCCCTCCTGGCAGGAATCAAAATCTCCTTTGGAGAAGGGTGAGGAAAATAGACCCTAGAGATACCAATTTTTGCCTCCTTGCAAGATACATCTTAGAAAGACCTTATATGGTTGCACATAACCTACAAGGGCAAAACATAGTACATAATATACACTCCCTTATGCAGGCATGAGTCAGGACAGATCTTTATTACAATCACCCTCCTTGACTGTAACTCTATGTTAGAAAGGATCTTATTTTAATTACCTCTGTTTCCCTCCAACACACGAAAGCATATGGTAGGTACTTACTAGAGAATGAATGAATGAAATTGGTTTTAGAGATAAAATATTGCTATAGAGTGCTCTAAGGAATATGCAACATTTGTTTTTGAGAAGGAATTCTGTTAAAATAAGCACAGTGCTCTTAAGGTCCCCTTTGTAGTGAGTTAGAAAGTGAAATGAAATATTTTGAACTTAACAGAAAAAAGGTGCCAGTATATACTCTACCCCAAGCCATTCTTTTTTCTTACTTCCTGCTTTGTGTGTTTGTAAGCTATATTTACATATGCTGTTTAGAATAATTTAAAACCTAATAATTCAGAACTTTGACTTGATATGTAATTTTACGTTTTAGGCCAGAGAATTATGAATAATAAGAGGTATCTCAGAGCTACTCTAACTCAATTCTTTCATTTTATAGATGAAAACTTCAAGCCCAAGAGGATGATCACCTGCCTATGGTTACTCACTGACAGAATGACATTGGAAGAACTTGATATCTAGTTCCAGTTAAAGTGTCTAGTCACTGTAGCACCCTGTGTATCTTACAGAATTTCTAGGAGAGGTGGTTGGAAGGTATGAGGTAAGAATTCCCAAAGAGAACTTAAAGGTAATTCCTGAACAAAAAAATTGTATATATTCTTTCTCAAATCTTTGCTTAAGTATAAACAGGTGCTTCTTTTTGCCCACTACATGACATTAGTTATATTAGATTGCCTCTTGGAAAATTGTTCCACTCAATCAATACAGTCCTATATCTATGGTCTCCTTGATTCTCTAGATAAGAAAATAAAATCTGAGAGAGGTAAGGTGGCTTGCCCAACTCAGAGAACTAGTTAATGGCAGACCTAGAATTAGAACCCAGTCCTTCTGACTCATCGTCCAACATCCTCTTCCTAAAACTCAATTTCCCATTTCTTTGTCTTTTTCACACACTGTTCTTATATGATTCTAAGGGGATAGTCAGTCTTTCTTTCACTATGCCTTCTTCTTGAGGTTATGTATATACATGAACATATAGGTGTACACTTATGTGTGTGCATACACAGACTTGTATGCTTCTTGATAGAATCTTAAAGAATTCTTTGGATTATTTCACAATTGTTCTCACAAAATTAGATAAAGTCTAAGAGATATTGTGGAACAAAATTGGCATTTTCTTCATTATTCCCTGAAGTTCTGGGCTCTTAGAATCTAAAATGGTGACTATTTCCATAATTATCTCCTTTGATTTTCTGTCAGAATATGGGAGATTCATTATTTTAATTCAATAAATATTTATTAGCTTTGTGCTTTATTAAGTACAGTGTACAAAGCACTGTGCTAAGCATTGAATGCTGACTAAAGCTTTTGAAGATGCTGATGTTTTTTGTTTGTGTGTGCATTCAGGGGGAGCCAGGGGAATGTGGATCTGTGACTTCATCAGTATAAAAAAACCCATAAATAAAAACTACCTTCACTCACGCAGATAGGCAACTCATTCGTAACTTAAAGAACTGCCTGAGAACACCGAGAAGTTGAATGATTTGCATTTAGTTACACAGCTAGTACTTGTCAGCAGCAGAACCTGAACCTAGGACTTCCCCATTAGAAGGTAAGCTGCTCGGAGGCAAGAATATTTTCACTTTTGTCTTTGTATCTATGGCCCTAGTGAAGATAAAATAAATCATTTTGCCTAAAGAAATCATACAATGAATAAGATTCTTGATGGGCATTGACAACTAAGGTCATAGTCATAGGTCCCTTTCTTTTCTGAATACTTAATGTTCTTGACCTTAGCAGCCTTTCCTATAGAGAAGTCAGAGATGGATGGAAACATTGTCTAGACTGAGAGATAACTTTTAAGAGGTTTTTTTTTTACTTGTTTTGCTTTTGGAAATTGGGTCTCCCTGTCCCACCGAAGTTGTAAGTGAAATGGTCATTCCTGGGCTTGTAATGGTAATTAATTTAAATTTGAAGACCCCTTTTTTGTTATGTCAAGTAAGCAGGTACTTAGTGCTTAGTAACTAAGGGCTGAAGAAACAGAAGTTGTAAACTCTGTCTCCTGTTTACTGACATAACAGGAAGGGGTTGGCTGAGACAGGAAGCCAATGTCTATGTGTGTATTTAAGAAGAGCCCCAGAGAAGAGACAGTCAGAATCAAGAATTTTTACTCCTGGTGGAGGAAGCAGAATTGTCCCAGCATCTGGGAGCTCGGCTGCTACTGGACTGAGACCAGAATCTGGTGAAGGCTGAAGTTGCTGCTGAGAAGGCTACCTGGAAGGCTGAGGTTTCTTGCTGAGAAGGCAGTCCACTAGATTTAGCTTTCCCAGTGGTGCTACAGATGTGTACCACCACACCCAGACTAGACTTACAGATTTGGTAAAATGTTTCTTTGACAGATTCTTAGAGCCACTGTGAATTTTATGCTCTTTTCAAAAAATCACAAAATCTCAAAGTTAGAAGAATTTTTCATTCTTGAAGAGGAACTAATCCTCTTTGTAAAATCTCCAAGAAGAGATGATCTAAGCCCTACCAACAGATATTCAGTGAAAGGTACTGTGACTCCCAAGGTCTTACATTTCAACTTTGGTGGGTTCTAATGGCTAGGAAGTTATTCTTTGTATCAAGCTGAAATCTTCTGCTCAACAACTGCTAAATAGTACTCCTAGTTCTGGCCTAGTTCTGTGGGAAAAGTAGACCAACTCTGATCCTTCTTCTGTATGACAGTCTTTCAAATACTTTAATAAAAGCTATTTGTATACACCTTACTCAATCACATGAGGAAAGCTGAATAAATAGCAACAGAATGTCCTTTTCACATACACTGGGAGAAATCACAAAGTAATGAACTCCTTCTCAACTGTGGCTCCAATTCAACTATCATGTGATAGAAATGAGACCCTACTTGAGGTAAACAACCAGTGAATATTCCCAATAGTTTCAAAAGAAAAGCAGGAATTATTTTGGGAGCTTCCTGATTGGAGAAAGTGTGGCCCAATCTAGATGACACTAGCTCTTAGCCATAACTTTTGCTGACTTTAATTTAGCAGAAAACACTCAATAGTCAATAATCATTCATTACTATGTACCAGGCACTGTGTTAAACACTGAGGATCAAAAAAAAAAAAAAGCATGATAGTCCCTGCCCTCAAGGATTTCAAATGTCATGGAGCCAGACAATAGATAAAAAAAAGCTGAGAAGGAGGGAAGTGTGGTAACTAGAATGGGGGAATTATGAAGTCCTACAGTGAAGGTGGGAAATGATCAGAGGAAGGTGAGAGTTTCAGAGTTGATTTTATCTTGCAGAATAATGAGTTTCTGGAGATGATTAAGTCTAGAAAAGTGGTTGGGTGGAAAATGATGAGGAGAATTCCCAGAGTGCCCTCCAAATGATGAAGGATAAGAGAAGTGCTTTTTAATGTCCATTCCAGCCCCCTCTCCAATGAGAGAAAGGAAAGGGCCCCAAGGACAGGGGGCTCTGTGAAGGTGTGTGTTTTGGACCTGAGTGCATCTTGCAGAATGATGAGGTTTTAGAGATGATAAAGTCCAGAAAAACTGTCAGGTGGGAAATGGAGAGAGATTTGTGACTTTGGTTTATTTTTCTCTTCTTTGTGTAAAGAAGAATTACTGCATGAAAGTCTCATTGTAAAATGGCTCAAAATCTCTCCACAAGGCCCTGCACCTCCATGTAATTAGGGCCTTACTGGATGTGGGGCTCATCTTCCCCGGATTCCACCATATCGTTCTACCCACCTTAATTTCCTTCACTTTAATTATTAAAGGGAACATAAGGGCACATTTATTAAAGTGGAGGTTTGTCAATGGATCTTCACAGATCTAAGCTGCAGTGATAAATCCCTAAGTTAAACACATACAATGGGAAATACAGAGCCTGAATACAAATCAGAATAAAGGAGCCAAGAAAGGACAAGTACTGGCAATATTCCAGGAACTTGCTAAATTCCCTGCTTTTAAAGGGACCTCTACATAGGTCACATACTCTTAAGCAGAAGGAGGGTAGTAATGTATCCCAGTGGAAGAAACATGGGATTTAAATCATGTCTATGGAGAGAAATATTCCAAATAATTCAAGGAAAAATATTCTCAGAATCTGCTAGTCAAAAGGAAAAAATTACACTTGTATGTGAATTTTTAAATTGAATGATCAAATTTGCTGTCTACTCTGATCAAATAATCTAGATAAATGTTCCAGTTTCCATCTCATGACACTATTGAAAGAGTAGGACACAGTCCTATGGTCTCTGACACTATATAGTTGTGTGATATCAGGTGACTTGTTTTCCTTTTTGGGGACTCAGTTTTGATATACATAAATAGGGATAGGAGAAAGACTAGATGTTTTCTAATTCTGGCCTTCTACAGTTCAATAATTTGTTTATCTCTCAGGACCAGGCTCAAATTAGCTTTTGCCACTGACTCCATGGGCATATTATTTCCCTTCAGAAATACTTCAATGTACTATTTTGGCTCTATGTCAAGCTTGGTGAGTGTTGCCATAGAGATGTCAGACCCAGAAATTGTAGAATAAATCTCATACCAAAATTCATCACTTTGCCATTGTTTCTTAACTTGTCATCAACACTTCTAGGAAGGAGAACCTAGAAAAGAATGCAGTAATGTGGAAGTATTGGTCTGTGACTAAGCCTTCCTATTTGCTATCTCCCCTCAGTTATAAATTTGAGCTCAGGAATAATTTGAAATCAGGAACTATTATATTTGTACCTCTAGAACTTAGCACAGTGGTTGGCACAAAGTGAGTACTTAATAAATGCTTTTTTAAATAAAAGATGAAATCATTAGGAATTTGGACAATCTGCCTCCCTTTCCTGGCTGACAGTCAGAAGAAACCAATGTCAGGAAAGGAAACAGGAAAAAATGAATTTTTTCTTTTTTTTATGAATAGGAAAAAATATTGAATCTAAAATTACAGGATGCAGATTAAGACAAAAGAGGGAGGAATATATTTCAATAATTATCCAGCACAATGCGAGTGTGGTACTTATGGGAACTACTTTGATGGATTGTTTGATATCAGTTTATATGAAGCTTCAAAACTGAAACCAAGGTAATCATATGTTGGGAAGTAATACCTAAATACATTTGCTTGGTTGGAGCACACAAGTTGGCAGTGGTAAGATTAGGGTTAGAACCATCCCTAGAATATACAAAATCTGAGTGATGAACCTGAGACCTGTCATTCTGAATCACCTAGCTGTCTCCTGCTCTTGATACATATTTAATTGGATTTTACCTAGAGCGAAAAATTTGGATAGAGGAAGAATATACACACAATAGCGCCATGCTCTAGCTTCCATGCATATTTGTAGAATGTATGTTGAAGGAGAGTGGGTCAACAAAACATAATTGGGATGACTCGGGTACATTAAATGAAAAATTGATGAACAAATTGTAGTATATATAAATGTGATTGAATATTGTTGTTGTGTAAGAAATGACAAAAACGGGGGGCGGAGCCAAGATGGCGGCGTAGAAGCAGCAACACATCGCAGCTCTCACATAGCCACCCCAAAATACCCATAAAATAGGAATCTAAACCAATCCTAGAACTCCAAAACGCACACAAAGATACTTCC
>CM053584.1:181752299-181763721 GCA_028627135.1 Pseudochirops cupreus | reverse complement strand
AGGGGAGCAAAATTCCAATTCTGTCTGTCTCTGGAATTCTTGCTTATGTACACACCTCAACCAATCCCCTTCTTCCACATCAACAGGGGCTCAGCCAATCCCCTTCTTCCACATCAACAGGGGAGTTCATGCCTTCTCAACAGAGGGACAGAGTTTGTACCTTCCACACTTAGCACTTACTACTAAGTGCTAAGTATCCTGCTAAACTGATTACTATTACAACATGTTTCATAAATATAATAAAAAATGCGTAGTTATTTGGCACTTTAATGTTTACAGAGCATTTTCCTTACAACAGCATGATGGCTTAGGGAAGTGTTTTGCCCATAGTAACCAGAAATTGTTGGAACTAGGATTAAAATCTATGTCTCTTGACTTTGACTCTTTCTACACAGTCTCAAGCTACATTCAGTATTAGACTTGAATGAGATCTTAGAAATTATCTATATAATTCACTTAATTTATTTTTTTAAAAGAAAGAAATCCAAGCAGGAATGAATTTGTCAAAGTCACATAGTCTGCAGAAAGGACCTAATTACAACATAGATCTCCTCTATTCTACTTGTGAGAAACATGCTTTTAGGGAATCACAGGACTTCCCACATGGTGTCAAGGAGGTAGCCTAGAGAAGCTTCCAGGTCCACTGTTCCCTTGGGGGCCCTTAAGAAAGATTCGTGTGGGATATCTCTCAACACAGCTCTGAGGATCACAGAACTCCAAGGGAGGGTCAAGGAGCTAACCTAGAACAAGCTTCTACCACTCACTAGCTCTTTTTTGAAAAAGTATTATGAAGAGCCACATGATGTATCCCTTAAAATGACAAAGCCCTCTCACTAAAAACTCAGAAACAGAGTATGCAGAACAAACTGTTTATTCAGGCTTCCAGCAAGGAAGCAAGTGTCATGCTCACTAGGAACACACCCACAATCATAAGGAAGCAGTAGTGAGGGTCTACAAATTCTGTCCTTCCTGGTACACTTAGGGTTAGTTAAACTCCTCAAATTCCTTACTTTCTCTCTCTCTCTCTCTCTCTCTCTCTCTCTCTGTCTCTCTCTCTGTCTCTCTGTCTCTCTGTCTCTCTCTCTCTCTCTCTCTCTCTCTCCATGTTCTACATTCCCTCTCTCTCTATATATAATCAAATTTCTCAAAGGTCAGGCAAATTCCTCAAACTTCTCACTTTATTTCCCTCTTTATATTCTACATTCCCTTAATATATGCATATTATATGTACATTACAAAGGTGTGGTAGTGAGGATACTTGAGACCTGACCAGGACCTGACCTCTTCTAAGGTCAAAGTTACACCCCCACCTTTTCAGTTTCCTCTGGCCATTGACATAGTTCCAGGAATGCCAGGGTTTTAGTAAAGTAAGAGAAGGGAGAGCTTCCCCACAGCTATTAATTATCTTCCAATAACTTTTGTGGGAACAAAACAAGATTCCATTGTATCCCCTCTTATATATTCTAGTGAATTATGTGGTTAAGTTCATGTAAAATCCTTCCATGGAATTGGAGGCCCATAGGTCAACTGCTTTGAAGAATTCCTGTTTTTTATTTGTTTTTAATCATTTCACCAGCCTTTAAGAGTCCTGGAAAAAAAAGTGAATGATGTACTGTGTCTATAATTATGAGAAAAATTTTAAAATATTTTTATTATATCTGCAAATCTACATGTCTGAAACACTTAGATTTCAGATGGGATCAAAACTAGCCAGTGATCTTTTGAGAAGAGGATTCAGTTATAGTAACAATTTGACAGGGCAACATTTTACCAAAAAAAAAAAAGATCCAAATTTTCAAGTGAGCTTGGACAAAAACAGCATTTGGGTCATTATCTAGCTTACTATATTGAGAAAATAAAGGGGCGAGATAGATACAAAATAGTTCACCTTGTTCTTTCCTACTGATGGGCACAGGCCCAAGCTGAGAACCTTTCCCTTTACCCCAAAAGAATGAGTCCTATTGTCCATAGGCCCTGGGTCCTAGGAAAATGGTCCTAGGTCCTAGGCCCCACCTAGAATTTTCCCAGAATTTTCCCACTTAATCTGACTTTTTTCATGTCTAAATCTGTCACCCTTAAGCTAGCCTACCCTCCATTGTCTTTTAGTTCCAGATTGCCTCCAGCTGCTTTGCACCCTTGATTCTATCAAAATCCTATTCTCTTGATTCCTAGGAATCTGATGTCTAGTCACCCCAGTTCCATCAAGATCCTCCTTAGACTCCTCCTCAAGACCCTCCCTAAGCTCCTCCTCTGGTCACCCCAGACTACTTGACCACCTCTATCTAGATCCCTGCCACAGACTTTCTTGATATAAGATCCATCTTGCCTCCATGAAGGTGCTCAGATTCAATCTAGCTGATATTCAGTCTGGTCAGCTTGTCAATACAAGAATCACAAATGCTTAGTTAGGCTCCTTAAGAGTCCACCTGATATAATGAATCTTTAATAAACTTTGTTTGACTTTGACTGAAAGAAAGCTTAGGTCAAATTCATTTGGGCAAGACCTGGCACATCAGTACTTTTGGGTCCTCAGCACCCCTAAACCTCAACAAATTAAACCGCAACACTACTTGTCAGAAAACAAAGTTACTTGGTGATCCCATGGTTTGGACTACATCCCCAGGAAGTTATTGACAGCAATAAAAAGATCTGGACAAACATGCACAGGGCAATGTTGTTTCTAGTAATATGTACTGGTAAGTGGGAAGAATACACAGGTAAAATATGCGGAAAGGCATGGTGAATAAATATGTGCAGGACACATCCATAGAAGGTCCAATCCATAAAGCACTCATGAAGCTAGAGTACATACATGGAGGGGTAATTCATACTTTCAATTCTACAGAATTATTGATGCTATCTGATGATGTACTATGCCCCTCAGCCCTGCTTCCCATTGTCTTCATGTAAGGCAGTCTCTGGCAGGTATGTGATCTTTTCTCAGTGTATGGTCATGGCATGTAATCTCTGCTGGGCATGTAGGAAAAAAAAAAGCAGTATCTGCTGAGCATTTCTCCCCACTGCTCTCACATGGTCATTACTTTATGTCACTACACCATTTCTGCGCTTTCTGCTGTGCTCTATAGACACAGCTCTGTTGGTCACAATATTATGGCATTTCCGCCTCTAGCTTCTGACTTGGTTTATCTATTTACTTATCTTGAATGGGCACTTTCCACCAGAAGATTCTTTACCCCAAGTCTTGTTCTTCAGAATATGGAGTCAGAATGACTTTTGATAACTCAAGTCCTCAGTTCAAACCTGTATTTTCATCTATAAATTTCCTAGTAACTAAAGGCACAATGTATCTCAGAGGATTCACTGACTTAAGGTTAGACATTCCTTATGGCTTCCTATTTAATTTCCAATGTTCTGATGTTCAGTGTTCAATGTGGAAGAGACAGTCAATGAGGAACTCAATTCCCTCTGCCTTCCTCTCCCAGCCTTTCTTCTCTCCTCTCCTCTGGGCCCTCCTGGCTCAGAGTGAATGTAAACAGTAACTGTTTCTTTTTTAGTCAGAAACCTTGAGGGTTTTCCCCTCCTAGTTTGATTTCTTTTTTTTTTTTTTAATTAAAGGGGCTATCCCTTTACTTACTTCTTAAATAGGCCTATTCACTGAATGGGTATTACCTCACTCAAAGTGAGAACTTGAAAAGACTTTAAAAGGCCCAAGGTCTCTGACTGCATCCTGGGTCATCTCCAGGCATCTTGATGAATGAATATCTATCTGGCCACGGGACCCAGATTGCTCTGGAGAAGAAAGTGAGACTGGTGACTCTGCACAGCCTCCCTCACTCAAATCAAAGATAATTGTCTTATCTAGTCATGTCATCATCTCCCTGATGTCATAGTCCTCTTTGAGAATGAAGGACAAACCACATACAAAGAAATCTGAACATTTTTGCCTAGTTGTATTACCAGGACCCGTACGTTGTCAACGTGCTTTTAAAAATTAATTTTTATTACTACTGCTTACAGAGAGAAAAAGACATTTCAGGCTATTCAATAGGATTATATTCCCAGTCTTATTTAGACAATGTCTACATTAGCATGCTCTGTGAAATGAAAATTCCTTCTGTCACCAGAGTTGGAACTTGATATTTTCCATACATTCTCCTACTTGCATCTTTGCACAGGTCTTAAATTCTCTCCTTCATCAACTCCAACTTCATCAAGCTCTTTTCAATATTTAATCAGGGTACACCCTCCCACAAGAGAACTATACAGTTTTCTCCAGTTTTTTGTTCTGTACACTCCTCATAGAAGGTCTCACCTATAAAGCACTCATTGGGCTAGAGTACATACGTGGAAGGGTAATTCATATTTTCAGTGCTGCAGAATTATTGATACTGTCTGATGATGTCATAGTACTGCACCCCTCAAACTTCCCTCCCATTGTCTTCATGTGAAGTAGTCTCTGGTAGGTATGTGATCTTTTCTCATTGTATGATCTTGGTATGTAATCTGCTGGACATGTAGGAAATGAATGCAGTCTCTGCCAAGTATTGCTCCCCACATCCTGGATGTATGTATGTTTGTATGTGCACACACATAGCCTCATCCCAGTCACTCATCTACATGGGAGAATGGAACAGGTTTAGAGTTGGAAAACTGGGGAACCTCATTTGTCAACTGTTTGGTAATGTTAAGACAAGTAGTTCATACCTAAAAAATGATCAGTAGAAGTGTTCTCAGTTCCAAAGATTAAAATATGGAGGCATTGGGGAGCCCTTACCATAAGTTAAGGCCAGTTCTAAAGCAAAGAAGTTCAAGACCCTTGTCCAGTAGGTTTAGTACAAAGAAAAGACAGATAAGCCTGAAGCCACTAGCTGTGTAGCTAGAAGTACCTGTTCCTTGTTCTAAAGAGGTTGGTATCTGAGGCTAAGAATCTCCTGCTGGAGACAAGAGGCTTCAGCCTCAATGTCAAAATTCTGAAGGGAACAAGGCAGATCATTCTGTAAAGAAAAAAAAAAGTATGGGAAAACTTTGTCCTCAATGGCTGGGACATCTGTTTTGCTAAGGGAAATACTAAAAAGTTTCTGGCTTTGAACTAAAATACTGTTGCATAGTCTCTTCTCAAGAGGAAGAAAAAGCACTATAAGCACAGATTTAAGCTCAAACTAGAAGCAGAGAAAAATTCTACTACCAGATGTACAATGGGACTATGCATAGCTGTATTTTATGCTGCAATTTACATAGAGAATCCATTGAAAATTTCATGTATGGTTGAGCAGCAGTCAACAGAGACCAAAATCAAGCAAGCCCAGAAGGACCAATGTAATGACATCTTTAGAAGGTATCTATTGCCCTCCCGTATTGGAGGTATGAGTTGTCCCTCCACATGAAGATTCTCAACACATATGTTCCCTCTGTGCAATTCAGTTATATGCATTTCATACCTGTGTGCCATTACCTCTAATTCCAGTCTACTTCATAGGATTGGTCATACTTTATGCTGCCTCTCATACACCTCAATTCAATTCAATTTATCCCAGAATTCAGAATTCCTAATTACAAGTCTACCCACATTACAATGATATTCACATATAAGTACTCACAATTATACCAGTAACTCTTAGTTATTTGAGCACTTCAAGAAGGTCAGATCAGTTTCTGTGAAACTGAGACTTTCCTCAAAAATTCTATTATCACCACAGGATAATCTAGGCCCTGAAAAGTTAAACAACTTGCTTAAGATCACATATCCTATGAATCCTAGCCACATTGTGCATACGTGCGTATATGTATGTGTATGTGTGTGTGTGTGTGTGTGTGTGTGTGAGTGTGTGGGTACATACATATATACATCTATATACATACACACACACATATATATATAGCTCTCTCTCTCTCTCTCTCTCTCTCTCTCTCTCTCTTTCTCTCTCTCTCTATCTACCTGTCTATCCCCTCTTCCTATTTATAGTGTGTATCGTGATGATGCAGTTGGATAACAAATGCTGTCTAACTGGCATGAGAATCTTTCCTAGGTCAATAACCTAAGGAACAGACCCTTTGGGTTATTTGATAGGAAGAAGTGTTCTAAAGAATATATAAGGGCCACTGTACTCCTCCCCAGAATTTTGGAACTCCCTAGAGCTGATAGAAATTCATATATGAATCTATAATTATAGAAATTCAGATAGAAATTCCAGAATTCAGGCCACATCCTCCCAGGGCTACTGATTGTGCTTTTGCAGATAATGAAAGGCAAAGGGGAGCCTAGTTTAATGTGTATTTTTGGATTTCAGTAAACACAATCCTTTGGTTTAAATACTTTGGCTTCAAGTGTACCATTTGTACCAGGTTAGAAGAAATTTAGAGTCTTATTGATTTATTCCTAAGTATATTTTCATTAAGTACATTTGCTTCAAAATAATTTTGTCCTCTGGTTAACTACTAAAGGTATACATATTAGTGGGGGCTCATCATTGATAGTTTTAGTGGATGTAGACACACAGCATACCTTCAATTTAATGTGCTTCACCTCTGGGAAGCCTACCCTACAAGTTGGGAGCACCTTCAGGTGCTGCATTGTGATCCCAGAAATCTTCCTCTCATTCTTTCCAATTTCTTGGCACTTCATCAAATGCTGTTTGCTCCTTCTCTAACATGCCCTAACTCATAGGGCCAAGAGGATGAGTTCACAGTTCCCATTGTCATTTTTACACCCCAAAATTTCCCCCCATCACAAAAGCAATCTCTTCTTTTCTTTGAAAATTCGCTCTTAAATTATTATGTTACTATTATCTAGGGGCTTCAGTTTTCCATCCTCAATGAGGTGTTTATTACTGCCTAGCTCACAGTTCTGTGCTCTTCCCCATTTGTAATATGTGGGCTTCCCAGTGAGGTAACACTCATTACCTCTACCTCCTGTCTACTTCACAGGAGTGTTCTTATTTTATTTTGTCTATCTTGTATCTCAGTTCAACTGAATTTATTCCAGGATTCAGAATTCCTAATTATGGTTCCACCCACAATACAATGAAACCCATATATAAGTACTCAGGTTTACAACATCAATAATTGTGTTGTTCTTTTAAAATTTTTTATTCATTTTGAACTTGAATATAAAAAGACAAAAAAAATCCATGTACACAGCAAAACATAAAAAGATGATTTAATGTAAAATCATGAATTTCCATTTCAAATGGTTTACTTTTTCTGAAAAATTTTTTAAAATTAAATTTTATGTTTATTTTTAGTTTACAATATTCATTTCCACATGATTTTGAGTTACAAATTTTCGCCTCATCTTTCCCCTATCCACTACTCCAAAACAGCAATCCCACTGAATACCCCCTCCCCCAATCTGCTCTCTCCTATATCCTCCCCCAGACCCCCACTGACTTTCTGGTAGGGCAAGATGGATCTCCATATCCCAGTGCCTGTATATCTTATTTCCCAGTTGCATGTAAAATAATAATAATAATAACAATAATAATATTTTTATAAGTATTTCATTTTAAAACTTTGAATTTCACATTCTTGCCCTTCTTCCCTCATCACCCACCCTTACTGGGAAAATAACCAGTTCAACAGAGGTTGTCCATATGGAGTTATGCAAAACATTTCCATGGTGGATATATTGTGAAAGACTGACTATATTTCCCTCCATCCTATCCTGTCCCCCCACTTGCTCTATTTTCTACTTTGACCCTGTCCCTTTCCAAAAGTGTGTGCTTCTAACTACCTCCCCCCCACCAATCTGCCCTCCCTTCTATCATCCTCCCTCTTATCCCCTTCCCCCCCCCTACTTTCATGTAAGGTAAGATACCTAATTTAGTGCATATATTGTTCCCTCCTTAAGCCAAATTCAGTGACAGTAAAGTTGACCCATTTCCTTTTGCCTTCCTGTTCTTACCTTCCATTGTAACAGTTTTCCCTTGCCTCTTTTACGTGAGATAATTTACCCTATTTTGTCTCTCCCTATCTCCTCTCATTATATTGCTCTCTCAACTCTCAATTTCATTTTTTAAAAATATCATCCCTTCCTATTCAATTGACCCTGTGCCCTCTGTCTATGTATACCTGTACACATACATACACACTCACATATGTATTCATATATATTTATATATATATATATGTATATATATATATATACCCTCCTATATAGACATATATATGTATGTATACATATGTATACATTTATATTACCTTCAGCTATCTTCATACTGAGAAAAGTTTAATAAGTTACAATTATCATTTTTCCATGTAGGCATGTAAATAGTTCAGCTTTGATAAGTTTCTTATGATTTCTTTGCACTGCTTACCTTTGCATGCTTCTCTTGCTTCATGTATTTGGATGTCAAATTTTCTATTCAGCTCTGGTATTTTAATCAATAATGCTGAAAGTCCTCCACCTCATTGAATGATCTTATTTTCCCCTGAAGCATTATATTCATTTTTGCTGGGTAGGTGATTCTTGGTTTTAATAGTAGCTCCTTTGACTTCTGGAATATCATATTCCAAGCCCTTCAATCCCTTAACATAGAAGCTGTTAGATCTTGTGTTATCCTGATTGTGTTTTGACAATATTCAAATTGTTTCTTCTTTGCAGCTTGTAATATTTTCTCTTTGATCTGGGAACTCCAGAACCTGTCTATAATATTCCTAGGAGTTTTCTTTTGAGGATCTTTTTCAAGAGGTGATCAGTGAATTCTTTCCATTTCTATTTTGCCCTCTGGTTCTAAAATAACAGGGCAATTTTCCTTGAGAATTTCTTGAAGCATGATTTCTAGGTTCTTTTTCTGATCATGGCTTTCAGGTAGTCCAATAATTTTGAGGTTATCTCTTCTGGATCTATTTTCCAGGTCAGTGGTTTTTCCAATGAGGAATTTCACTGTGCCTTCTATTTTTTCATTTGTTTGGATCTGTTTAATAGTATCTTGATTTCTCATAAAGTCATTAATTTCCATTTGCTCCAATCTAATTCTGAAGGAGTTATTCTCTTCAGTGACCTTTTGAAATTCTTTTTCTATCTGGGAAATTTGGCTTTTTAAGGACTTCTTCTCCTCATTGGCTTTTTGGGCGTCTTTTGTCATTTGAGTTAATCTATTTTTAAGGTGTTATTTTCTTCAGTCACATTGTTGACTCTCTTTTCATGAATTTCTTGCATGATTCTCATTTCTCTTCCCAATTTTTCCTCTACTTCTCTTACTTGATTTTCAGAATCCTTCTTGAGCCCCTCCATGGCCTGTAACCAATTCATATTTTTCTTGGAAGATTTTGGTTCAAGAGTTCTGACTTGGCTGTCTTCTCCCTGTTCCATGCTTTGATCCTTTTTGTCCCCAGAAAAGGAGTTTAAGGTTTGATGACTGTGCTTTCTTTGCTTCCTTTGCTTGCTCATGTTGCCACTGAATTACTTGACTTTTGAGCTCTTTGCTATGGTAGAACTCTGCTTCCACAGAGGAGCGTTTTGTCCCAAATCACTGGGGTTTTCTTGGCTGCTGGAACTATTAGTTGGGGGCCCTCTCTGCTGCCCTCATAAGCTGTCTCACTGGTCACACACCTCAGGACCATCACGTGAGACAGTCATCCAGATCCAGGCAGGTTAAAGCAGGAGTGATTACTCTCTGAATGGTCACTTGGCTCCCCTTTGATCTGCAGGCCAGGAGTTCTGAAGCAGCCAATTGGAGGTGGCTGCAGGGCTGTGGTACTTTGGCTGCTTCTTACTCTGGGGGCAGTGGCTGGACCACATTCTAGGTTCCCCTGTTCCCACAGAGTCCACACTGACCTTTTACTTTATCTTTGCATTTATGGGTTGATAATTCTGGAAACTGCCACAGCTGCTGGTGATCCACTCTCCAGAAGTCCACTTTAGCCACTGTTGGTTGGGGCCACCCTGGGGTGGCTCATGCTGGGCTGTGCTTGGCTTCCAGCACACTGTGATGGACCCTTCCTGTCTGCCTGCCAAGCTGCCATCAGAGGGAGATTTTATCCTCTCTGTCACTCTGTGGATTCTGTAGCTCTAAAATGTGTTTGGAGTTATATTTCATAGGCATTTGATGTCATTACAGGGGAGCTCACAGAGCTTTCTTGCTTCTATGCCGCCATCTTGACTCCCCCATCAGTATCAATAATTCCCTTTTTAAAATTTCTTTTTTAAAATTTGATTTGTTTATTTACTTTTAGTTTACAAGATTCAGTTTCATAATCTCTTGAGTTTCAAATTTTCTCCCCTTCCTCTCCCCTGCCCCCAGCATGGCGGCATGCAATCAAGTATTGGATCTGCAAATATTTTCAAATAGGACATTAGTCTGGTTGTATAGAAGGGTTGTAACCAATGGAGTGAACAATGGGAAAAAAGAAAGAGAACCAAACATGAAAAAGAATGATAGCACGTAAATTGCTTCAGTCTCCATTTAAACTCTCTTCTTTCTAGATCATTCTCTGAATGTAGATATGTCCTTCCATCTTGAGAGTTGTAGAGTTGTCTTATAACTATGCGTTGCTGAGAAGACTTCAGTTTATGAAAGCTGGTCATCACACATACAATGTGAGTGTGATTGTGTACAAATTTTTCCTGGTTCTGCTCTTCTCACTTAGCATCAGTTTGTATAAGGCTCTCCAGGTGAATAGGAAGACCATCTCCTCCCCATTTCTTATAGCACAATAGTATTCCATTACATTCATATACCACAACTTGTTTAGCCATTCTCCAATTGATGGGCATCCCCTTAATTTCTAGTTTTTTGCCACCACAAAGAGAACTACAATAAATATTTTCTTGCATATGGGTCTTCCTCACACTTCTATGATCTCTTTGGGATACAACCCCAGAAGTGGTATTACTGGGTCAATGGGTATACAATTATTTATATCCCTTTGGTCATAGTTCTAGATTGCTCTCCAGAATGGTTGTATCAGTTCACAGCTCCAGCAACAATGCATTAGTGTTCCAATTTTTCCACATTCCCTCCAGCATTTGTCATTTTCCTGTTTTGTCATCTTAGCCAATCTGACTGGTGAGATGTGGTACCTCAAAGTTGTTTTGATTTGCATTTCTCAAATCAATAGTGATTTAGAGTATTTTTTCATATGCTTGAAGATATCTTTAATTTCTGCCTCTGAAAATTGCCTGTTCATATCCTTTGACCATTTATCAATTGGAGAATGAATTGTATTCTTATAGATTTTACTTAATTCCCTATATATTTTAGAAATGAGGCCTTTATGAAAGACACTGGTTGTAAAAATTCTTTCCCAATTTCCCACTTCTCTCTTAATCTTGGTGACATTGGCTTTGTTTGTACAGAAACTTTTTAATTTAATGTAATCAAGATTATCCATTTTGTATTTTATACTGCTCTCCAACTCTTCTTTGGTCATAAAGTCTTCCCTATTCCATAAATCTGACAGGTAAACTATTCCCCAAATTACTTACAGTATCAGCCTTTATACCTAGATCGTGCACCCGTTT